>CM060658.1:30652580-30892580 GCA_030686955.1 Odontamblyopus rebecca
AACAGCTTCCTGAACACACCCGCGCTCGGGGGTCGGATCACCTCTCCGCTGTGTGGGTGTGGGCGCAGGGCCAAGAGGCAGACGGTGTCCAACGGAGGCCCCAACCAGGGGAGGGCCTTCTTCTGTTGCCCCAGGAGACACTCCGGAGGCGGGGACAGAGCGGCAAGGAGGTGTGGCTTCTTTAAGTGGGAGTCGGCGGTGCTTAATGGCAGCGGTGTGGGGACGTCTGTCTCTATGTGTCACATGAATACAAGTGTGAGCGGTCAGCAGCACACGAGTCTGAGGAGGAGCTTTTGGACTTAAACAAACCCGAATGATCCACAAGGGAAATGATTTGCACACAGTAACTTGCACATTAAAATAAATATGCAGTGCTTAACAAATGTATTAGACCCCCACCCAGTATAAGGTGTTTGCTGTTGCCATACGTAATTTAACAGTATTTATGTTTACCACAATATGTTTTTATGTTTCTATAATGGATAATCTGCCAGTATATGGAAGAACTTTTTATCAAAACCATTTCTTTAGTGCTAAAATCGAACTATTAGGGATGTAATAATAACAGAAATCTGGTCAAAGTATCATCAAAGGTCTCACAATAATATCGTGGACCATCACAATATATCGAATCCCAAGTCTCTTTGCTTAAATGAATAGTCCTGATGCAGAAATAGCTAAAAAAAAAAAAAAACAGGGAACTACATAGACCATGATCCTTTGCGCCGTTTCAGTGCAGACTACATGAAAAAATAACTGTTCTAAGCACTTTGAAATCTTCATTCTTTGGATTAAGTCTTGTGAAGGCATTTTTAGAGGAAAAAGGATCATATTTGCAGCAGTTATGTTTTTGCCTCCACAAAATATCAAGAAATGTGGTACGGTGAGATGTATATGGTGAAAATCTGGTACAGAGAGATTTGGATATTATTCCATCCCTAATGACAATAAATGTTGTACCAAATGACTGGTCAAAGCATTTGTCAGTCTTGTTATTCTGTAGAATATCGTAATATCATGAGCCTCCTCCTATATCACAATAAATATTGTACCGTGAGGTTCATCTGTGACGATATTGTATCATGAGACTTGGATATCGTTACACCCCTAATAACTATTGTTGCTATTCATACATTTTCAAGTTTAATGTTTTCCAAAAATGACACCAAAGCCTCTGGGAACAGCTGAAATTATTTGGAACTCAGTAACAAAAGAGACTTTGAAAAACGACATAAAAACAGAAGAATGCTCTGTTATCTGCACTTAAGAGGCTCACACCAAATATTCACGTTTTTGGTTATTATTTGTCAACAAAGACTAGTTTGTTATTCCAACTGATCATTTTCTTAAACAATGCAATTGTTAATTAAGTTTTTGAAATAGTATGAAGTTATTTATGTTTTCTTGTTTTCATTATAGGTGCTCTAATAAATTTCTTAAGCTCTGTAATAACAAAGAGCAAAAATATAAAAAGAGCTATAGAATAATGATCTATGTTTAATAGTAAAGAGCGCAAATAAGCAGTTTTATGGGGCATTAGTGCTGCAGTTTCTGGCCCTTGATGCAAAGAGTTAATAGTTCAAAAGCACAGCTCATACAGTATGTGCCTTTGGACAAAACGTTTTCCATATTTCTCACTTTCAACATGAAAAGTACCTGGTGTCAGAGTTCCCACAGTCATGGAAAGTGAATATGTCATTTTCCAGGCCTGGAAAAGTCATGAAATTTTGTAAATTCAATGAATGTTTTGGAAAAGTCATGGAATTTGAATATCTCACGCAACTACAGCGTTTTCATTAGGCTATTCTGATTAGGGACATGACACAAAAAAGAGACACAATAAATGCACTGACTTAATTGTTAATAAACTATAATCCCAAACCATAAAGTGAGTGGAAAGGGTTCACATTTCAGATTTAGCCCGAAACATATGCTCAGTTCTGCACATGTAGGTGCCGTAAAGTCATGGAAAATTTAGGTGATGGAAAAGACAGACTGATGCATCCTCGTTTAGTTTACCCCCGTATGTGATTTTTCCTGGTGTTTTGCGGCACGGTGGCTGAGTAGCAACACTCAGGCCTCACAGCAAGAAGGTTGCTGGTTCACCCGGGCCTTTCTGTGTGGAGTTTGCATGTTCCTCCCCGTGTCTGGATGGATTTCCTCCGGGTTCTCCGGTTTCCCCCATCAACCTAAAACATGCCCGCACCCCTATGAACTAACATCAAGGACCATGATGTCCACCCTCCTGTGGGCTCACCACCTGCAGAGGGGTTCATAGGGGAAGTCAGGTGCTATGAGTATGGGGCAAACTGGCCCCGCGACCCAGCTGGATTAAGCGGGAGAAGATGGATGGATGAAAAAGTCATGGAAAAGATTTGAAACTTTGTCAGTGAACAAGAGTGGAAACCCTGTGGTGTCTTTTTGTCAGTATAACCTTTATTAATGTATTTATTTATTAAGTCAAGTTATCGAATCAAAAGGATAGAAAAAGGTACAGTTGAGTTGTGACAGTTTTTCACCCTGGAAATGCCACGCACACACCCACCCTGGTCCTCCATAGCTCATGTCATATATACTGTATTCAGTGGAGAAGACCGCCTCCGATTATAAAGTGAAATAATGTCACTTCTAATAATGCCTACACTGCAAAAAGTAACATATAGACACTTAAATCTATCAGAAAATGAATTAAAAGTAGTGAAATTATCTGTTCATGAAGTGAGATCATTTTACTGGACAAGTTCTTTTAAAAGAAATTACCTCTAGACTAGAATGAAGCAGCCTCATAACGAGTAAGCAGATAATACATCTGAAAACAAGTTGAATAATCTGATATAAATTTTAAAATCTTGGCCAGATAAGAGAAATGTGCAGTGTGATTACGTTGGTGCAGGCCTACACTACAGTTTAGTGTGTGTACAGTATATGGTTGATATAGATCCCTAATTATGGGAAGTCAAGATAACCAGCTTGGCGTCATTAATAATGTCACGTTCTGTGTGTAGTATAAGATATTATTTAAGAATTGTATTAAACTTTTTTGTCCATGTCTTCTGCTTCTGTGCTTTTGATCTTGAGCCGTGATCATTACGAAATGAGATTTATAGCCTGAAATACTGAAAATCAGCAGTTTACATATCATTTATGTACTTACAGGTCCAGAAATCAGATTAGAATCACAGTTTGGTGTGCATGTGAACAAGGCCACTTTCAGGATCTGTAGTCTAAATGATCTGCTCCTTCATAATGGGTATTTTACATTTAATTTCTTGTCAATTCAATTTGGATTAAAGTTCAATATACCGAATCCATATAGAATATACGCATTTATTATTATTATTATTATTATTATTATTATTATTAATGTATTTATTTATTTGTATGATATCTATTTACGTTTTCTATGCATGTCCGAATAAACGTTCATTCATTCAAAAATTTATATGTAGGACTAGGGCATCTGGCACACTCAGATGGCAGATGCCCCAAAACGGTATATTTTTCCTGAATGAACCCTTAAATCCATATAGTTTTATATTTAAATCTAACTCAGTCCGTGGTTGTGAAAAAACGCGCAGGGGTTTAGGTAGTTTGACCCTTCGCCGCCGCCGTACGCGCAGTATGTTGTTGTAAAGCTCGTTCGTCTCCAAACCTCCAGAGCGCACACGTGTGGAGCTGCCTGGAGTGCGCACTTTTACGCATTCCCACCACAGCCACGACCATCCCCAAACCCGAACCCCCGCGCCCCGCTCCCAGCACGAAGAGGAACCGCGCAGAGCCGCCGTGTACAGCCCGCTGCGCTAGCTCGATCGGCGGCTCCACTGCGGCATGTCAGGCGGCCAGAGCGAGTCCAGGAAGCGGGGCAAGAAGCGCTACGGGGGCGGCCAGGGCAAGCGCTGGAGGGGGTCCCGGGAGCTGGAGGTGGGCATGCAGGGGGTCCTCATCACCTGTAACATGAACGAGCGGAAATGCACCAGCGAGGCCTTCAACCTGCTCAGCGAGTACGCGGACAGGATCTACGGCCCCGAGAAGGTCAGCCCAGAGCCCGAGGATCAGGCGCTTCCACAGACCCTACACTCTGTCCAGGAGAGGTTTCTAGAGACCCTTTGGAAACCTCTAACCAAAAACATTCTAAATTCCAGAATGGAGGCAGCAGGAGGCAAAAGTGAAGTGGAACATAATGCTACGTGGAAAATGAAAACCACTCAGATACATGTGAATTAGACTTAGACTTTATTGGTCCACAAGGGACATTATTTGGCTACAGTAGCTGAAGTGACATAAGATAATAACAAGGAGCAAAAATACAAATGGTACTAATAAATTCTAAGTAAGCAGCAAAAACAGGTGCCAAATAAGACATAATTATGTAAATGTAAATGTAGAAGTCAAAATAAAACAGAAAGGTAAGTAATAAACTATAAAATCTCCGCTTTATACAAGAGGTCAGAGGAAGACAGTGCAACAATGATATGAGTGAGAGGACACCGGGTTATCTGTTACATAGGGAGGGTTGTACAGTTGTAGGGAGTATTATCTGTTACATCAGGGGGAGTTGTACAGTTGTAGGGAGTATTGTATGAATGTAGTCCTGTATCTCTCAGTCTTTGAGCAGAGCTGTAGAAGCCTGTGGGAGAATGATATCAGAGCCCAATTTAAAAACACTTACAATTGTAGTTTACATTATTTGTTTATTTGACAAGAGTTTATAATCGACACTAAGCATTTTTACGAAGGCAAAATCCACATTTTTGAGGTTATACTGGACAAATCCTCACAGAAATGTTGAGTTTTGCACTTCATCTACAGATATATTCCACATTTCATCATAAATCATCATAAAAGGTTTGAAAACTGTATTTTTTTTTCCATCCTTCTTAACAGAGTAGCAAAGTATATTTAGTTTGCTACTCTGTTAAGAAGATTTGTACCTTGAAAATTCTAAATTGTTGCTTAGTTTTTGTTATAATGTCATAAAACCATCAGCTTTTAGGTCTGCTCACTCGTTAATCATTGTAAATATCTTATGTTAGCTCCATTTTGCCTCCATTTCAGAATTTTGAACATTTTGACCACATGACATTTGAAAGGGTCTATAGCATAGTCTTCACACAAGGTTATAAGGAATTTTCCATTTAAAGATGCATTATGTCACTGCTCTCTGCTTGTCTCCATGATGATGTTCATGCTTAGACTAGGCCAGGGCAACCAGAATTTCAAAATTAAAAAAAACTGGGACATTCCCGGTTTTTTGGTGGTCGGTAATAATAAAATAGTGAAACGAGTGCATAATTAAGGAAAACTGTTATGCAAAGACCATTCATGATGAACATGTGACTCAGTATAGTCACATTTTCTTTGTGTTTTGGTCGTTTTTAAGCAGCTTTTCTGTATGTTACCTAAACTAATGACAGTGTATGCCTCTCTTTACTGTTGGCAGGGATCAGATTGGTCAAAAATAGGGACACCTGGAACATTTCTTGCATAAAACTGGGACAAATCACTGGTTTTGGATAAATCTGCTGGGACAGGGGACACAGGGCTCAAAACTGGGACTGTCCCGGGGAAATATGGACGTCTGGAATGCTCCACCGTATGATATTCAAATCTGTCCAGCTTTATTCAAATACTGGTGTTTTTCTGGCTGGGGAATGCTTTAAAATCTGCATTACTGTGAGTGGGGTTGCCTCTCCACAGATTTAACCTGTAACTTTGCCTGGAAGTCTCATTTGATGAGATAGGGTTAATTTCATAGCATGGATTTTTCTTGGCAAAGCAGTAACATACATCTCCATGGAGAGTACCAAGGAGCAGATCTCCATCAGAAAAGTGCATCTTTAAGTAGGGGTGTTCTATCTACGTTTGTAAGGTGGCTTTCTGTTCTAAACTGCTCCTGGTTTTGTGCTTATAATTTGGGTGAACGGTTTTTGAAACCTTCTTCAGTCCTGCTTTTTAGATAAACATAGGGTTGTTCCTAGTTTAGACCCTTAGTCTTAGGTTAGTACATTTATTTGAAGACCTCCCAGTTTAGTCTTTTTAGTTTGGAGACTTTCTAAGAATGCATGTTTTTCAAAGTATTTGTGAGCAATAAAAATACCTATAATTCAATAAACGTAAGATAGATAATACTCCAGAATATTCCAGGCAAAGCAGTAACATCTCCATGGAAACAAGGAGGCGGCGGAAGTTACATGATGCGCCTTTATAGAGCCCAGATTACACTATTTTTTGTTAAAATGTGGTTTCCTCATCTAAAATATACCTGGAGTTGTGCCTTGTTTCTTTCACAAATGTTTAACACTAACATTGTGCATATTTAGGCTGCATCTTTTAAGTTCCAGGAATTTCTAAACTCTACTGAAGTAAAATGTAGCTGTTCACTTAAAAACAACCACTTCATGATATCACAAGATAGAACAGAGCATCTTGAACTTGACTATGAATAAAGGATTACTCCAACATGCGTGAATGAAACAAAACATCTCCAGGACAGGTATGTTTTTGGTGAGGTAACAGTCATGGCAAACCACATTTTAACAAAAAATAGTGTAATCTGGGCTCTATAAAGGTGCATCATGTAACTTCGGCCACCTGCTTGTCTCCATGGAGATGTTTTTGCTTTGCCTGAATGTTTTCTGGAGTATTGTCTAGCTTGCGTTTATTGAATTATAGGTATTTTAATTGCTCACAAATACCTTGAAAAACATGCATTCTTACTTGCATAGAGCACCTTCTGAATCCTCCTACTCACAGAACTCCATATGCTCTTATGTCCATGGGCAAGACACCTCACCTGACATTCACTATGTGTGCACTGCCATATGAATGTGTTGAATAGTTCTTAGACAATAGAAAAAACGGCTAAACCTCACGAGTTCTTTCTAAAACTCCTCTCTCTTTGTTATAGCTCCAGTCCACAGAGGGCAGCAGTGAGGAGGAAGAGGAGGACGTGGATGCGGCGCTGAAGAGGGAGGTGGAGCAGCTGAAAGGCGCACAGGCCAAACAGCAGAGACGCTTCCAGGCTCTGGAGAGCGGAGCCAACAACGTCATCTTCATCAAGACTCACAATCTGGGTGAGACTCACTGTACCAGCGGGGTCAGGGTTAGGGGCGGGGTTAGGGGCGGGGTCAGGGTTAGGGGCGGTGTCAGGGTTAGGTGCGGTGTCAGGGATAGGGGCAGGGTCAGGGATTGGGGCGGGATCAGGGCCACACCTCAATGTGTCCTATTTGGTTTTTAGAGGCGGCGGACACAGTATGTTGTCTATAAGATTAGCGATGTAACGATATCCAAGATATGACACCATCAAGGTATGAACCTCCCGGTACGATATTTATTGTGATATTGTGGGAAAGCTCACGATATTACAATATTCTACATAATAACAAGACTGACATTCTAAAATGATTTGACCAGTCCTTTGGTACAACATTTATTGTCATTAGGGATGGAACGATATCCAAATCTCTCTGTACAATATTTTCACCATATACATCTCACCGTACAATAGGGTACTACAATATTTTGTGGAGGCACAAAATTGTGAATCTGCTCCTTTTTTCTCTAAAAATGCCTTCACAAGACTTAATCCAAAGAATGAAGATTTCAAAGTGCTTAGAACAGTTATTTCTTCATGTAGTCTGCACTGAAACTGAGTAAAGGGTCTATGTAGTTCCCTCTGTTTTTTTTAGCTATTTCTGCATCAGAACTATTCATTTAAGCAAAGAGACTTGGGATTCGATATGTTGTGATGGTCCATGATATTATTGTGAGACCTTTGACAATACATATCACCAGATTTTGGTTATTGTTACATCCCTAATCAAGCTCGTTGAGAATATCTCAATATAATCTTTTATCTACAATAAAAATACAGTGTAATCTTTCAAACAAATGCCCATAACAGCAGATGATGTGGTTAGCTTAAATCAGACGTCTCCAACCTTTTTCCTCCGGTGAGCTTCCTGTACAACCAAAACTGCCAGAGAGCTACTAGTTTCAGCGGTCACAAGAAATGGAGTATATCTAAGAGGGCTTTTCAACTACACTCCCAGCACAGCACAGCACAGCACAGCACGACACACCACTACACGGTGAAGCTTTTCCATGCAGTCGTTACCACCTGGAAGCGGGTCGACACTGTGTCATTTTAGGCGACATTATTAGTGTTACACCGCAGTCTTCACAGTCTGCTCCGTTGTTTCTCCTCTGTTGACGTGTTTACTGTTGTCGTGTTGTTTATTTACACCCAGTGGGTGATTATTTTAAGATCCTCGAGCTTCGTCGCGTGTATGACGACATTTCCTCTGACCATCAGTGTGCAGCAGTCTGTCCACGTCACGTTATTGTATCGGCTCAGCGCGATTAGAACCACTCCGAAGCTGCTACGGAAAAGCGTAACTGCTCCAGGTCCAATCCCCAGTCCAAAAGCAAACAAAGCGTGTCGTGTCATGGTGTGCCATGCTAAACAGTGCCAGTAGGAAAGACCTGTAAGACCCGTGGTGAGCCTTAAATGACGTACAGTTAGATGCCTATCAAACATTAACCATTATCCATTTATTAGTGCACAAAGTTAGACATCAAAATTATACATCTACAATGGTATTAGGCATTTAATAACATTTTACTTATTCGGGACAATATTTGTAATTCTGAAATCCCTTGATGAGCTACTAGAAGGGGTGGAGAGTTACTGGTTGCTCCCGAGCTACAGGTTGGAGACCAATGGCTCAAGCTGTCCCGGTCCAGTTCTGGTTAGTCTAATTGTAAACACAAACATTAGATCAAGGAAACAATAGAAGTCAGGAAACAAGGCGTACACACTTTGAATCAGGACGAGGGAGCTTTCCAACTCTCACACGCCATCATCAACTGATATAGACAAACACATGAAGGTTCTAAAGTTCAGCCCTTTTGTGGTTTATTTTGTTATTTCAATACATAAACATAAATGAAGACATGTAAAGGTACATTTCTGATGGTTTGCAAATCCATCCTCCAGTCTGTTATCTCTATCTGGAAAATTTTAAACACTTTTTTTTCCCCAACCTCTTTTGGAATTTTTTTGGAATATTTTAAATTTCCACATTTTATTTTTAGACTCTGTAAGCAAAACGAAGGACTTTTATTAGTAGATGTCGCTGTTTCGATGAAGAAGGGTTTATTATGCAGTCGTAGAATCAACCACTGAAGATTGAGCCATTCGCTGAAAGATAATTGTCTCTTGTAGAATCCGACAAACTGGTCCACCACATCCTGTCTGACCTCCACACCACCAAGAAGAAGAAGTCTCGTGTGATCCTCCGAATGCTGCCGGTGAGTCCTCAGCTTATCACTACCCCTCGTCGTTCATTTAGCAATCCCCAAACACAAAGATGCCAGAGATACGATGAAGCCTTCATGACCGACTGAAATGTGCAGGTGACAGGAACATGTAAGGCCTTCCAGGAGGACATGCTGAAGTTCTTGAGCACGTTCCTGGAGCCATGGTTCAAAACGCCCAACGCCGCGTCCTACCAGATCGTCTTCAAGGCCCGCAACAGCAGCCACAACAAGAGGGAGGACATCATCAAGGCCATCGCAGGTATGTCTGCTGTAAACGTCCACTATGTAACTTTCCCGTTGAAGTTTCTGCCACCTGCTTGTCGCCATGGAGATGTTGTTGCTTTGCTTAAAATTGTTCCAAAGTATGGCATTAAACATATCTCTTTTGTTTATTAAAATACAGCTGTTTTATTGCTAAAGACATACCTTAAAAAGCATATATTTTAGTGTATGTACAGATTTGACCTGAAATTTGGTGTTACTCATGTGTCTCAATGGAGATAGAATGTCTTACTGTGAAATACGCCAGTCAAAGCAAATAAACAGGTTGCAGATGTTACAAAGTACACCTTAGTAGTAAGATTTTCAAAGTACAAGAACTGGAGTATATGAAAAACAGTTCTCGCCAATGCTCTAAATCAGGAATGTCAAACAAATTTTCAGAAACTTAACTTGTAAATTTAAGACTGTAACTGTAACTGTAATATCAGTATGTTACACGCTGAAAATTTCATTAATTATTCTCTTAAATCTATTTAAATAGTTTTAAGGGATATTTACTAAACGACTAAATGGTAGGCTAAATATGTAAGAATATTAAGATTATTTCAAGAAAATAATACTTTTTTTCTTATTTAGTTTTTATGCCTATAAACAAGTCAGAATGCACAAAACAAACAAAAGATGGTGTTTTAGACATTTTTATGGATCTTGGACTGAAATTGTCCAGTATCTCTGAACCTTCTGTTTGTGACATGGAAAGATTCTAAATCGATTTAAAGGTTTGAGGAGAGCGCTGCAGTTTGTCAATATTTTCCCAAGTGGTAATTAGTCTTAAAATAAATAAATAATTTCATTAACATTCATGAACTAAAATCAAGAATAAAACAGTCAATAGCAAGCTTTATATTCTAATTTTATGATTTTTCAGTTTAATTTGTTCTTCGAATTAGTGTTTTATGCTTTATTTAGATCACTTAAAACTTAAATTATTGCTTAGAATAAGTGATTTTATCTTATTTGGAGATTTATGAAAGTCTAGATCATAGACCGTATATATGAGTGGACAAAGCTATCCCGTTAGCCGCCGCGTGTCAAATAGGAAGTGCTCCAGGAGGTTCTTCTGGCTCCTTCTCTCCCTTTTTCCCATTGACTTACATTGAGATCTTATCGTCCCTCTCTCCGTAACTGCTGCTGTGGCCTCGTCATTCTGGTCTTAAAATGTTCATATGAACCCACGACACAGGATCCTGAATTTTTCATTTCGCTGTTTTGTTCCTAAATCAAGATATGAACATAAATAACGGACCAATCAGACGCCTTCATTCCCCGAGGTCTCTGCCGCCTAGCGTTAGCAACAGGTTTGATTGACAGCTAGCGCGTTTTGCTGCTAAGTGAGTTCCCTTCCCACTTTCCTGCCCCAACTGACTATTTTTGAAATAAAATTACAAAATATCTCAAACAATTATAATAGCTAATCTTAACTAGAATAATTTAACTAGCATAAAGTAAAGTGAATTTTGTTAAATTGCGACTCTATTGTTGTTTGCACGTAACAGAACATACAACATAAAACAATGACTTAAATTTACTATTTAAAGTTTGATGATAAAAGCTAAAAGTTTCCTTATTATTCTGAAGAATCACCGAAATACAGCGGCCCGTGCAGGTGCAGAGTATTGCATCCATAGACCGTATATATCAGGGGTACTCGATTACAAACTCAAAAGGTCCACTTACCAAATTTACAGAGTTTCCAGGGTCCAAAAAAGTGATGGTGGATTTTCAAACTTAGAACTTCTAACAAAAAATTTAGTAAATCCACATGGAACATTTGAACTATGCATTAAGTATTGTGTGTTCTGTCCGAATCAGTGTGGCTGAATTAAGGCCAATTGATGGTTCTGCGTCAAAACTGTGTCGACCGCCGTGCACCCATGGGTGTATAATAAGATTTTATTATAGTTCTCTGCACCTCCGAAATTTTCTAACTATGCGTCAAAACAACACGCAGACAATAAATAAGGACTATGACTGGTTTTAGACCTGGTTGTAGACCTGGTTTAGACCTGGTTTAGTCCTGATTAAGACCAGGACTAAAACCAGGTCTAAACCAGGACTAAACCAGGTCTAAAACTAAACCAGGACTAAAATCAGGACTCAAACCAGGTCTTAACCAGGACTAAACCAGGTGTAAACCAGATCTAAACCAGGTCTAAAACAGGACTAAAACTAGGTCTAAAACTAAACCACGACTAAAATCAGGACTCAAACCAGGTCTAAACCAGATCTAAACCAAATCTAAACCAGGACTAAAACCAGGACGAAACCAGGACTAAACCAGGTCTAAAACTAAACCAGGACTTAACCAGGTCTAATCCAGGACTAAAACCAGGACTAAACCAGGTCTAAAATTAAACCAGGACTAAACCAGATCTAATGGATGCACCGCCACTCCGATAATTAGACGTCGATGTCAGAGTGGCGGTGTGTCGGAATGGCAGTGTGTAATAGAGCGCTGCACTCCCAACACAAAACAGTGCTGCACGGGACACATATCTGAAAGCTCATTGCAGGCGGGAGCACGACCGCACGATGCAGGAGCGGGCGATAAACAACAGTACGATAAACAACAGTACCGCAAACTAAACTGAGTCAAATAAAAGTAAGATCAAAAGTAAGTAGATCTATATATGTAAAATATACAGTCCACGGCACGCGCTATGCATTCCAGGCTCCAGTGCACCATGCGAGGGCGTTCAGCGTATGTGGTCGCAGACTGGAGGAAAGACGTAGTACTGAAGCCCTCAACAGTGAACAACGGAGACTCAAGCCTCAATAGGCTCATTTTAGGAATGTTCATAGCCCATTATAGGCCTATCGAAATGTCAAATGTCAAACGTTACTGAGGCCTATTTAATGTTGGCTGAACAATAACTGTTACCCAGTTACCACTTAAGGAATTATGTGCGCGTGATTTTTTTCTCCTGGCCAATGAAACAACCTTCCGTCCCCATCTTGTGGGATTTGCGGGCGGGAGCAGGACTGAAAAATCACAATCCTTTGCGGGAGCAGGCGGGAACGGCCAGGAGCGGGACTGAAGCATGTGGGAGCATGACTGAAAATTCGGTCCCGCGCAGACCTCTAGCTTGTAACCGGTCGGGAGGGGCAGGAAAACACAGCTTCACAGCAAAGCACATGCCAATGAAATACTGCGTGGATTTGGAACGCTATGAAAAAAAAGCTAGAGAGAGAGTTTTGTCTGATTTTTGTCTTTGTCTTTGGTTACGGATCCGGACCGGAGTCCGCCCATTTAGTCCCTCTGGTCTAGATATATTTTTTCATTTTAAGATTTCTTGATAAGTAAATTTCACTTCCTGCACTGGCAGATCATTTCACTTATTTCTAGAGCATTTTAACTTAAAACAAGTGGATTTTTCTAGTTTTAAGGAGGGGGATTTTTGCAGTGCAAATGAGTCTGTATTTGATTTTTCATTTCATATTTATTTAAGATTTGAATATAATATTGAATTTATTTGTAATGATCTATTGACAAAGTTAAGACATTCACATTACTCCTTCAGTAACATTCATGAAATAGCCGTCCTTCTGCATCAGTTTTTCTTCTCTTGGACATTTTGGAGAGATTTGTTGAGTTTTCTCAGCCAGAGTGTGGTGGAATCACAAGTGAGGAAACACCACACTCTAGTGGCGGGATGCGGTCACTTCGTGAGAACCAACTGCAGGGCATTGTGGGAGATATAGTAGCAGCACAGTCACATCATAATAATAAATTATACCTTTTAACGTCTTGGGACCACATGAAATGGCTTGGCCTTGCCACATGTGCCCTAAATGTTTGTATAAAACCCCAGAAAGGGGTTCTGCACTGTGTCTGTTGGTGCACTGGAGCAGAAGCCCTTTGTATCAAGTTAAAAATAAAAAGACTGTCAGCACTGATGTGGCTACACTGTGCAGAGGAGGCAGTCTAAGCACATGAACTGGCAAGTGATTTAGTATGGATGGACTTGAGTAGAATGTAACCCAGGTCTCAGTACAACAGGCTCTATTCACGCTCGCGTCACAAACCAATCTAAAAACAAGTGAAGTGTTGCAGGGGAAACTATGGTAAATGTATTGCTTCTTTTAAACATATATTGCCTAAATTTAACATTTTCTGACTAGCTGAGTCATGGAAGAAATACAGTCCTATGCAAAAGTTTTAGGCAGGTGTGGAAATAATGTTGTAAACTAAGAATGTCATCAAAAATGGAAGTGTAATTATTTATTTTCAGCAATCAACAAAATGCAGTGAATATACAAAAGAGAAATGTAAATCAGATCAATATTTGGTGTGAGCTTTGCCTTCAGAAGAGCATCAGTTCTTCTAGGTTTACTTGCAGACAGTTTGTGAAGGAACTCGGCTGTAGGTTGTTCCAAACATGTTCAATTCAATTCAATTTTATTTATATAGTCCAGAATCACAACAAGAGTTGTCCCAATGGGCTTCACAGTGAGAAACATGATCTAACATAGACATCAACAAACATAATGTCCCATCCTCAGTCTCTCGATAACGCACGATCCTTGGTGCCAGAGAGCAAAAAGTCCACTGGCAGGTGCAGTATGGGAAAATGTTGAAGAACTAAGCACAGATCTTGTGTGGATGGAGCTTCCTCACATCCTTCTGTCTCTTCATTCAATCCCAGACACTTTCCATGATGTTGAGGTCAGGGCTCTGTGGGGCCAGACCATCACCAACACAACTTCTTCTTCTTCTTTATGCTCAAGAGAGTTCTGAAGGACTTTGGCGCATTCTTTTGTTTGCTCACTTTGTATTTTGTAAATTGATAAAAACAATCATTATTTATATTTTTCAAAGCATTCTTTGTTTACAGCATTTTTTCACATCTGCCTAAAACTTTTGCCAGAGCCAGTTCAGTTCTCAGTGGAGCCCTAGGCAAAATTCAGCCAAGGGGCCCTCCTAACTAGGGGTGGCACAGTTCGGTTCGTATTACGGTTTAAGGGTCACGGTTTTCTGTTCTGTATGGTTCTTGTTTTATTTTGTTAGTTATAAAAAATAAAAATAAACTCACAGTCAGTACAAACGTAAAGGCGCCAGCCCAGTACAAATCAGTAATATTAGATTTTTTTAACTCAAAATTATGCGGAATCATCAATCTGTCTGCGCCTAATGGTTTATTCCCGGTTAAATCCTGTTTTAGTCCTGTTTTAGACCTGGTTTAGGCCTGGTTTAGACCTGGTTTTAGTCTTGATTTTAGTCCTGGTTTAGCACTTATTTAGTACTGGTTTTAGTTCTGGATTAGTCTTGGTTTTAGTCCTGGTTTAGCACTGGTTTAGTTTTGGTTTTATTTCTGGTTTTAGTTCTGGTTTTAGTCCTGGTTTTAGTTCTGGTTTTAGTTCTGGTTTTAGTTCTGGTTTAGAGGCGTACGGGAGGAGACACATAGGGTCTATGAATCCACGCAGCGTATGCGAGAAGTGGTAACGGGCCTCTATTGGTTTGTGAGGCCTTACACAGCAGTGCGCAGTGTGAGTACTGGGTGAACTGGTACTGACTTTTGCACAGGACTGCACGTGACAATTTTTTAAGATGAAACAACTAATTCAAAACTCGTAAGTAGATATAAGTTTTAAAATCTTGGCCAGATCAGAGAAATTCGCAGTGTGAGCCCTTTTCATATCTCAACCAGAGCACAGTTTTGCAGTGATGGTAAAGCTAACAACAACTAGCAGGCTAACACACGCTTTTCAAACAATACAATTTTTGTGAAAAAAATGGGAAAAATCATATAATATGCAAATTGCTCTTAATAAGGGTGTGTCCTGGTCTCGCTCAGGTCTGGTGGGGAAGCTCAACCCCAAGAACAAGGTGGACCTGACCAGCCCCGAGCTCACCATCATCGTGGAGGTCATCAAAGCCGTGTGCTGCGTCAGCGTGGTCCGCGACTACACGCTCTTCAGGAAGTACAACGTCCAGGAGGTGGTCAAGGAGGACACTGCCAAACCACAGGAGGGGACAAAGGAGGAGGCAAAAACGGAGGAGAACTCTGCGCATCCGGAGGGCGAGGACATGGCGGAGAACAGGCACAGCACAGACGAGCACACGGGCACGGCTGAGGGAGAGTGACTGACAGGAGTCTCAAATGGAGCATTTTTTTAGTTAATTTAAAATAGCGTGAATGATGCGTTTGCGTTTTAGATGAACTGAATGCACAATAGAATCAGCAGCTACTCCCACTAGTGGTCAAAAATAGAATAGCAGGAAACGTGAGGTAGGCATTTTTGTATTACTTCATTTCAGTTTCAGTCACAGATTTTGGACACCGTTTTAGAAATATTTGTGTGAATTCTGTGTTTTTGCTACTTTTTCGTCGGTACATGGCAACATTTTTAAGTAAATAAGCTCCTTTTGTTAAAATGGATTTGTTTCAGATTGATAGTGTCATGCTGTTTTACGTTACTTTGAATTTCTAGTAAAATGTCTCACTCAAAGTATCCACAGTCAATGGAAGAATCACTTCATGTGTATTTTGGTGCAAATCATTATGAACACTTTAGTTAAAAATAGGCTTAAACTTCCCCGGACGTCCCCAAACACAGTCACATGGGTCAGATTCAGTCCAGGCTTTGATAAAAAATGCCTTTTGCTCAGTGTACCTTTGTTATTTCAAACCACAGCCCCACAAATAAATTATGTTTTTAAACCTGCCTGTGTTTTCTTCGATTCCATGTTTCAGTTTGAGAGGTTCGACCATCAGGACTGCTGCAGTACACAATAGCAAGAGAATCTATAAAATGAATATACATGAAAGCATGAGCGTGTCCAGATTTAGTATTTTGGTAGCTCAAGTTTGTTTTTTGTACATATATACATCATTTCCCCATATGTCATATTATATAAATGATTGATTCCATATCCAGCTGAATGGTGTTAGTATCTCTGATCATAACAGTCTTGTAATTAAATTGGCTGCATTTTAGAGCAGAAACTTTGGACTTTTTTCATTCTTATGTATAATGTAAATGTTGCTGTTGTTATATGTTGTTGTTAAATAAATAAAATAAAATAGATTTTTGGATTTTTCTAACAATGTAACTGCACCATTTGTTTAAAAAAATGTTTCATAACAAATCATAAGAAAATATATCAAATTTAAAACTGTATATGTGGACAAAATCTTGGATTAGTTTTATTTTGAAAAAGGTAAAAAATGTCAACTCCATTTGATTTTTGAATACTCTTCAGCAAGCCAAATTCCCATTATATTTCATGTGTACTTTTCATGTGCTGATAATATCCCCAGTCACCGAAAATGTATTTAGTTACAGAATACTGAATACGAACACTAAAATGTATTTTGTAATGTATTCTAGTACATGGTCCAATCAGAGTACTGCATTCTGAATACTTCCATACAGGGTTGTACATAAGTTATAGTGCAAAGACACAACATTTAAGAGCTTTATATTTGTCTCACTGTTTGGTCTGTATTTATTTATCGCTGATCATAAAAAGTAAAAGTCCCACTTGCACACACCACAAAAGCAGTGTTTTATATTTTTCTCACTCATTCTGTGCAGTTTGAAGCCTAAATTTTGTGATCAAGTACTGCCATGTATTCTTTTGATTTTAGACAAATAACAATAACTGCAATCTGAACACCACCACCAAATGAAAAGGTAACTGCCCCAGAGAGCAGTTACTCCAAATTTGTATTCAGAATATGTATTTTCAGTTTATTGTCTGTCCTGAAATTGATTAAACACTGAAAGCACCACAGTAGTCAGCCAATATCTCCTAATGAAGCCTATACACCTTAAGGAAACCTACAGTCATGTGAAAAAGTTTGGACACCCCTGATCATTTTCAAGATTTTCCTTTATAAATCATTGGTTGTTCGGATCAGCAATTTCAATTAAATATATCATATAGCAGACAAACACAGTGATATTTGAGAAGTGAAATGAACTTTATAGGATTTACAGAAAGTGTGCAATAATTACTTAAACAAAAGTAGGCATGTGCATAAATTAGGGGATCCCAACAGAAAAATTACATCAATATTTAGTAGATCCTCCTTTTGCAGAAATAACAGCCTCTAAACGCTTCCTATAGCTTCCAATGAGGGTCTGGATTCTGGTTGAAGGTATTTTTGACCATTCTTCTTTACAAAACATCTCCAGTTCAGTCAAGTTTGATGGTGCCCGAGCATGGACAGCCCGCTTTAAATCGCACCACAGATTTTCAGTAATATTCAGGTCTGGTGAGTGAGATGGCCATTCCAGAATGTTGTACTTGTTCCTCTGCATGATGCCTTAGTAGAATTTGAGCAGTGTTTAGGGTTGTTGTCTTTTTGAAGTATCCAGCCCTGGCGCAACTTCAACTTTGTCACTGATTCTTGAACATTGTTCGCAAGATGCTGATACTGACTGGAATCCATGCGACCTTCAACTTTAACAAGATTTCCAGTACCTGCACTGGCCACACAGGCCCAAAGCATGATGGAACCACCACCAAATGTTACTGTGGGTAGCAGTAACATTTGGAATGCTGTGCTCTTCTTTCGCCATGCATACTGCCCCTTGTTATGTCCAAATAACTCAATTTTAGTTTCATCAGTCCACAGCACCTTATTCCAAAATGAAGCTGGCTTGTGCAAATGTGCTTTAGCAGACCTCAAGCGACTCTGTTTGTGCACAGAAAAGGCTTCCGTCACATTACTCTCCCATACAGCATCTCCTTGTGCAAAGTGCGCTGAATAGTTGATGCACCGTGACACCATCTGCAGCAAGATCATGTTGTACGTCTGTGGAGCTGGTCTGTGGGTTGAGTTTGACTGTTCTCACCATCCTTCACCTCTGCTTATTTTTCTTGGCCTGCCACTCCGGGCCTTAACTAGAACTGTGCCTGTGGTCTTCCATTTCCTCACTATGTTCCTCACAGTGGAAACTAACAGCTGAAATTTCTGAGCTAGTTTTTTGTATCCTTCCCCTAAACCATGATGTTGAACAATCTTTGTTTTCAGGTCATTTGATAGTTGTTTTGAGGCTCCCATGTTGCCACTCTTCAGAGAAGATGCAAAGAGGAGAACAACTTGCAACTGGCCACCTTAAATACCCTTTCTCATGATCGGCTTCACTTGTGTATGTAGGCCAAGGGTCAATGAGCTTACCAAACAAATTTTGTGTTCCAATAATTAGTGCTAAAGGTATTAAAATCAATAAAACAACAAGGCTGCCCTAATTTATGCACATGCCTACTTTTGTTTAAGTAATTATTGCACACTTTCTGTAAATTCTATAAGGTTCATTTCACTTGTCAAATATCACTGTGTTTGTCTGCTATATGATATATTTAACTGAAATTGCTGATCCGAACAACTAATGATTTATAAAGGAAAATCTTAAAAATGATCAGGGGTGTCCAAACTTTTTCACATGACTGTATAATGAAGCCTATAATAAAGCCTATACACTTTAATGAAGCCTATAATAAAGCCTATACACTTTAATGAAGCCTATAATAAAGCCTATGCACTTTAATGAAGCCTATACACCTTAATGAAGCCTATAATGAAGCCTATACACCTTAATGAAGCCTATACTAATGCCTATACACCTTAATGAAGCCTATAATAAAGCCTATACACCTTAATGAAGGTTATAATAAAGCCTATAATAAAGCCTATACACTTTAATGAAGCCTATACACCTTAATGAAGCCTATAATAAAGCCTATACATTTTAATGAAGCCTATACACCTTAAGGAAGCCTATAATGAAGCCTATACACCTTAATGAAGCCTATAATGAAGCCTATACACCTTAATGAAGCCTATAATAAAGCCTATAATAATGCCTATACACCTTAATGAAGGTTATAATAAAGCCTATAATAAAGCCTATACACTTTAATGAAGCCTATACACCTTAATGAAGCCTATAATAAAGCCTATAATAAAGCCTATACATTTTAATGAAGCCTATACACCTTAAGGAAGCCTATAATGAAGCCTATAATAGACCCTATACACTTTAATGAAGCCTATAATAAAGCCTATACACTTTAATGAAGCCTATAATAAAGCCTATGCACTTTAATGAAGCCTATACACCTTAATGAAGCCTATAATGAAGCCTATACACCTTAATGAAGCCTATAATAAAGCCTATACACCTTAATGAAGCTTATAATAAAGCCTATACACTTTAATGAAGCTTATAATAAAGCCTATACACTTTAATGAAGCCTGTACAATTTAATGAAGCCTATACACCTTAATGAAGCCTATAATAAAGCCTATAATAAAGCCTATACATTTTAATGAAGCCTATACACCTTAAGGAAGCCTATAATGAAGCCTATACACCTTAATGAAGCCTATAATGAAGCCTATACACCTTAATGAAGCCTATAATAAAGCCTATAATAATGCCTATACACCTTAATGAAGGTTATAATAAAGCCTATAATAAAGCCTATACACTTTAATGAAGCCTATACACCTTAATGAAGCCTATAATAAAGCCTATAATAAAGCCTATACATTTTAATGAAGCCTATACACCTTAAGGAAGCCTATAATGAAGCCTATAATAGACCCTATACACTTTAATGAAGCCTATAATAAAGCCTATAGACTTTAATGAAGCCTATACACCTTAATGAAGCCTATAATAAAGCCTATAATAATGCCTATACACCTTAATAAAGCCTATAATAAAGCCTATACACTTTAATGAAGCCTATACACCTTAATGAAGCCTATAGACTATAATGAAGCCTATAAACCTTAATGAAGCCTATAGACTATAATGAAGCCTATACACTTTAATGAAGCCTATAGACTAAAATGAAGCCTATACACCTTAATGAAGCCTATAATAAAGCCTATACACCTTAATGAAGCTTATAATAAAGCCTATACACTTTAATGAAGCCTGTACAATTTAATGAAGCCTATACACCTTAATGAAGCTTATAGACTATAATGAAGCCTATACACCTTAATGAAGCCTATGCATCTTAATGAAGCCTATACACCTTAATGAAGCTAGACTATAATGAAGCCTATACACCTTAATGAAGCTTATAGACTATAATGAACCCTATACACTTTAATGAAGCCTGTACAATTTAATGAAGCCTATACACCTTAATGAAGCTTATAGACTATAATGAAGCCTATACACCTTAATGAAGCCTATGCATCTTAATGAAGCCTATACACCTTAATGAAGCCTATGCATCTTAATGAAGCCTATACACCTTAATGAAGCTTATAGACTATAATGAAGCCTATACACCTTAATGAAGCTTATAGACTATAATGAAGCCTATACACCTTAATGAAGCCTGTACAATTTAATGAAGCCTATACACCTTAATGAAGCTTATAGACTATAATGAAGCCTATACACCTTAATGAAGCCTATGCATCTTAATGAAGCCTATACACCTTAATGAAGCCTATAATAAAGCCTATACACTTTAATGAAGGCTACACACCTTAATGAAGCCTATAATAAAGCCTATACACCTTAATGAAGCCTATAATGAAGCCTATCCACCTTAATGAAGCCTATAATGAAGCCTATACACCTTAATGAAGCCTATATTGAAGCCTATAATGAAGGTTTCCTGAGCTGTCAAATCCTCGTATCCACAGCGTGTCATATGGCAGCATTATCCGGCTCTTATTGTTTTACAGTTGTGTGGGTAAATAATGCTTCGTATTCAGGCTGTGTCACGGTGTGTGTAGACTGCAGTGTGACCTGGATCTCGTTAGCTGAGCCCTCCGAGCTAACGGGGAGCTAACAGGCAGCTAACGGCACGCTAACGAACGTGCAGGTGAGCTAATTAGCACTTCAAGTTAGCCCCTAAACCTCCTGCCTGTGCACCACCCATACAAATTAGAATACTATACAAGGCAGTGTGTGTGTGTGGTGTGCGCGCGCGTGTGTGTGTGTTAAATTTGTATTATTAGAACCAGTATTATAATAGCAGATTTGTTCGGCGCTCATACAAATTAGAATACTGTACAAGGAACTGTGTGTGTGTGTGTGTGACCAAGAAGGGTGAGCAGATTCATAAAATCAAAAACTGGGACTCCCCCATTTTGTGGTGGTTGGTAATAATAAAATTGTGAAACAAGTGTGAAATTAAGGAAAATTGTCACGCACCACCATTCATGACTAATATGTGAGTCAGTATAGGCACATTTACTTTGTTTTTAGGTCATTCAACATGTTTTTTGTATTTTACTTAAATGATAATTTATGTCTCTTTCTACCACTGGCAGGTGTCAAAAAATAAAAAAAATAGGGGTGGTCAAAAATAGGGACACTTGGGACACAGGGCTCAAAATTGGGACAGTCCCGGGTAAGTAGGAACATCTGGTCACTGTAGCCACCAGGCCCAGATTCCATGTTAGTTCTGTGGAGCGGCGACCCCATTTACAGTATGACTGCATGTTTATAAAGACATTTTGTTGAATAAAAACACTTGTAATTAACTGAATGCAAGATAGATAAGTTTAATGCCATACAGTGGAATATTCCAGGCAAAGTAATATCACCCATGGAGATGCGCAGTTGATGGACCCTCCCCAGATATATTATATAGAGCACACTGTAAAAAAGAACAGCTGAGAATACTTAAAATTTCAAGGCAACATTATGCACTAAGAATTTTACATTTTGCCAATTATTTGCCATCGATAATCCCAATTACAATAACACTGTTGTTCCAATTAAGAATTCTTAGTTAGGTGAATGAGTGTTACTTGCAATTCCTCATCTGGCCAGTGTAGATTTGTTTGTTCACTGAACAGTGGTGTTCACAGAAATACAAAAAGGTGACTTCAGGTTATCTGAATTTGTCATTACACTATACATACTTTTTTCATTGTTCTATAAAACTTAAATAAAGAAATATGCAATGAACCTGATGCACATCTTTGTAACTTTTATTTTTCTAATAACATGGCCCTTCTGACCCTTAATACACAGACTCAGTTTTTTGTCTTAGAACATGGCCCTTCCACAGGTTCACTTAGAACAGCCTGCACAGCCTACATACACAGAAGTCTAACATGACTAAGGCAACCAGTATAAAAATAACAATGGCCCTCTATACGGCCCAGTCAAGCTTGCAGTGTCGAGTGATGAGATGGATCCAAGGGATTAATAATAATAATAATAATAATAATAAATTTTATTTATATAGCGCTTTTCACGATACTCAAAGACGCTTCACAAATATAACAATACAAGGAACACAACATAACATTACAAATACAACATTAAGTTCATAAAATTAAACGTTCAGAGAGAACATGTTAAAATTACAAATTAAAAGCAGCTTTAAACAGGTGGGTCTTGAGGTTGTTTTTGAAAGTTGGGAAGATCGGTGCAGTCTCTGAGTTGTTGTGGTAGTGAGTTCCAGAGGGTGGGGGCAGCGACGGAGAAGGCTCTGTCTCCCCCAGGTTCGGATTGACTATCATCTTCAGGAAGGCATGCCCCTTTCCACTTAATGTGTAGAACCGCACGGTCAGGTGGAAGTTCTGATATAGCCGACAAATTGCAACGAGCATTTTGGGAAATCGGGGTCCTCAAACTGTAACTCAAAATCCCCCTGAAGCTGTAGTTTCTCTTTTATCAAATCAACAAGGGCATCTACTGTCTCTGGCACTTGTGAAAGTTGAACACACCGTGCTTCATCAGCAGATATCACTACTCGAAGCAACAATGCCTAGGAAACAAAAAATCTTCAGATTAATAGAAAATAATGACATTCATGGAATTGGAATAACAGTCGAAAAAACACTCACCATTATCCTTTTAACTTGAATGTGTTCTCAGTGTCACCCAGAGTTTTCCTCCAACAAGGTAAGCTGCCAAAGGATAGTAATGATTCAAATCATTGACATCAAGAACAGTGACTTCACTATAGATGCTGTCCTCAACTTGAAAAGACCTATAATGCTCAAAGTACCAGGCTACAAGCTTCTTTGACAGGAATAATACTTTGTCACCACTGACAATGATACTCAAAATTTAGAAAAACTCTGGCTGGCCATAGCAATGCCCAGCTGTGATGATCATGCCTTGAGTGTATTCTGTTCCAAAAAATCCGAGTTCTGAGCAATAGAGACTGTGTTAATATGTGGTAATTTTCTTAACACAGCAGATCTCTGTGCACTATCCAAAGCTGCCACCTGAACAGCTGTAACTTTGTCAATGTACAAGTCAGACTTAAAGAGACTTTGCCCATCCAAATGGTACGCCATTAACTGCTGATGCTTTGTGGCTAAGGAAAGCAGCACATTCTTCATATTATGTATATCACGTGCAACTAAAGTTTATTAACAGTGGTATTACTTACCTTTCCAAACTTTTGCCATCCACCATGAGGCAAGAATAGCAAATGAAAAGTTTGCCCTTGCATTTGGAAAGGAAACCCCGTGTCTTGGTCATTATGCGCATGTGCTGCTGTCGTTCCAAATAAACAGTTGTGCAAATTAGACATTTGAAATTCAGTTTATTAACAATTGTATGTTTGTACATCTTTAGTGTGCACCTTATCAGTCTTACATTTTTGCGTTCATTAATAATAATGCACATTTTCTTGTTCAAGTGATTCTGAATATTAACTTCACTGAATAAACCATAGTTTTCTTTTTTACAGTGCACCTTTAAAACAAGGAATCACAATTTTTTTTTTTTTTCAAAATGACAATTACAGAGAAATGATTTGTGTTTTGATTATTTATTTATTTTTTATTAGGCATTCATGAATCATGAAATGCCAAAGCAAAAGTACTCAAGAGCAGGTGTAAAGGCCAATAATAGTACAAATAATCCATCATGTGTTAGTTTGAATATTACTCAAATAATCTTTTTTTTTTTTCTTTTCTATAATTATATTAGTGTTATCAGGAATCAACTTGATTTCGATACTAAGGAACAGAAGAAATAAATACTTGATTCCAATATCTTTTATAATAATAATAAAAAAATATATATAAAAAACACACACAAAGTTGTCACTTTCTTTAGACAACAGAATGTGATTTTCAGCATTTAATGGTAGTACTTTATTTTCTCAGTGGTGCAGGTAGGTTCCATAGTGCTCCATGGGTGTATTCTAGTCTATGTGCTCGTATACTTGTTCTGATACAGCTCAAGATCATTCTAAAGACATTCAGAAAAGGGTCATTTCTGTCCTGAGAATGGGAATTATTTATTATCTGCACAGTTTAGTATGTAGTTTCAATACTAGTTTTTGTATTGTTTAGTATCTGATTTTTGACAGATTTAAATCATACAGCCCCAATACTCATACCCCAAAAACAAAAAAAACTAAGTACAAGAAAAGGGGAGGAAGCATAGCATAACATAATTATTCAACAGCTCTTCACTTTGGTCAGCACAAAATGAGATGGACAGCTGCTGTAATAAACTCTCAGGCTGCACACACACGAGGTCAACTAGCTCCACTGTTAATGTTCCTCCATAATTGGCGCCGCACGCTGACCAGCCCGCCGCCATCTTGTTTGTGTTTGTGTTGCGAGAGTGCGTGAATAGCGGCGCTAATGAGAATGCTTATCGCCTCTCTCCAGTCTGCCGCTCATACTAACAAGCCCCCGATCCCACAGGTGAGCGGCCCAAAGCCCCACTGTCCCCGAACACAACACAGGCGCGCCAAAAGCAGGATTAGCACACAAATGGTCTGTGAGTGTGTCAGTGTGTGCGTGCATTGTGTGTGTGAGGGTGTGTGTGGTGACAATCAGAGTGGAGACTAAGTTTGGAATACTTAGGAATGATGTGTGGGCTGAATACTTATTAAAATATAGCCACGCTAGAATGGCAGATGCGAGTGAATGATGACAAATGAAATTATACACAAAATAACACTAATTAGAAAATGAAATACGGAACACTGAAGCAGGGCCAGCATTTTTCTGACCTTTTAGAGTTGCACTGCATAACTTTACTGGTTGACTGGTCACCTGCTTGTTTCCACTGAGATACTTAATATTGAATGTCCCGCTATAAGGCATTATATATTTATATATAATATATTTATCTGCATCTATCAAGACTAAATTATGGGTAAAATCTACGAAAAGGCAACTTTGCTCATAGTACCAATGCATGTTTTCGAGCATTCTACATTTATACATACTAGGAGTGTAACGAAATCCAAGTCTCATGATACAATATCGTCACGGTATGAACCTCACAGTATGATATTTTTTGCAATAAAGCTCACGATATGGTGGGGAGGCTCACAATATTACGATATTCTACAGAATAACAAGACTGACATTCTAAAATGCTTTGACCAGTCATTTGGTACAACATTTATCATCATTAGGGATGGAACGATATCCAAATCTCTCTGTACGATATTTTCACCATAAACATCTCACCGTACCAGATTTATTGCAATATTTTGTGGAGGGACAAAACTGTCAATCTGCTCCTTTTTCCTCTAAAATGCCTTCACAAGACTTAATCCAAAGAATGAAGATTTCAAAGTGCTTAGAACAGTTATTTCTTCATGTAGTCTGCACTGAAACGGAGCAAAGGATCATGGTCTATGTAGTTCCCTCTGTTGTTTAGCTATTTCTGCATCAGAACTATTCATTTAAGCAAAGAGACTTGGGATTCGATATATTGTGATGGTCCATGATATTATTGTGAGACCTTTGACGATACGATATCACCATATTTCGGTTATTGTTACATCCCTAATGCAAACATACATTCTAGATTAGTGTGACCAGACATCTCTATTTACCCGGGACAGCCCCAGTTTTGAGCCCTGTGTCCCCTGTTCCAACAGATTTATACAAAACCAGTGATTTGTCCTAGTTTTTTTTACAAGAAATGTCCCAGATGTCCCTATTTTTGACCAATTTGATCTCTGCCAACAGTAAAGAGAAGCATAAATTATTTTAGGTGAAATGCAGAAAAGCAGTTTAAAAATGACTAAAACAATTTTTTTTTACTATACTGACTCACATTAGTGCTGAGTACAATTTACCAATACAGTTTTATTATTACCAAGCAACTCAAACCAGGGATGTCCCAGTTTATCTTGAAAATCTGGTCACCCTATTCTAGATGGATATGTTTAAAGAGGTGGTATTACACTTCTCGGGGGTATTAACTGCTACCACATATTATATTTACATCACAGTGTTACCTATTATTATTTTTGAAAATGCTATATTTGCCGAAAGAAACACATTAAAATGATACATTAGTCAGGCTTGTCAAGTTATAGAGTAATGTTTTGTACACTGCAAAAAACTTAAGATAAAAACAAATAAAATCTATCAGAAAATGGCTTAAAAGTAGTGAAATGATCTTGCTGCATGGACAGATCATTTTACTTGGAAAGTTCTCTTAAAATAAACAACCTCTAGATGAGAATAACGCAGCCTCAGAACTAGTAAGTAGATAATACAACTGAAATCAAAATGAAGAACCTGATAGAAGTTTTTAAATCGTGTCCAGATCAGAGAAATTTGCAGTGTATAATCTTTTATTTTAAAAATGTACAGCAAAAAAGAAAATCTAGTCAAGTTCAGATTACTTTAATTAAGTTGAGTAAATATCACTTGACAAGTAAAACTGCCAGTGGAATAAGACTTTTTGTAGTTAAATATGAAAATACATCTAGCTACACTTAAAATAAGAAAAAAAACAACTTTTTGCACAAGAAACAAAATCGAATGTTGCTTGAATTAAGAAAAAAAAAACTTATTCCACTGGCAGATCATTTTACTTGTCAAGTTGAATCCACTCAGATAAAGTCAGTTTTCTCAATTTAAGTCATTTTAACTTACCTAGAGATTGTTTTTTTCCAGTGTGGCCATGCAAAACATGGGTGGCGCAGGCTTGTGGGTGGAGCCTTGTACAGGCTCGTACTGCTAACTATAGGAGGATTTGAACAGATATACATGGGTGACATGTAAAACCTCTTCAGGCATGTTTCTGGTGAGAGAAGCACATTGTTACAAGGTAGAACGTTGTAAAAAAGTGGATTTATTGCAAAACCCTTTCTTTAAAAGCATAGTGCGGAACATACAATAACACACAATAACTATAAACAATGGTGCAGTATTGCGTTATACTTTATTTTTGAAGTGGTTGAAATAAGTTGAGCCTGGAGCTGTGTTGTGATGCTGGACATGTTTCATTGGGCACAGTGAAAAACAAGCCCCGACTGCAGATAAGAAAGGTCAGAACACACAAGAACTCACACATGCTCAGTGAGAATGGACAGGGAATCATAAGGCTGCACCAAGAATCACAAACAGAAAGCACAAAATGAATCTTTGCAGTGAGTACATCGCAGCATCTATGTTTTGAATGACTAAATACTTCCTTCTTGATGGGGTCTTATTAAAGGGAATATACATATGTAGTAATGTACATTGTGTTTTACCTCCGATAAGCCGCTCGTCAAAGTTACTTTACAATTTCCTCCATTCTGTATTCATGTATGAATACTGTAGTATTTTGCCACCACCATCACTCACGCACACACCACACTCATACTAGGCAGGGTGGGTGAAGTGTCTTGCCTAAAGACACAAAGGCAGTTTGCAGTAGAGCCACTGCTGTCCCACTGTGCCAATGAGAGATGACTGGTCTGATATTGTCCCTGGATTCTGGTTGGTTGGACAGTCTTGGGCTCTCATTGATTGGACAATTCCACAATCTCTGGACTCTGACTGGTTGGACAGTTTCACTCTCTCTGGACGTTTGTTGGACAGTTCCACACTCTTGGACTCTGATTGGTTGGACTATTCCATGCTTCTGGACTCTGATTGGTTGGATAGTTCCATACCCTCTGGTCTCTGATTGGTTGGACAGTTACATAGTCTCTGGACTCTGCAGGACTGTTTATGGAGGTAGTTAGTTTAAATAAAACGGGCAAAAAAACAAATTCTGTGTAGGAATGATAAAGTGAATTCAACTTTATGCAGACAAAGCGAACGGTATTAGTCAAGGCTCGACTCTCCCCCAAACCCTCCGACCATTTGTCAGAGAGTGGCTATTATGCAAAATCTACAATGTGATAATGTTCCCTCATCAAAAAACATGCCTAAAGAGGTTTTAAATGGCCTCCATGTACATTTGAGTATTTTAGCGATCTCTCCAGGGCCCTATCCAAACCCTCCTTATGGTTAACTGTAGGATTCTGTGCAATGCTTCACCCACAAACCTACATTACCCATGCTGCCACATGGCAATTCTCCATAAATTTACAAAAACATAATATGAAACAATAATGCAACACATATTGACAAACCCAATGTGATGTGCACTAGCTTCAATAGCAGGATGCATGCTGATTATGTTGTGATAGCGCTCTGAAGGGGGAGTGGCTTAACACGGGGAGCAAAAGGAGGGAGGACTCGCATCGAAAAACAAAAGTGAAACTTATGTGAATACGTTATTGTATTTTATAACTTCCTCTGTCGTCCTGGCAATGACTCTAGTGCCAATAAAACATAGAAAAACCATTTTGTTATTCTTGCTCTGAATTCGCGCTGATGGACTGCAAACGGGTCAGGTTCTCGGGTCTCCGATTGGCCGGACAGTAGGATGCGGTCTGGTCTCCGATTGGCTGGGTGAGTGTGGGATGCAGCTGTGGCCCTGGCAGCGAGCCGGTTCCAGAGTCGTCCACAGAGACATGTGGACAGGGGGACAGAGGACAGACGCTCTAACAGGATTGTAATGGTGCTGAGTCCAGAGCAGCTGAGGGGACGAGGGAGGAGGGGGAACGGGCATCACGGCTGTCAATACAAAAAATGTCAGTGTGAAGACATTATATAATTAAACACATGTATTGTTTCTTTGTTCATTTGAAAAAAAGAATAAGAAAAGAGGGGGGATTTTATATCTATGGGGTATGAACTGTAACACATCACATATTTAGATCACCGTGTTCACTTTTATCATCTTGAAAATGCTATATTCGCCAAAAACAACATAATTACATGCTTTATAAGTTCATGTCATTTTCGACACTCCACAGTCCTTCATCCTTTTGCTCACCAGGCTAAGTAGAAGATGTAACCAAGTACTGTAGTACTGTTTGAAAACTGACTCACATGTTTTACATCTGTGACAAAGATAAATGCTCTGGGCACAGCATTACCCTTCACCTCTAACAGTGACATGACAATGATACTGACAATGTGTACAGGCTTCAGCTGATGAAGTGTGCGCGGCAAAAAAGCTTGGCCAAAATTTAAGATATAAATGCTTACATCTATCAGAAAATGACTTAAAAGTAGTGAAATGATCTGTCAATGCAGCAAGATCATTTTACTTGATAAGTTCTCTTAAAATAAACCACCTCTAGACTAGAATGAGGCATCTCAGAACTCGAAGTAGATAAAAAAAAATCTGAAAACAAGATGAACAACCTGATATGAGTTTTAAAATCTTGTCCAGATCAGAGCAATTTGCAGTGTGTGCAGTAGAAGCTGACCAGTGTTTAGGTCAAGACAAAGGTCCCAGCTGTTGCTCTTCATCCTTTTGTATGAGGGCTTCCATCACTGAACTGTACATGAGAATGGTGGTGTGACAATTTATTCCAATGGAACTGAACATAAGCTCATGTACAGCCAAAATAAATATTGTAGTCTATAATGATCGCATTAAGTGGACTGTACTTTTGATCTATAATGAAGGAGACCACTCTGACACAGTAAAATCAAATGGAGTTACTCCTGTGGCTGACAGAGTGCTCTGCAGCAGATCCTGAGCAGCTCATGGAGAAGTGAGGCGGTTGCCGATGGGAACAGGCCTGATGATGAATAAAGCATCCATCCCAACATCAAAGCGCCGGCTCTGCGGGGGGCCGAGACGCTCGTGCGAGCTGGGTGCTGAGCATGTGTTCACAGGCCTTTAAAGGATGCTTGTGCGGGGAGAGAGAGCCAGTGAGTGAGGGTGGAGGTGGAGCTGGGGGGTCCATATCTCCAGCCTCTTCAAACGCTCCCAGCCTCACATCCAAAGTCCTGCCCAGGGCTGCTTTGAAGCTTGTCGATACCACAGCGTGATGATGTCATACGCCACGGAGCCAGGAGGGGGGGCGCAACCATCAAACAGACGCCATAACCGAGACAACAACAGCACAAAGATGGTTCCTTCAACGGGACGCCCACCGGCCCGCTGTCCTGCCCGCCCGCCTGCCCTGGACCAGAGTGGGGCTGTGTGTGGCAGGTGTGTCCGGGACCCTCTCCACCGTCGCCCCATCTGCAGGCAGGATGACCCAGAAGAAGCTCCATTGTGGATCAGCCCAACGCCACTCGCTGATCTCCCAGTCTCCCCGCCTCCGACGCTGCACCGCCAAGATGTCCGCCGACCGCCATCGCCGCTCGCCAATTACCCCTCGCACGGCGGCGTTCTTTCTCATAACACATTTTGGACGTGTTTCTTTCTTGGATGCCGTGTTTGCTCCTGGCCTTTTATCCTGCTCTTTTGGCTGCTAATATAGGCCTCCTTTCGCCATCAAAGGCAGCACATCAATTGCCTTGACTCCCAAGTGTATGAGCGAGGCTGAGGAGGAGAAAGGGAATCGCACCAACATCAAGGCCGCCTTTTCATGCCGCGTTTGAGCTTGGGCTTTTTCGTCACCTTTTTGCATCCTTCTCCAAAAAGCATCCAGCTCTCTCCATCATCGCCGCCATCGCTGAAATATGGATGAGGCCTGTTTACGGACGCACCGATACTGGAATTACGGGAATACTGTGAGATTTTTGTAGTTTGGATGTGAGCTATGAAGCCGTGGTGCTGTCTCTGTGATGACAATACGTGAAACAATATTTGAATAAGCAGCAGGAGGGCCGCGGGCTAATCCACTGTGGCTAATCCAGTCTTGGTGCGGGCCATATTGGTTGCTGGTGTATTGAGCTACATCACAATACACATCAGCAGGACGCCATGGCAGAAGGAGTGACACTGGAGCACAGGCTGGGGCAGGACCGGGGCAGGACAGGGGCAGCCCCACACAGCACACCACAGACGGGATGACAGGAGCAGACAAGCTGGAGGAGATGGAGGTACAGAGCATGTCCATTTTCTAACTGAAAGCACATTTTTACATGTTCAGTACTTTGTGGTTAGGTATGCAACTCAAAGGCTCAAGGTTTCGGGAAAAAATGTCCAGTTACAATTTCTCTGACAGGTAACAAGATTGAAGTAAGATTATTTGTGACAATGTTTGATTCCAGAAGAGAGAATAAATTAATAACTAAGACTGAAATGTAATAAAATATAATCTTCTAAACTATAGACGAACTAAGGAAATATGTAAAGGACTAAACCAGAAGGATAGAGAGTTTTGAACAACACGGAGGCAGAATGTGAAATCTCTTGCATCTTTTATTATTTGCAAATTAATTTACAACAATAAAAGGTCTTTTTGATGAATAGGTGTTTTTCCTCTATTGCGTTTGGTCCATACAAACACATCTAAGCCAAGTGTACAGCACCAGCCAATTACAGTGTCACATTTATCATTTATCATTTAGAATCAGTGTCATTCACAAAACAGAGACACATTTTAGAACATCTATATAAGCACAATAAATGAACTTCATTTTGATACCGGCACATCGACAAAATGGTCTATTCAATAAGCATTTATTGCTTATCTTTATTGCTGGTCTTTGCCCAAATTTTAAAAGGAATTTAAATTCAAATTTAGTTAAAAATAATATTAAAAAATATATGGCAGTGAATATACGATATCCCTTTTTTACACTTCATGCCAATAATCATGCAGATTATTCTGTGTTTTCACAAAAATGCGTCCACTATAATCTAACACACAGAGGACAGATCTATACACACTACACAGCAAAAACTAGAGGGTTCAAATTTCAGGGTAAAATATTTCAGTTGTTTTTTAACACAAAAAGTGTTATTTTAACTACTTGAAAGTTGGGGGTTCGAGTTGGGGTCATTTGTCAGAGTCGATATGGTTAAAGTTAATTCAACTTCCCCTAGTGTTCATTCAACTTCCTTTAGTGTTAATTTAGCACCTCCCACTCACCACTTCAAACTCCCTCAATAGAAGACCATTTTGAACCAGTTTTGTACAGAATTTCATCTTAAATTAAATTAACTAAAATAAAGTGTCAAAATAAAACACCTCTGTGTGTTGTTTAGCCATTTACTCTCAAAATGTGAATATAACTCTGGATTTCAGGGTTAAACAGGAACTTTGGTCCAGTGTTAATTCATTAACATTTCCAAAAATTTTAAATCAACTCTAAAACAGATTGGACTCATATAAACCCTGAGAAAATGTTAAAACTGATCCTGTGAGAGTTTTAACACTCCACTTTTTGCTGTGTATTAAACTACACTATACTCTATGGTTTGACATGGCACACACGCCATATGAAACTGAAGCCAATGAAGTCTTTGTGACTGAACTCTGCCGCCAGCTTTCTGGAGCTATTGTGAATAAAATAACTCCACTTGAGAGGAAAACAGTGGCCTTCTACAGCTAGTTTGGGTGTATATGTAAGAGATCAGAGAGGTAAACCAGGTGGAACATCTGCACTGTGACAGTCAAAGGCAGATCCTGTGACTTGTGCTCCGCCTGATTCCATCCTCTAGTTAGAATGTTGTGGCTCATCTGGACCATATTAAACTTGTGCACACCCTGGAGAGCAGCACATTGAGTTTCTATGGACTATGTTGCCTATTGATGCTAACTAAAGGCACTACTCTATCTGAAGCTCTATTAGACTAGACTAATCTGAGCTTTTTAACACAATCTGACTATAAAGAACTGAGTGGAATTACAACAGCTGAGCTGATTTGTGCAGTTATGTGTTAACCAACAGTTTTTCAGTGAATCACTCTCACCTTTTGGTCCTAAACAGGACCATGAATGCTCGGACTGAAAATGTGCAGTTTAAATCTATTTTCTTGAGTTTTCAGACGAATTTAAAATGTTTTTGACAGTGTGCATTGTGTCACCATGGTAACTGTTGTGCAGTGTACACCCCCTGCGTCATGTCACTGCAAAGTACCAGTATGTCGGACCGTAGGCCCATGTGGATAGTGTCTTGTAGACCGGGGTTGTCTTGGGTTAATGCTGTGACAGAGCAGTGAGGGGCCCATAATGAAGATTTCAGAGTGTGAGGCCCCTGGAGATAAGCCACTCCTGACAGGCGCGTGTGCAGATGCCTAAATCTGCTCTGGCAGCTGGAACAAAGGGCCCGCCGCAGAGCCCAACCAGCACAAAGGGCCCCGGCCCCTGGGCCTTAAGAGATGCTAAGAGATACACAGAGACACTAAGAGACGCTAAGAGAGACCCAGAGGCACCCAGAGGCACCCAGAGAAACCCAGAGACACTCAGAGACACCCTGAGACACTAAGAGGGACCCAGAGACACTAAGAGACCCCCAGAGACACTAAGAGACACCCAGAGACACTCAGAGACACCCAGAGACACTCAGAGACACCCAGGGGCACCAAGAGACACTCAGAGATACTAAGAGACACCCAGAGGCACTCAGAGAGACCCAGAGACACTAAGAGACACTAAGACACCCAGAGACACTCAGAGACAATAAGAGACACCCAGAGGCACTAAGAGACACACAGAGACACCCAGAAACACCCAGAGACCCTCAGAGACAGTCAAAGAGACACAAAGATACTAAGAGATTCTCAGAGACACTCAGAGACACCCTGAGAGCAATTGGGGGTCTGTCCACTGCTCCAATATTCTGACAGCAACATGGACAGTGGAGTCTGAGGAGTTTGCAAATGTCCACATGATAATACGAGACAGAAGATGAAGACCTCATTGTAGTACCACCAAAGAAATTATCTGGCTTTTCCTGATCCAAAACAGGTCTTCAACAGGACTATTCCAGGTCTAAAAGAGGTCTACAACAGGACTATTCCAGGTCTAAACCCGGTCTACAACAGGATTATTCCAGGTCTAATAGAGTCTACTACAGGACTATTCCAGGTCTAAATTCAATTCAATTCAATTTATTTTGTAGCGCCCAAAATCGCAACAACAGTAGCCTCTAAGGGCGTTCCAAGATATGGATGAGCAAAACATACACACAGACATATCAAAACAGGAATAAACAACATTCATGTAAAGCAGCAAATGAAACATCGTCCAGCATCCCCTGTCCTTAGACCCTCCTTCTCAGCAAGGAAAAACCCAGGATCCTGGGAAAAAGAAGAAACCTCGGGGAGAACTACAGTGAAGGAGGGATCCACTCCCATGGACGGACAGGCTATAGCTGTCCAGGCCCGTGGGCCAGTTCGGTATGGCCACAGCTACCCAGGTGGGGAAGGAGCTGGGCGAGGAGGGGAGGCCGGGCAAGGGGGAGACCGGGCGAGGAGGAGGAGGCGGGCGAGGAGGAGGAGCTGGGCGAGGAGGAGGAGAGGGGTCCAGCTGCCATCAGGCATCTGAAAGAGTTACACTCCACAGGGGGAATGGGACAGGGGACAACATGTGAATAGCAATGAACAAACTACAGATAGGAACATAGTAAATGATGCTGATGAGAAAATAGAAGGAAACAGAGGATAGTGCTCAGGTTGCCACACTTCCCCCTGCGGCAGCTTATCTTAGTGACATCAACTAAGTAACCTGGTCATAAGCTATTCCGAAGAGGAAGGTTTTAAGCCTGGTCTTAAGTAAAGAGACTGTGGGTGCCTGTTTAACATCAACAGGGAGTTGATGTTAAACATGTTGAGGAATTACAATTAAATCATTAATCTCAATACCATAAGTTAGGACGAGATCAAGAGTGTGATTGTGACAGTGAATCGGCTTGTTCACACTCTGGGTAAAACCGACCCCATCCAGGAGAGCACCAAAAGCACTGCTGAGGCACTCACTGCTGTTATCAACATGAATGTTGAAATCTCCAACTATAACAATCCTTTCCCATTCCAAAACTAAACTTGAAATAAAGTCAGAAAACTCTGTCAGAAACTCGGCATATGGACCAGGAGGTCGGTAGATTGTTATGAATGTAACAGCTTTTTGGTTTTTCCAGTTGGTGCACGTAATAGATAGTGCGAGGCTTTCAAAGGAGCAGAATGTATAATTAGATTTGAGGCTGAGAATTAGGCTGGAGTGAGAAATGATGGCTAAACAAGGTGTACAGCAGGACTATTCCAGGTCTAAACCCGGTCTACAACAGGACTATTCCAGGTCTAAAAGAGGTCTACAACAGGACTATTCCAGGTCTAAAAGAGGTCTACAACAGAACTATTCCAGGTCTAAACCAGGTCTGTAAAAGAACTATTCCAGGTCTAAAAGAGGTCTACAACAGAACTATTCTAGGTCTAAACTAGGTCTGTAAGAGAACTATTCCAGGTCTAAATTAGAATTAAATCTGACTGTCACGATTATTACTGTATGAACTTCAATAAATGATGGATGGAACAATATATTTTAGGCCTCAATACATACCCAGTGGACTTTTGTCTTGTACTTTTATTGTTATGTCTATGTGGTACAAACAGATGTTATCCATCCATCCATCCATCTTCTTCCGCTTATCCGGGGCCGGGTCGCGGGGGCAGCAGTCTAAGCAGGGGCTCCCAAGCTTCCTCTTCCCAGCCACTTCCACCAGCTCCTCCAGACGGACCCCGAGGCGTTCCCAGGCCAGCCAAGAGACATAGTCCCTCCAGCGTGTCCTGGGTCTTCCCCGGGGCCTCCTACCGGTGGGACATGCCTGGAACACCTCCCGAGGCGTCCAGGAGGCATCCGAACCAGATGCCCGAGCCACCTCAACTGGCTCCTCTCGATGTGGAGGAGCAGCGACTCTACTCCGAGCTCCTCCCGTGTGACCGAGCTCCTCACCCTATCTCTAAGGGAGCGCCCGGCCACTCTGCGAAGGAAACTCATTTCGGCCGCTTGTTCTTTCGGTCATTACCCAAAAGCTCATGACCATAGGTGAGGGTAGGAACGTAGATTGACCGGTAAAATCGAGAGCTTCGCCTTTCGGCTCAGCTCCCTCTTCACCACAACGGTCCGATACAGCTACTGCATCACTGCCGACGCTGCACCGATCCGCCTGTCAATCTCACGCTCCATCCTCCCCTCACTCGTGAACAAGACCCCGAGATACTTGAACTCCTCCACTTGAGGCAGAGACTCCCCACCCACCCGGAGAGGGCAATCCACCTTTTTACGGTCGAGAACCATGGCCTCGGATTTGGAACAGCTGATTCTCATCCCAGCCGCTTCACACTCGGCTGCAAACCGCCCCAGTGCACGCTGCAGGTCCTGGTTCGATGAAGCCAACAGGATAACATCATCCGCAAAAAGCAGTGATGAGATCCTGTGGTTCCCGAACTGGACCCCCTCCGGCCCCTGGCTGCGCCTAGAAATTCTGTCCATAAATACAATGAACAGAACCGGTGACAAAGGGCAGCCCTGGCGGAGTCCAACATGCACCGGGAACAGGTCTGACTTACTGCCGGCAATGCGAACACAGCTCCTGCTCCGGTCATACAGGGACCGGACAGCCCTTAGCAAAGGGCCCCGGACCCCATACTCCCGAAGCACCCCCCACAGGGCACCACGAGGGACACGGTCGAATGCCTTCTCCAAGTCCACAAAGCACATGTGGACTGGTTGGGCAAACTCCCATGAACCCTCGAGCACCCGATGGAGGGTGTAGAGCTGGTCCAGTGTTCCACGACCAGGCCGAAAACCACACTGCTCCTCTTGAATCCGAGGTTCGACTATCGGACGGACTCTCCTCTCCAGTACCCTGGCATAGACTTTACCGGGGAGGCTGAGGAGTGTGATTCCCCTGTAGTTGGAACACACCCTCCGGACTTTAGTGTTCCATCTAAACTCCATCCATCCATCTTCTCCCGCTTAATCCAGCTGGGTTGTGGGGGCATCTTGCTGCCCAATCCTCTTAGCACCTGACCCCCCCTATGAACTCCTCTGTGAGTGGTGCCCACAGGAGGGTGGACATCATGGTCCTTGATGTTAATTCAGGTGCTGCATGTTTTGAGTTGATGGGGGAAACCGGAGCCCGGAGGAAACCCATCCAGACATGGGGAGAACATGCAAACTCCACACAGAAAGGCCCGGGCAACCTGGGGACCAAACCCGCAACCTTGCTGTGAGGCATGAGTGTTGCCACTCAGCCACCGTGCTGCCCCATCTAAACTCAGATGGTTTAATCCTGATCTCTGTACTGTGTATTGTGCAATTATATTTATGGACACTCTAAACTCAAGATGTCATCAGAGTGGTACTTTTTTAGGCCTGCAGTACTATACAGGACACTAATGTGTGCAGGTTAGGTCAGGCTAGAGTTAGGGTAAATTTAGGGCCAGGTTAGATTAAGTTAGGGTTACAGTTAGGTTAGGATTAGGTTAGGGTAAATTTAGGAATGGGTTAGGGTTATGGTAATTTTAGGATTAGGTTATGTTGGGGTTAGGTTAAGGTTAGATTCGGGTTAGGGTAAGGGTAGAGTAAATTTAGGGTTAGATTAGATGAAGTTAGGTTAGAGTTTGGTTAGGGTATGTTAAGGTTAGTTTAGGGTTAGTGAGAATTAAGGTCACGTTAGGATGGGGAAAGTGTACACATTTGAATTTGAACAGGCCTCATGATAGCTCTCCACCTCAGTACTATTCCACTACTACACTAGTACTATTCTGCTACTACACCAGTACAGTTCTACTACTACACCAGTAGTATTGCAGTACTATTCCAGTATTATTCTACTACTACACCAGTACTATTCTACTATTACACTAGTACTATCCCACTACTACACCAGTACTATTCTACTACTACACCAGTACTATTCTACTACTACACCAGTACTATTCTACTACACCAGTACTATTCTACTACTACACCAGTACTATTCTACTACACCAGTACTATTCTACTACTACACCAGTACTATTCTACTATTACACTAGTACTATTCCACTACTACACCAGTATTAATCTACTACTACACCAGTAGTATTCTACAACTCCACTAGTATTATTCTACAACTGCGCCAGTACTATTGCACTACTATGCCAGTACTATTCTACTACTAGACCTGTACTGTTCTACTATTACACCAGTACAGTTCTACTATTACACCAATACTATTTCTCATATGTATGAAAGATTTAATGTAACTGTTTCTAGGCCAAGTGAAAACTCACAATTCTGCAATACTTTACGAAGATGTGATCCTGAACACTGGTTGCATCTCATCTGCAGTAGCCAGTCAGAGACACGCATGCCGAGGGACTTACGTCAGAGACAACTTTTTGTTCTAAATAATAGCTGACCAATGAGCTCCTGACCTGATTGGACTGTAGCCTTCTGTAGCCTCTTTTTACTAAGAAGATGTGTAGATTTGACAAACAAACACTCCATTCATTTGAATCAGTGGTGTGGTTGAGTCACGATCTTAGGTCTCCCAATTCTCATAGCTCGAGCTGAATCATTATTAGCTAAAAAAGTGTTTGAGTGGATTATCATACCTTTGAACTAAATAAACTTAAAAACCACTTTAAACGTTTGAGTGTGGGTCCTCTTGCTCTTAAAATGCACCCAACAAGAACACAAGAGAATCCAACTGCAGCCCTTCAGTATTGACGTAGTGGAGCCTGACCCTGGGCTGATCAAAGTGCAGTACACAAGTGTCCAGGAGAGGGCGCAAGAGCCTGAGGGGAGCCAGTGTGTGAAGTGTGTGACGGAGGAGGGAGACTTCATAACCCAAACATAGTGCTCTGTGTGTGAGAGGACGCACATTTGTGGATATTTTGCCATTTTTCATAATATAACGCACCTGACACAGCGACCTGTCAAGTATCTGAGCGAGACTTGTTTCAAACCGTGCGAGAACTGAATATATTTGTACTTTTTGTAACAATGAGGTCACTTGGATTACACCGATTTAAAAAAAGATAGATTAAAAAAAAACACACATTTTGTTCATTTTTAAAAATCTGGGTCATCTTTAATATACAGCAATATGAATTTGGCAGTAGCTGACAAAGCCTGATCATTCTCTGACATGCAGTATGGCAAATGTGTGTATACTACGCTGTTTTCTTATCTGATCTGATGTGATGATGTAGTTTCCTCATCACAAACAGACCTGGAGTTGTGTTTTGTTTCATTCACACATGTTTAACACACAAACCTGCAGATTTAGGCTGAGTTCATCACTCAAACAGAAAACACTTGACTCATTTGGATAATTTCAGCTCTGGAATTGTGAATTTCTACTGATTGAGAGATAAAGAAACAGGAGATAAAAGGAGATGTTCACTTGAAAACTACCACTGCATGACATCGCAAGGTAGTAGTAGTAGTAGCAGTATATTCAGGCATTTTGCAATACAACAAAGCAAAAAACAGACTACAACCCCATGGATAATAACTGAAAGGGTTTAGGCTGAAGTAAAAGTGCTTACTGTATTTTTGGACTATAAGTCTCACCGGAGTATAAGTTGCACCAGCCAAAAAACATGTATAAGTTGCACCGGACTATAAGTTTTGGGGGAAATTTATTTAATAAAATCAGAGGCAAAGAACTGACATTTAATGTTTAAAGGCAAGTTATAGAAGTTATAGTAATAAAAACAACCAAATATAGAACAATCTGTGTGTCATTCATTCATTTGTTTTTCAATATAGAACCAAAAATAAGAAAAGGAAAAAACAACTCTTTTCTTTATTATTTGTCTCTAAAACCAAAATGAAAAAACATATAATGATTTGTTTTTTATTTTTGATTCATATATATGATTCATATATATGGTCTAGGGGCTGTAATATATATGTCGCAGGACCACCCAAACCCTGATAAAAAGTGCGACATATAGTCCGAAACATACAGTATAATTAAACAATGACAGAATTCCAAGAAAGAAAAGCAGCGTATGAACAGCACGTTTGCATTTACAATTTCACTTACGACTTACTGTATATATGAAACAAAATAAAAATGAAAACCAACAAAATTGAATGCATAATTCATTCATTCCAGAGCTCTATATCTTTAAAAATATAATGATTTATACTCTTATTTTAAAGGCTTCTACAGTGACTTTTTTTTTATCATGACTCAGATTGTTCCATACATTAACTCTTTGAACAGAAATACAAGCACTTTTTTCTTAGTTCTTAAGATGCCAGGTTTTTTTATTTGTTTTTTTTTTTGTTTGTTTGTTTATGGTCAGACAATAAAACAGTCATACAAAACTAATAATAATGTTAACAAAGGCACAAAAGTTTAGCGTTTATGATCGTATCAAAATAACCAAAAGGAGAATGAAGAATGTGAGGATTTTTTTTCGTTTATGGTCGTACAAACGAATAATAATGATAACGTAGGCACAAAAGTTTAGCGTTTATGATCATATCAAAATAAAAGATGGAGCAGAGCATTTTGAGCTTTGGAGATGACACTCTAACATGGCTTAAAGCTCACAAGAGTCAGTTTTGCGTAATACAGGAGCTTTAAGCGTGTGCACATGTGTGTTGTCACTGTGCATCCTGTCTGCCATTACACTCTTTAAAGCGTCATAATATCCACACAGTGCTGCTGAGACAATAGAACCGGCGCTAACAGGCACAGAAGTGAGTGCAAGTCCCCCACAGGTGCTGACCTTTGCTGGGCTCAGACACACACAGACACACACACACACACAGCACTTAGCTCTTAGCGGCTCATTAGAGATTCATGCCCCCTCACGGCTAGACCTCCTCACAGCAGCACAAAGGTCAGCCTCATCTGCTCTCCGGTCTGAGTGTGTGAGCGTACGTGTGTGTGTATGAGTGTGTGTGTGTGCGTGTGTGTGTGCGTGTGTGTGTGTGTGTGTGTGTGTGTGTGTGTGGTGTCAGGGGATGTCACAGCAGCCGCCTGTTGCACTGCTAATCTGTGTGTGTGTGTCTAACATAACAGCTGAGTGGGTATCTATCACATTGTTTGGACTAAAATCTGAATACACTCTCACATTATGGAACAAAAACCAGGTTACCATGACGTAAATTGCTGGATAAACAACAAAATATAAAATTAAAGGAACTGTAGCCTGAGCTCTTATAGTTTCAAAAAAGGTATTACAAACACAACTAAACCTGTGCCTCCAGAGCCTTCACCTGCAAACAGAGACACATCCAAGTGTGTCTCATTCTCAGCACCTGCACCATGACTGGTGTTTAGGGAGTGACTGGTCAGATCAGAGAGTTGTTTTAAACACACTGGGTTTTAGCATTGAAACTGGCAACCTAACTGAAAGACACATCTGATGGTCATTCTGCTTTCTGATTGGATAATCAACAACCAAATCACCAAACTATAACATAAATAACTTGTCTGTCATGTCCAGTGTTTTTGTAACTAAGAATAAATCAGCATTACAATAGCTGTCAGTAAAAGCTCTATTGGACTTGAACAGGTTTATCTCATACCTGGGTACACAGAAACGTCCTTGATGAACTTATCTGTCTTGCATTTATTGAATTACAGGTGTTTTTATTGCTCATAAATACCTTAAAAATCTAATTTTACTGCAGTGTCGCCTCTCCACAGATCTGACCTGTTACATGGACTGGTGGTGTCACCTGCTTGTCTCCATGGAGAAAGATCAGTTTATCATCATACTGTGGAAAATTACAAGCATCTCCATGGAGACCAGCAGGCGATGGACCTAAAAAGTTTTTAAATCAGTCTCTGTCTTTTCTTAAAGCCATGGTGCCTGCTCAGTGTGATACAGTCACACAAAACCACCTGCCTCTGAGGAGAGCGCAGAGCTGCAAACACACACACATGTCCTGGACTCCTCAGCTCAGAGTGGCCTTACACACATACACACACACGCACACACGCACACACACACATGCACACACACATGCACATGCACACACACACGCACATGCATACACACACACACAGACAGACATGCACACACACACGCACATGCACACACACACATGCACAGACATGCACACACACACACATGCACACACACGCACACATTCACACACACACATGCACACATTCACATACACACCTACACATGCACACATACATGCACACATGCATGCACACATGCTCACGCACGCACACACACACATCCACACATGCACGCACACATGCACGCGCACACACACGCATACACACACATGCCTTTTGAGGACTTGATATTGACTTGCATTTATTTCCCGGAGAGCCTGACCTTAACCATAGTCACTGCTTGACTAACCTTAACCTAAACTTAACCTGTTTTAACTTGAACTGTTAAGATTTGATTTAGAATGTCCTAAACTTGACCTATCTGTGTCCCCAGATCCAAGGTATACATGTTCAAATCAAATCTAGCTTTTATAACAATTGTAACGCTGATTTATTCTTAATTACAAAAAAAATGATGACTGGTGGCCAGTTTCAGTGCTGAAATCCAGTGTGTTTAAACCTAAAAGTTCTCTCTGATATGACTGGTCACTCTCTAAACCCCAGCACATGCACCAGTCATGAGTCAGTGCTAGTGCAGCCTCTGCAGCTCAGGGAGGGAATTCTGGAGGTTCTGAGCTTCACGTGAAACATGGTCTGTCCACAAACTGAGAATGAGACACACTTGGATGGAGTTTTATACAGTTGTACAGCTATTGAGCTCATAATTAGTGTTGTCACAATAGCAAAATTTCAAACTCTATTTTGATACTAAAAAATAGACTTGACAAAAAAAGTAACACAGAGGTGTGGCAGTAATTTGCATATTACCAGTGTGTCCCCACCAGGCCCGGCCCTAACCATTTTGACACCCTAGGCAAGATTTCAGGTGGCGCCCCTTGGATTGCAAAAAAAAAAAAAAAAAATACTACCAGAGTACAGATACTCACAAGAAATCAAACAGTTCATAGTGACGATGTTTAGACAGTGGAGGATTTTATCCCCCATCGCTGATTTTTGTGCTCGCATTTGTGCTTAGCATTTGCCTATGTTGCCTAATGGGGGGACCGGCCCTGGTCCCCACATTGTGCTTTTCATGTGTGAATAGGGCTTTACACAATATTGTCATTTTAAACACAAAATAATAGTGTGTATAGTATAACATATATAGTATTTGTTTATTACACCATGTGGTGAAATAAACAAATACTGCATCTATACTGTAGTATCTGATTTTCGATACTGCTGACAACCATGCACAATCCTACTGCATATATGACAGAAGTGGTGGAGCATGAGAGCATCACATAACACTCACCCCCTGTGCTGTCCTTCAGAACGGCTGACTGATGGATGACTCCACCCCCCTCACCTGGGCTGTGGGGTCCTTGCTCCACCCTCAGCCCCCAGCCTCCGCCCATCTTCACACGCAACAACAACAGAAGGTACAGTTACACACCCAAGTCCATGTTTTGTGGGCTACAAAAACACCATCAATCTGAAATGAACTGAATGGTTTGAAATGTATGCAATATTTGTAATTACAATTAAAATGTGATTTAGAGGTCCTATATTACACAAAATGGACTCCTGTGAGCTTTAACCCGTGTTACAATGTTGTAACCTGGAGCTGTGTTTTATGTTTGAGTAATCCTTTATTATTAGTCTGTCTACATCTCCAAAGCTCAAAATGCTCTGTCCCACTTTGTGATGCCATAAAGCAATCGTTTTCCAGTTAACAGTTACATTTTTTTCTAGAGATGAAATCATCCAAATAATTCTAGTGAAAGTGCATGGACTTTAAAAACACAGTGAAGCGCTTCCTGTAACACAAATATGTAGGGTTTGAGTGAAAGACACAAAACACAGCTCTAGGTCTGTTTTTGAGGAGGGAACAACATTATAACATGACTTAAAGCTCACAAGAATAAATTTTGCATAATATCAGACAGCTTAACAATATCTGCGTCTCCCTCCCTGCACCAACCCCACCATCCTCCCTCCACCCCTCCACCCTTTCACCCCCTCTCCTCTCTCACACTCTCACCTTGTGCTGTAGTGGGAGCTGCCTCCTCCTCCGAGTGCTCTGACTGACAGACACGGGCAGTGCGAGGACTAACCCGGGATGCTCAGGTACCTCCAAGACAAAAACAAGGGAAAAAAGATCAGTAGAGGAGCAAGAGAGAAGAGGGGCAAAGGAGCAGAGGAGTGGCGGAGAAGAGGAGGAGCAGAGAAGAGAAGGAGAATAAGAGAAAGGAGTAGAGGACAGAGCAGCAGGAGAGAAGAGCTGAGGAGGAGAAGAAAGGAGGAGCAGAGCAGTGGAGACATCACCTCCCAGTGGGTCGTCTTCTCCAACAGTCAACTGCCCGAAAGGTAAGAGTCCAGATGAGTCTTGTACCGGAGTGTTTCTGGTCGGGGGTCCGGGTCCCAGTCGTGTCTGCGATGGTTCGTAAGAAACAGGTTGATCTGTGTTTTGGTTGTGCGGTTACATTGTTATCAAACTGTGTGTGCTTTTACCATGGCTGTGGGTGCATGCACACTCTGTTATCTGATTTTTGGAATTCGAAGATTATTAGAAAAATCATCCAGTTCCTTTCTGATCATGGTCCTGCTGATACATCAGATCTGGCATTTTGCGTGTCATTAAAGTAATATTAAATGTCCAGAACTCACATTATAACCAAAATTTGGTGTGCATGCGAACATAGTGTGAACAGTGTAATAAATAAAGCTAAGTAAGTGCAAATGCTAAAAAACAGTGGCTACAACTAAAAGTAAAACACCATTATTATTTTATTTATTTTGTATTCTTGGCAGTAATGACATTGTTCAACTGTAAAAATGTAGTTCTATATGAAATGTAGTATTTATTAATTTAACTAATATCATATTTGTATAACTCAGAATTATATATAAGTAACTTCTTTATTGGGATAAGATAACTTAAGCTTTTAACGGATCATTGCCGTAATGAGTAGAGTTATTAATGGCGTTTCAGACAACCACATTTTTTATTCATCAACTAATTACTTGATTAGGATTATAAACGTTTATTTGCACAAAAGCACAAATAGGGAGACCAGATTTTCAAAATAAAAAACTGGGACACCCTAGTTTGAGGTGGATGGTAATAATAAAATTGTGAAACGAGTGCGTACTTAAGGATAATTGTTCTGCACTCAGTCCATTCATGATGAACATGTGAGTCAGTAAAGTCACATTTTCTCTGTGTTTTGGTCATTTTTAAGCAGCTGTTCTGTATTTTACCTAAACATATTCAGTTGATGCCTCGCTGTACTGTTGCCAGGGTTCAAACTACACCTTGGACATGTCTTGTATAAAACTGGTACAAATCACTGGTTCTGGATAAATCTGCTGGGACAGGGGACACAGGACTCAAAACTGAGACTGTCCTGGGCAAATAAGGACAGCTGGGCACTCTAAGCACAAAGGGAAAAAAATCATGGAGGGAGTTAGTCGCCGCATTAGGAGTGACTGAACAGTTTAATCTGTCTTCTCACTTGTGTAAAGCATTGAGTCATAATTCAGTAAACAGTTACCGTTTGGCCAAGATTGACTCAAAATTATGATTTAATAATGATGACAATAAGAATTTTATTTTCATAATGACAGACCGAATTGCTGCTTCATGCCCCCCTTTAGTCAATTAATCGGGGCATGTTGGCCAAGGATGTCTTTAGTCAACTCAAGTAATAACCGAGTGAAGAGTAATCACCTTCCACATGGAAATAGAATGAAGTGTTAAATGAAAACACCCACAGGTTTGTTGGTGGTTGACTCAAGATGATAACCCCACTGGACTGTATACAGTGGCCAGACATCCCTAAGTCTGAATATTTATCCAGGACATTCCCAGTTTTCAGTCCTGTGTCCCCTGTCCCATCCAATTTATTCAAAACTATTGATTTGTCCCAGTTTTATAGTTTTATACAAGAAATGTCCCAAGTGTCCCCATTTCTGACCAATTTGATCCCACTCAACAGTAAAGAGGGGGATATTTTGTCATTTGTTTAACTAAAATATATATATATATATATATATATATATATATATATATATATATATATATATATATATATATATATATATATATATATAAAAAAACATGCTTAAAAATTACCATAAAACAAAAAAATGTAACAGTCCCTCAGATTATGACTGGCCCACAAGTTAATCGAGAATGGACAGTGTTACGTGCTCTTTTTACAATTTTATTTACACCAACCATCCTAACCCAAAGTGAGATATTGCCTGTGGGTCTCCTGAGGGGCCAGTGGAGGAGTTCTGCTCAGCTCTGCAGTCCCAGTCTGTACCTGTACCTGTACCTGGGAAAATCTGGTCACTCTATTTATTTAGGATATAGAAGGGCGATTGCAGGTGATTATATCGTATACAAAACAAAATGTCTCTTCATCTTCCCTGTAGCATAAACCTTACAGTTTTAGTGCTTTTGAGCAGATAAATAATCGAGACAGATCATAAAAGTACAAATCGCGTCGTCCCCAAGCGTGCTGTAATACTCACCTGAGCCAGCGGAGGCGCTACAGCCCTCCAGGTCAAGCGATCATAGAAAACACACTGTAGAGACAAACGTGCGGCTACGATGGGGCACACGCACAATAAAAGTCCACTTTACGGGATGGATACGTAAGTTTTTTATTCAATTACGTGTTTTTTACAGCAATCACATGTATAATCTTCCAACTTATCTCGATCGGTTCTTAAAACTCAAAGATAACACTGATAATTGTACTTTTTTACGTTGTATGCGGCTTACTACTGTACCCAAGTAGTTGTGATTGCGATTTATTTGCTTTTTTGTTTTGCTGCGGGGTTAGATCGCTGCTGGGTGACATCATTTGCGATTGCGCGCGATCCGTGTTTAAAACCGTCACGATTTGTTGCGTAAACGCAGTGTTTGATTCGGCAGATCTCCCGTTCTACCTGTTGTGTTCGTGTGGCCGTGTAGAGCCCGCATCGCAGCGCACAGAGTCGGCGTGCACGTATCCCCTCCGCTCTGTTTCGCTCCCGAACGAACCAGCCAACATGGAGAGTTAAGGGCAACGTATCGGGACTGTTTTTCCCACCATTCCCCCCCCAAATAACTTCTCCATGAGCTGGATTCAAAGGCATCCACGTCGTGCCAGTGTCCCCGATGCGGCGGATCGCGGGGCCCGGGCTTTCACACACGGTACGGCCACACTTTTGCTGTGGAACACGGGACCTTATTGCACGGAGCTAAAGCGAGCTAAAGTGCTAACGGCTAATGCTAAACCCAAGCTAACGGGGTACTGGCTGAAATCCGAGGCATTTCGTCCGGCCAGGCGTGGTTTACAATAGCTGTGTTTGGTGTAAAGAGCGTGGTTTGGGTTTTTTTTTTTTTTTGGCAGATTTTGTGCATAATTATTCGGTTAAATTTGAATCTGATGCAGATTATGGTTGGAATACACGTGGGGAATAGTTATGGGAGCAGAATTATGGTTGGTAGTTGAGTAAAAGGTCATAAAAGGCATCTGCACCTCTGCAATCTAGTGCTGGTTTGAATAGTATGTTTACATCAGTGTTATTAGGTTCTTTTTTCACTTATTAGGTTTTCAATTATTAGGTCTTGTTTCAGTTACTAATAATTTTTTTCAGTTATTAGGTTCTTGGTTCTGATCAGACTGAAAAAATAACCTAATATCATAAATGAGCGGAAGACCAAATGAATCTCACTGGACTGTTTACGTCAGTGTTTCCCCATTAACACAGCTGACTATGGAGGCATCTTGTAGTCCACAATAAATGGACCTGGACTATACATTTGCATAACTAAATTAGACTTTGTTGCTCATTGTATTATCTTAAAATGTATAAAAAAAGACTCAAAAAGAGTCAACAATGGCTGGTTAAAGATTAAATACAGGCCATCGGTGACATTTATCCTCCACAAATTGAATAAGATTCAGTTATTCAAATACAAGTCATTTGTACCACCATAATCTTAACTAAATCTATGGGAAACGCAGTACGTTATATTATATTAATACTATAAAAGTTGGGAGTATTGAACGTTGCTTGATAGTTTGAGTTTGCCTAATTTAAAGTTCATTTTATCCACTTTTTATCTTTGTTTGGATAATTTATTGTTTAAAACTACAGTGGAAATGATGTAGTCTACTTTCAAACCTAGATTAGACCTGGACCTGGAGTAGTCCTGTTATAGACCTGGTGGGATTCAGAAAGCCAGATGTATTCTTTCTCCTCCTGTAGTTATTATGGGGATTTTCTCTATTTTTATGTTTAATGTTACTTAAATGGAATCTTATTTGAGTGCTAACTCATATTTTGGCATAAAAATCTGTAAAATAAATAAATAAATAAATAAATAAATAATAATAAATATAAAAAAATCTGTATGTAAAAATTCTGTTTTCACAATTCTAAGAAAAAAAAAGAAGAAAAAAAACACACCTTGCTTAGGGCTCCCATGTTACCTAGACTCTCCTAGTACTATTGGTTATGAATAGGAACTTTTTCAAATTTTCTATTCATATAACATTTTTAAAACTTTACCCTTTCATTTTTATTAAATTCTAAAAATGTCATTTTATTTTTTTGTGTCCTTTTTAACATAATTGTACGTTTATTTCTATTTTAATTTCATATTTAATCATTTGAATAACTGAGTGAGTGACGTAGCTCGTTTCTCACCGCCCTGTGCGAAATGCCTGGACTTTAGTGATTCCCCAAACACACTGAGCTAGCAACTCGTACGACCGGGACTTTGCCGTCAGTTTCGGCCCTTAAACCTCGCTTTCCCGGGCCGGCGGATAAAGTTCCCATAGTTTGGCCTAGTGTTGGCCGTGTTTGTCGCTGTTCGGGCCCGCTGAAGGCTCCGGTCCGGTGCGTGAGGCCCGTCTTGTGTGGAGGAGTGGAGTTTGTGTCGGTGCCCATCCCCCACTTTCTTTACAGGCCAAGATGAATGAGATTCTCACTTCAAAGCAGGGCATCTGGCTCCTGACGTGACGTGCGTGAACGAGGGAAGACACTGCTACCAAAACGAGAGATTTTTTTCCCAATGTTTTGTTTTTGTCAGTTTGGTCTTATATGTAGAAACAACAAAATTGTCTATTCGGCTCTCAAAGACGTTTTCATATTTAATTTAGTCAACTTACACCGAGTTATACAGGGAATTGCAAATTTCAAAAGCCGTTTTCTCAAAATGCATTTCCCCCCGATATGGACATAAAGATGAGCCCTTAAAGTAGCACCTACATTCACCAAACTTAGTATTTCTTCACTTCACAAGAATTTGACAAACAGAGGGATTTTTTGCTATCTAATTCCAAGTCTGATTTCTTAAAGTTTTCACTTAGAGCGACCAGATGTCTCTATTTTCTTTTTTCTCCTCAGTTTTATATAAGAAATGTCCCAGGTGTCCCTAATTTTAACCAATTTGATACCTGCCAACAGTAAAGAGAGGCTTAAATTGTCATTTATTTAGGTAAAATAAAGAAAAACATACTTAAAAATGACCAAAACACAAAAAAGTGACTATACTGACATACTAGTGCAGAGTGCATAACAGTTTTCCTTAATTACACACTCGTTTCACAATTTTATTCTTACCAACCGCCCCAAACCAAGGGTGTCCCAGGTTTTTATTTTAAAAATCTGGTCACCCTACCTTAAAGTAGCACCTACATTCACCAAACTTTACAGCACTGGAGACAATTTTGAGAAAACGTACAGAGGGATTTTTTGATATCTAATTCCAAGTGTGATTTCCTAAAGTTTTACCTTGGGGTGACCAGATGTCCCTATTTCCTTGGGACAGTCCCAGTTTTGAGCCCTGTGTCCCCTGTCCCAGTGGATTTATCCAAAACCAGTGAATTGTCCCAGTTTTATATAAGAAATGTCCCAGGTGTTCCTATTTTTTAACCAATTTGACACCTGCCAGCAGTAAAGAGAGGCATAAATTGTCATTTGTTTAGAAAAGCTGCTTAAAAATCACCAAAACACAAAGAAAATGTGACTGTACTGCCACATGTTAGTTGTGAATGGGCCAAGTGCAGAACAGTTTTCCTTAATTACGCACTCGTTTCACAATTTTATTATTACCAACCACCACAAACTGGAGGTATCCCAGTTTTTATCTTGAAAATCTGGTCACTGTACTTTAACTCCAAAAAGTCTTAGAATTTGTAGGCAAAATAGATTTTCAGTCAAATCTCATTTACTCAAACACAAATCCCATCTGTACTATATACTTTAGTATTAGTACATTAGAATATATCTCTCTCTATATAAATACATATCTATTATATAGCATTAGTATCTAATATGTTGACAAAAAGAAGCAAGGAATTTAAACCTGGCTCTTTTGGTGTCTGTTTTCGATGTCCCAAAAATCGTCAGTTTTGGCTTGCAGTGTCTCGCCTTAACGTGAATGGTTGGAATTGGATTTCATGTTTTAAGAGTCATATCTTTTACTTTCTAGTTTTTATGCCTTTTTATACTGATTAACCTTGAACCAACACAAAAAGCAGCACAGAAGCAGAGTTGGCATCATGAGTGAGAACTTTTTGCACTAAAAACAGATCTGGCTTCATAATCTGTTCATTTTTACATTGTTATTATTGTAGTGCAACATTTTATTTAGATCATGCATCATTTCACACACATAAACACACTCCCACTCTCATCCCACTGAACCAGTTTAAACAGATCTGGGCCTGGGTCGTTTCTCTGTGATTTGTTGTTGTTAAAAATAGTTCTCTGCTAGGTTCGGTCATAAAAAGAGCCTCTCTTTTGAATGGGTCTTTGAAATGAATGGATCCAAAAGATTCCCGTCAAAGAGTATGTACGCGGTATGTCAGTCTGCCAAATCAGGCTGAAATCTGGACCTAAAATCAGTTGTTGAATGCTGTAGGTGACTGTAGTATGTAGCCTGATTTAAAAGAAAAATAAAGACACAATAAACGATTTTGCACTTTACAAGGGTTTCAAAACATACATTCCACTACACAAATAACTTACATTTTCGTTAAAGGTGCACTATGTTACTTGTAATGTAAAATTTCCGCAAGATTGTGCACACAGGAGGGAAATTATCTTGTGAGATTTTTTTCCCCCTATATCTTAGGACTCGGTTTGGACAAAAAAGGTGAAACGCTGGTGAGTTTGGTGAAGACATGTTCCAAAAACTGTGGTAGAATGATAGCAAAAATAACAAAAAGTAAGGCTGAAAATTGAAATACACTATTTAGTTATAAGTTATGTTAAAATCTCATCTCATTTTATTGTGGACGCAATCTTGTGCAATCTTCTCTTGCTTTACCTAGTATGTTTGTAGATCTGTGGAGAGGCGAGACTTTCAATCAAATCACCTGTAAATAGAATACTGTACGTGCTTTGAATCTACAGAACATGCAGGAAATGCAATACTAACCTCTCCCTGAAGTCAAGAAAGTGGCCGGTAAGAAAAGAAAAGTTAGTGCGAACCTTTCCCTGAGCCCAAAGTTTAATAATTTTGACGTGTAATGAGACCGTGACACCTCTTAAGTTTGGACATGTCAGATCTGTGTCTGGGGAGGTGTGTATTTGTGTGTGTGGCTTTGATTTGACCTCGTTTGCTGGTACAGACAGAACAAAAGCCTTAAGCTACAGTTTTTTTTTAAATATGAAGGATCAATGGACTCATTTCACAAGTATTTCCCTTTAAGCTTCTTATTAGAAAAAAAAATCAGTATTCACTTTTGACTGTAGTGCGTGTTGCAGTAATGTAATCATTCATGTGTTATTGTAATTCTGTCTCTTGACTTCTTAAAGGGCAGTACTTTTTTTTTCTTCTTTTTTTTCAATCTCTATTATAATGTAGTTTCCTCATCACAAACAGAACTGGAGTTGTGTTTTGTTTCATTCACACATTTAACATCCTGCATATTTAGGCGAAGTAACCTGAAAATTAAACTAACTACCGCTTCATGATGTCACAAGGTGGAACAGAGGATTTTGAGCCAACTTAAGATGTCTCACGGCTTCATTACACATCATAATTATTCAACTTTGGGCTCAGGGAAACATTTGTCAGGCTGATTTAAAGGTTTGTTGTGTAATTTATCTTGTGAGAGGTGGACACTTTCTTGACTTCAGGGAGAGGTTAATATTGCATTTCCTGCATGTTCCATAGTTTCAAAGCACGTATAGTATTCTATTACAGGTGATTTGACTGAGAGTCTCGCCTCTCCACAGATCTCCAAACATTCTAGGTAAAGCAAGAACAAAACCAGAGTTTAACATAATTTATAACTAAACTGTGTACTTCACTTCACAATTTTGGGCCTTACTTTTTTTTCTGTCATTCTAGCACAGTTTTTGGAACATGTCTTCACCAAATGTTAACTCACCAGCGTTTCACCCTTTTTTGTCTGAGATATAGATCGATACAAAGATACAGAGGGAAAGAATCTCACAAGATAATAGAGACTAATAATAAAGGCTTACTCAAACGACTCCAGTATGTTTTTGAGCAGCTAACAACATTATAACATGGCTTAAAATCTAGAGTGAATTTGGCATAATATAAGACCTTTAAACAAATGAATTCAAAGACATGTTATATCTGTTGTCATTGGTGTCTTTTGCTCAGTATCACGTTTGTGTGTTGCAGGCAGACTTTTGTGTCAGGACCTATCACTGGGCGTGTCTGACGTCAGCCCTGTGCGCTCCCAGACATGAGTGTAGTCAGAGAATTGCATGGCCTGGGGTTCCGGGGCGGAGGGGGGGTGGTGTCCTCTCTGAGCGGGCCTGCCCACTTCACTGAGGATGCTCCCCGGCCCCCAGTGCCCGGAGAGGAGGGTGACGTGGACCCCCCTGCCCCATACGCCAGCACCCGTCCCAACGCCCTCTCCCAGCCCTTTCACCCGGCCTCATCCAAAATGGCCGACACCTCCACGTACACCCCCTCGTCGTCCTCCGCTACCCCCCGCCGCCCCGACTTGGACCTGGGATATGAGCCCGAGGGTTCGGCCTCTCCCACCCCTCCGTACCTGAAGTGGGCTGAGTCGCTCCACTCGCTGCTGGACGACCAGGAGGGCATCCAGCTCTTCAGGAACTTCCTGTGCCAAGAGGGCTGTGCCGACCTGCTGGACTTCTGGTTCGCCTGCTCGGGCTTCAGGCAGACCAGTCAGGAAAAGAGGGCCAAGCTTGCTAAGGCCATCTACAGGAAGTACATCATCGACGGCAGCGGCATCGTGTCCCGACAGATCAAACCGGCCACCAAGAGCTTCATCCGGGACTGTGTAGGCAAGCCCCACCCAGACCCGGCCATGTTTGAGCAGGTACACCTCCACACACACACTCAGTGTTTGTGGTGCATTTGTAAGCCACCTACATCGACTTCAGTACATGAACACTGGAACTATATTTTTTGGAGGGGTCATTATTTATCATGGGTACTTTTTTTTGCACTAATAGGAAATCTTTGGTCATTTTTTGGATATATAATAAGACTTAAGCTGTGAAAGGTAACAGTATTGTGGATTTAGAAGAGCTTTTGTGGGTTAATTCTGCTTTTGGGTTTTTGTGTCAGAGGCAAAATTAGTACTGAAACCAAACCATAAAGCAGAATTATTAAATGTATTTGCAATAATATGTACTTTATTGTCCACCTATTTGTTATTACAAATATCTAAAATGAACTATCCAGCAAAAGTTGTGGAAGGTCCAGGTGGACGCTGTTGGTGTAGGTGTAGGTGTTTATGGTACATGTCATGTTAAAGTTCAGTTGTTCAGTCATGGTTCATATAAATACTTTTGTCGAAAATAAGAAGTTCTTGGTGTACCAAAGACTTGTGATTCTGATCGATGGGTCGATTAAAAAATGGGCCATGGTAAGGGCTCTCAAAATGATTCCGTATCTCTGTGTATCTGAACCAGACTGCACTCACAGGACTACACCTGCAGGGGGAGTTCATACAAAAATACTATTTAAAAAAAATACTATACAGAAAAAAGTGCTAGATTCAACTTCTTTGACCTGGCCATTTAACTTATGAATACTGAAAAATACAAAGTATTCAGCACACTTAATTGTCCGGTTGTTGTCCCATGCATTTGTAATTATCATAAAATTGGTTTCTCAACTAATACAAATTTTGATCGACCAAGTCGCCATTGTTTAAAAGACTACAGGCCTATAAAATACCTTTCCAGACTTGTGTCCTGTGTATTAGTAGTTCTCATTTGTGTGTTTCTATCACGTTTGTGCTTCAGGCCCAAACAGAGATCCAGGCCATGATGGAGGAGAACACGTACCCTCTGTTCCTCAAGTCGGACCTGTACCTGGAATTCACCCGCACCGGGGGAGAGAGCCCCAAACCCAACCCCAGCGACCAGAGCCCCTCATCGGGTCCGGCCAACGCTGTGCCGGGGTACCTGCCCACGCTCGCGGAGAACGAGGAGTGGAGGTCAGACAGCACACTCAATCTGAGCTCAGGAAATGTCCAATCCCCACATCTGGCTAAAGTTTGGGTGGAAGAATGGAGTGTGCAGTCGGCCTTTGTGAAATGTCTGATTTAACTCTGAAATGCATGTAAAACAGTGTTTGACCAGTGGTGTGCAGGTAATTAAGTACCAAACACAGGCGACCGCCAAGCATTTTTGCAGGTGAAAATATAAAATTTAGTGCTGTCAATCAATTAAAATATTTAGTTGCGATTAATCTCATGAATGTCATAGTTAACTTGTGATTAATCGCAAATTAATTTCACATTTTTTGTCCCATGGATCATTATTTTAATACTCTTATCCACATAGTCTGAGTTTTTTATTTTTTTTATTTTACTTTTTCCAAACCAGACCAATCGTCAGTGAGACTCTGTGCTCTGCAACAGTGTGAGTGAAGTGTCTCTTTTCGGTCTTCAGAACAGTCAAATAACAGGTGAAATAATGTGCTGTGACCTGAGGTAGATCTCATGACTGAGGGACACCCAGTGAGCTCCAGTTAGTGCGATGTGTTTGTTGCCCCAGTACCTGTTGTACTCGGGGCTCTCACGCTGGGACTTTTGGGCCGTGCAGTGCTCGGGTTTGCCTGGCGTTCTGTGGGCTGTGTTCACACCTGTCGAGCTGCAGCCAGGGCATCGTCGCACGGCACTGTTTGCGGGTCGCGCGGTGGAGCTGGTGGTTTTGGCGGAGAGGGTGGGTCCAGCGCCGTGAGGTGTCTGTTGCGTGGTAGGGTGGGTGTGGGTTCTGCTGTGATGCTCCTCTGTGTGTTTGTGGATGTGGCAGCAGCCGGAGGAGAGAGGTCACTGTCTGCGGTCCTTGTCGTGGATTTGCCGTATGTTTTGAAGCAGACTTTGTTTCGTATTTTCCTCATGTGGGGGCATCGGTGCGCACAGGGTGCGGTGTGCTGTGCTTTGGCCCACCTCCTCCAACGGGGACTACTCAGTATCGTACATTATTGTTTTCCTTCCTGTAGTTTTTCTAACGTTACAGCAGTGGTCATAGCTTATGAAAAAACGAGTTCACTGGGTTCACAAAGAGCGTTAATCTGACGATAAAAAAAATAATGCTGTTAAAATAATTTTGATTGAACTCGTTAATAGCGCAATATTATTGACAGCACTAATAGAAAAGAACATTTAAAGGTCCCATATTACACAAACATGACCCTCGTGAGCTATTAGCAGTGTTAGAATCCTGTTACTCCTCAAAAACAGACCTGCAGTTGTGTTTTGTTTCATTCACACGTTTGAGTAATCCTTTGATAGTCTGTCTACATCTTCAAAGTTCAAAATGTTCTGTTCCACCTTAGATAGTTTTCAAGATTAACAGCTACATTTGACCTTTTTGTAGTAGTGATTGTAGTAGAGATGGGGAGTTCCAGGGCTCATTCTAAAGAAGGTGTATGGAGTTTTAAAACACATTGGCACACTTCCTGTACTGCCGCATGATATCACAAGGTGCAACAGAGTATTTACCATTTGAGGGAAGAGCTCAGCCTAAATATACAAGGTTTGTGTGTTAAACATGAATGAAACAAAACACAATTCTAGGTCTGTTTATGATGAGGAAACAGCAGGATAACATAGATCAGGAAATAGCGTAATATGGGACAGCGAAAATAGAGTGAAAATATTGTAAAATAGGACAATAAAACATTGCAATCAGTCATTACTAAAAAGTCTCATTGACAGGACAGAGATGAGCCTTTCCTGAATGTCTTTAGAATGATGTTGAGCTGTAGCAGAACAAGTATAAGAGCACATAGGCTAACTACACCCATGGAGCACTGTGGAACCTACTGGAGCACTGAGGGAGTATACACATATATAAGACCACATGGGAAGAGAAAAAACCTACCATTTAATGTTAAAAACCACATTTGTTTGTCTAAATAGTGTTTTTTTATTATTATTGTGGTATCAGAATTGCTTTTGAGTATCGAGTCTATTCCTTAGTATTGAAATCTAGTTTGTAGTAGTGTTGTCACGATGCTGAAGTTTTTGCGAGTCATATTTAAGTTGTCTCTGTTTTGTCATTTGTATGCTCTGAACATGTTTCAAATGTGCACTGTGAAATGAGTGTTGTAACTAGAGCAGTTCTAATCACAGTCGCCATATTTGTCCTAAAATATTATTGGATTATTTATCCTCAAAAGTAGGAGTTGTGAACAGAATGTTGGTGTGTTTAGGTGTGCAGGGGCGCGGGAGGCAGAGGAGGACAGAGATGCAGAGTGCTCGGACACTCCGGCCAGCAGACTGACCCACAGCCTTTTAATGCAGACTGCCCCCCAGAGGGCAGTAGTGAGCCGGAGGAGGCCTGACAGCAGGGAGTACAGGTAACCTCTTCACCAAGCTATCCCTTCGCACCTGCACTCAAACTGTATTTTGTTCATGTTATTTTCAGTTTAAGAAACAGCAGGTGTCTGATAAGTATATGTACATACTTGTGTGAGTTCCATTATTGTAAAATCATGATCAAACGTGGATTATGTGTGATTTTTCTTCTTTCACAAACATGCCTTTGATTTCAACCTGTTCATTTTTGTATTAAAAAAATTGATAATAAAAATAAAAGTTGAACACATTTGAACACACAGTTGAACACATTTCACATTTTACAAGACAAGCTGATTATTTAATCAGAAATTAGAATTAGTTTTTCATTTTTTGTTGCCCAAACCACTTTGCTTTAACCTACAGAGATGTGATGTGTCCAGAGTATAGAACATAGACCGTCTCAGATTCTGTCCTGATTTGTAATGCAGTAATAGGTGTGAGAGAAATTCCATTTCTGTGCTGCCCTGAAGCACTCATTGCCAGCACAGAAATGGAATTTCTCTCACACCTATTACTCTCTGTGTGTTCATCGGATTAATTCAGTAACTCAGTGAATAGCTCGTTTTCACAAACTATGAGAATCCATTCATTTGACTGTGCTCATTGGCCTTTTGAACTGCCCGTGAATGTCCTGTGTTTGTGCCCTCAGACCCTGGAGAGAGCCAGTGAACCCATACTATGCCAACCTGGGCTACGCTCGCGCCCCCGCCACCAGCGCAAATGACAGTGAGCAGCAGAGCATGTCCAGTGACGCAGATACTATGTCCCTGACCGACAGCAGCATGTGAGTACACTCTGAGTACTGCTGTACTGCACACAGTACACTCTGAGTACTGCAGTACTGTATTACTGTGTACTTTGGGCTTTAGGCAGTAGTCTCTAGTAAACTCTGTGTTTTATCCTGATGTTTGCTCTGTGCAGAGACGGGATTCCTCCGTACAGGTTTCGAAAGCAGCATCGAAAAGAGATGCATGAAAGTGCCAAAGCAAATGGACGTGTTCCCCTACCTCATATACCTGTGAGTCACTGTGTGTGTTTGTGTGTGTGTACGCACATTCTGTTTTACAAACACTGCCTCAAATCAGCTCTGATCACACTTTGTGTTGTGCCCTTGTGCAGCGCATGTACCGCATGCCAAAGGACATCCATGTGGAGCCAGAGCGCTTTGCAGCCGCCCTCATCAGTAAACTGGAGACAGTGCTCCGAGAGCGCGAGGCTCAGGAGAGGCTGGAGGAGAGGCTCAAGAGAGTACGACTGGTGAGTGGCCCCGTGAACCAGAGGGCCCCATGTCCTATGGACCAGAGGCCCCTGTGGACCAAAGGCCCTCATGTCCTGTAGCCCGTGGGCCCTGTGTGTTTTTGTGTCTGGAGCACAGATTAGTACTTGTAGTAAACGTGTCCAGACTAAAGCTCGTGTGTGGTGCTGCACAGGAAGAAGAGGGTGACGATGCCGACAGCTCAATGACCGCCTCCATGTCATCTCCCAGTATACCACTGTCCCTGCCCCCCACGTTCCCCCCTCTGTACGGAGCTCGGTACTGCGAGACCACCCCTGCCTGTGCCCCCACGTACGGGGGGCTGGTGGCCATGGAGGACTCCCACGAGGACGACCCCGAGTCCATCCTGGACGAGCACGTGCAGCGGGTCATGAAGACTCCAGGCTGCCAGTCTCCAGGAGCAGCCAACAGCACCTTAGGGGGGCGCCACAGTCCACCCAAATCCTCCCGCTCCCCCGACGGAGGCTCGGGCCCTCCCCACTACCCCCCACACCGTGCCCTGCCCGCCCCCGGGGCCAAAGGTAACACTAACCTATATGGACGGATTTAGATTAGATTTTTTTTCAGCAAAATGTGAAGGATGGAGTATTTTTTAGGAACTGATTGGTGTTCAAACTAAATAATTTAGGCTAATCATTTTCAGTCAGCTTTATTCTGTTCCTAATAATGTTTTGCTGTGACAGGTATGCATCACAAACAGACGTATCATCACAGAGGCAGAGAAGCACAGGAAGAGACAGGGTCCAGGTCCCAGGCCAACTTCCTGTGGAACGGAGAGGGCGGCAGGAGCAGGAACTATGCAGATGGAGCAGGGGGCAGTAATGTGGAGGGGCTGGGCTACAGGTCAGTGCACCTCCTCCACCTGCTGCATGGGCTTCTGGAGACTACAGCACGTATCCACCACATCACACTGAACACAAGCAGCTCTCACCTGATACCAAACACCACGGAAAACAGTCAAATCATTGTTACGAAGTGCTCATTAAAATTACAGTCGTATTATATAGATATTTTTTTTCTAAAATTCTTCAGAGAAATATTTTTCTCCTCCAGGCTCTTTTGAAATAATGAAAACCAGTAATACCAAAAGAACTACTAAGAAATACTAAGTAAAAGGTTTTTAAAGAGGAGGTATTATGCAAAATTGACTTTCTGCCATGTTGGAGCTTTCTATGATGTTATAACGTTGTTCCCTCATGCATGTCTAAGACATTTTTTCCTTATGGTTAGCTGTAAGATTCTCTGCAATGCTCCATATACAAAAACATGACAGAAAACTGTACAATAGAACCTGACAAACCTGATACGATGTGCAGTAGTTTCATTAGTGGGACGCACACTGATGGGGGATTCTTATAAAATCTAAAACATTTTTCAATAGGTAACATGGTGAGCAGGTAATGCCCCCTCCACTACACAGACCTCATGTTTGTTGCATGCTTCTTTCCCAATGAGCTGTGATGACTTGTTGTTTCCAAAAGTTCCAGTGGTGCTGACACTGCTCTTGTGCTCCTACAGCAGTAAGGGCAGCACACTATCGCGGCGAGGGGGGAAGAAGCCCGAGGCGGCGGGTAAAGGGGAAGAGTCTGTACGGGCCTCAGACGCCCCGGTGCCCCTGGAGGACATGGAGAGGAACCAGAAGATCCTGCAGTGGATGATGGAGGGAGAGGCTCTCCGGCACAAGAAGAGCTCTCACGGGTACGGACCGAGCACCAGACTAGGATTATACACTTTAATACATGTCATGGCAGTACTAGGAGTGGCAAAAAAGCACAAAACTGTTTGAAGAATTTAGTTGGGTTCATGTGGGACTCCTTCTCAGTGTTTCCCATTAACAGAAAAGACTCTGGGGGACCACCATAGTCTAAAATTCATAAACTGAATCCTATTGACCCTTCCAGACCAATGGTATCGTATATGATACCTGCGAATATGTTTTATATAACCACACATAACTTTCCAGCCATAAAAGATAGACACTTGAGACTTTTGGCTTTCCGAGCATATTTCCGACATTATCCTATGTCATATGCACACTGTGTGCTGACGTAGGAAAAACGAGTGTGTCCAATAGGAACTTTGTTTTCCCGGAAACACATATGCAATATTCGATTTTGATTGCCCAAACTTTGCCAAAGAGTGACGTGAGTCAAGATGGTTTCTGCTCTGAGTGTTTGTGTGTAACAATTGAAAAAGCCGCTCCTAGTGCCGTTTTTTCTCAAATAAATGGCAAATTATGCTTGGTCGGCATAATTGGACATCCCTTTGCTATATTTATTTGAAAGGTTTATTTCAGTCCAAATGTACAAATCCTAATCAACACCATGGAAATGCAGAGTGTGTGCCCTGGACCTGACAGGAGCTGTTTCTATTACTTTTTTTTTTGTTTCTATTGCAATAAGGATATTTTTAGTTTACTTACTGACTTGATATTTTGAACTTTTGTAGCTAAGGCCCTAAATTAATCATTTTTCAAAAAATAGTTTGTGTTTATGTTTGCTGTGTGTTTTGTATGAAAGTGTGAATTTTATGTTCATTTATTTATTTATTTTTTTCATTTGTATTTCTGGTCCTGTAGCTTTTAATACATCCATATGACACAACTACAGCAGCAGATTGTGAAATAACAGGTTGTACTGAAAAAAGGATGTAGAACACTTCATTAGGAGGTAAAAGGAAAAGGTGGAGGTTTAATAGCAAAATTAAGAAAAAATTAAAGCCGGAAGCAGCATTGAACGCCACCCGCGCTTCGCAGCCGGGTGGCGCTGACGCTCCCCCAGATGGCGCTGATGACCCCCTTGTCTCTGTGTGTTTGTGGTTTTGGGCTGAACTTGTCACTGAACACATAAAGTCCACACACACTGGAGATGCTGATGTGCTAACATTGATGAATATGGGCAATTTGGGACATCGCCATGGCAACACTGTACGGTGATTTTCACCCCTGTGGTCGAAGCGCCTTCAGAGGAGTTCATTCAAATGCGACGTGAGCGAAAATGCTGACTCGGCATGTTTTTAATTTCAATCCAATATGGCCACCTTCTGGTTTGTCAGGGGGCGTGGCCATAATAATATTTTTTTTCTGTCTTCACATGAAGAATGTCTGTACCGAATTTCGTGACTGTACGACAAACTTTACATCGAGTGTTCTTTTGTGATAGAGGAAGTGATGAGGCTGGTGAGTCTGTTCTGTGCGTATGTTGCGAGATACTGCGTATACATGTGAAACCGGGATACTCAAAAAACCCGATCATACCCGGGATACTGATGTGCACGGTAAACGCACTCTGAGGGTTATAGTGATCTCCAAGGAGCCAGAGCCGAGACTTGGGACTGTGGGCCACAACTCCAGTGTTTGTGCTGTGAGACGCAGCCTCGACTCCTTATGCTACTTTACGCACAACAACCTACATTAGGTTTGTCGATTAAAATGAATGTGATCGATGAAATTTTTAATGATCAATTAACGATTAATTGACGTATCATGCCCATCCCTACTTTGACTGGCCCACTTCTAAATAATAATGGACACGACAAGACAAAAAGCCCTGTACACTATAATTGGATGCAGATACACAGCAGACTTGTTTTCATAGACAAAGTTCTCTTATACATGGAAAAAGTTGTGAAAAGTGCTTATAAACTCATTGTGGTAAGTAATTAGGATGCTCAGAATGCATAAGGTCAGTGAGGAAGAACTTTGGAGCTCTGTAAACTGTCGAAATGAACAGATTCTGTTTTTCCTATTTTTGAGATGGTCAAAATCAGGTACAGAGTGAGTTTGTGGACCCTACTCCTAAAAAAGATTATGGGATTCTCTGTTCAATGTTCTGTGGATATTTCTTTCACCAAATTGTTCCCCTGTACTCTGAAATATTAACAGCAAATCCATGAGCTGTTCAAAAGACCGGCTCTTTAAATATTTATTTATGACAGAAGACGCTGTAACGACAAACTAACTGCAGGGAGAAACTGCTCAAACTGAATGTGGGAGCATGTTTGCAACTGAAATGAAGTGTAAATAAAACGTTGCACTACAATGATAATAATAATAATAATAACAATAACAATAACTGTTATTATGATAGCAGTGAACAAAGCCCTCATTCTGCCACTTTGCTGATTCTTGTTGGTTGTGGGTTAATTAGTATAAAAAAAATTTAGTTCCTTTCCTATCAAGGAGCCATTCTCCTTAATGGGAAGAGTTGGTCGTTCTTGGAACCATGAGCTTCATATGCCTAAACACAGCCTGATATCTGACGCAGTAGCTGATGCTGTAATCTTGTGTGTTCTGTGCTCTTAGTGGAAGCACCAGTGGCTCCAGGAGGACAGGGACCAGCAGTGAGTCTCCGCGGCCGACCTCGGTGGAGCGTCCTGGGGCAGTGCACCCGTGGGTGTCCGCTCAACTCCGGAACAACCCCTCCTCAGTGTCCCCCGCCATCCCATCTGCCACCAGCCAAGTGCAGCCTTCACATCCATTCATCCAGGACCCAGCCATGCCCCCCAACCCAGCCCCCAACCCCCTCACCCAGCTGGAGGAGGCCAGGAGGAGACTGGAGGAGGAGCGGAGGAGGGCGGCCGCGCAGCAGGCCAAGCAGAGGTAAACTAAAGCTCCTAGAGCACTCATCAGCATTTATTTCATACTAAATGTTCATTTTCTATCCAACTCCCAAATGCACTGGGACAAACCAAATCTTAAATAAGACACAAAGTGAATAAGTGCTTGAATCAAGCAGCAGTTCACTTGGATTTATTTTTAAAAGTAAGATTAGCCAATGGAACAAGCGGAAAATGTCTTTTCTTAAAATGAATAAAATTTTTCCATTGAAATGAGGAGACAAATGCTTCTTCACTTGAAGTTATGATTTGAGTAGATTTTGACTGTCTTAAGACACGACATATACTACTTAAATAAAGCTATTATTAAGTAATATGAATTTGAATATTTAATATTATATTGGAAGGTTTAAAATGTTACATTTTCACTTTAATAACATTGTAGTTTGCATTTAATTTTATTATTTGAGTAAAAGAGCACTATGTAACTTTTCTGGTAGAGGGTCCACCTTCTGCTTGTTTTTGCGATACCTAAAATGTTTCATAATATGGCATTAAATAAAATCCATCTACATGGAGACAAGCAGCCAGCGCTACAAAGTTCCAGGTTAGATTTGTGGAGAGGCCTTTATTTTGTATCTTTTTGTAAGTTTTAGAGTGACTCAGTTTGTCTGTAAAAAGGCAGAAAACATTTTCTGAACACTTTACCAGTAGTTTTCTTGTCAATGCACCTTGGGTCAAATATGAACGGGACAAGAGTGGGAGAACTAAAAACAGTTAAGTTGATTTATTAATGGGAGAACCACACTGTGATTCTCTTTGTGTGTGTGTGTGTGTAGGCACAAGTCTGCGAAGCGAGTGGAGCGCTGTGAGAACATGACGGTGGCCTATTACTTCTGTGGAGAGCCCATCCCCTACAGGACGTCTGTGAAAGGGCGTGTGGTCACTCTGGGACAGTTCAAGGAGCTGCTTACCAAAAAGGGCCACTACAGGTGAGCACGGCCAGCACACACTGAGGCAAACTCTGGTCATCTATTCTGCACATGTTTTTTTGACTAGTTTTTAGTTTGCAAAGAGAACAGGAAAGAGAGATTCATTTATTACAGATGAAGTTTGAGTGTGTTTTCTGTCTGGGTCATAAAACCGCATTCCTCTGTCAGCACATGGCAAATTCCAGAGTCTGTGTACAAAGATAAGGTAAAGATGACTTGATTACTAGTCCTCCATTATGATTCATGCTGCTTCCATGTGGTGCTCAGGTTTCTCAGGTGAGAAGTGGGTGGTCAGACTTGTTTTCATCCATGTGCTTCTCTCTGAAAGTCAAGGTTACCTGCCTGAAGTTGGCTCCCCATCAAACACAAACCTACACAAAAACTCAATTGTTTGTGCTGTTTTGTATAAGTTTGTATTACTATATAAAACATGAGCCAAAAGTGAGTTATTAAAGACTGATACAGACTTTTCCACAGCCTCAGATCGTTTAGCGACACTGGTTTGGTGAAGTTTTGCTAAAGCCACAGCCGTCAGCTGAGCGGAAATTATATGATGTAATTTCCGCAAAAATAATAATGAATAATTTTAGAAATATAATCGCACAAATTAACACGGTCACAGCACAAATGAAATTCAAACCATTTCTATAATTTTCTGCCTGTCTTGAGGCTATTTAACATTTTGACGGGCTGGATAATGTTATCAGCCCAAAAATAAAACCGTGAATATCTTAAGAACCAGACTCACACAAACCAAACTTTTTGCAACACAAAACAGCACAAATGATTGACACTATTTTGGGGGGTTTTAGAGCATTTGAAGCTTCAAGAGGGACTGTCTGTTCCTAATTTGACCTATAAAATAATCATTAATATCTAAAAACTAAAGCATCACAAACCAAACTTTCTGCAGCACAAACAATTGACAGTTTTTGTGTAGGTTTGCATTTGATGGGGGCCAACTTCATGCAAGTGTCAGGGTTTTGATGTCGTTGAGTCTCTTTAACAGTGTGTAATTGAGCTAACTAGTAAGATTTGCTGTTAAGTTATTTGTTTTGGAAAGCATCCAAACATTTTTACTTTAGTCTAGTATTTCTTATGCAAATCTGTTGCTCTTATAATGGGGACAACTGAGAGTAACCCCCCTAAATGTTCTCGAAAATCACAGAAACGCCGCATTAATTTCACATGGGAAGACTTCAGGTAAATAAACAAAACAAATTAAGTACCGAGGCCACTCAAAATCTAGAATAATTCCTTCTATTGCTGGTTTCACTCATGTGAACCTGATGACGTGTGAAATTCAAATGGGTGCAGGAAGTGTTTTGCGCGGCTTCAAAACGGCACAATGGGTGATGACGAGGACGCAAAAAGTTTGCCTGGGCTGACACAGATCCGCTACAGCGAAAAAATAAGTCTAAATATGGGGTATGACTGGTACGATGAGCAGATGTCGGACTTTTCGTACAATTTGTACGATTTTCCCGGTGTTGAGGCGATGGACATAATAAATGATCTGGTGCTGCAGACCTCATGTTACACTGAGCCAAATGAATCCTGACCTGTTCCCAAGTGGACTCAGCAAATTCTAGCATTGTGTCTCCACGCCTCGAGATTGTCGATCCACTTTTTCTGTTGTCTTTTTTTTTTTTTTTTTTACACTAACTCCCTTGTGACACTGCACTTTTGGTACACAAAAAAACGTTTGTCTTTCTCCTGATTTGAACGGCTGCAGTAACCACAGACTGCACAGAATTTAGGCATTTTGGTGCATAGTCAGTGGAGGTAAACAGGGTTTTGTGCATCTGTCTTTACTCCCTAACCCTTATCTGCTTTTAGTGACATCATCTGAAATGCAGGACCATGTCCCACCTTGCATTAGTGTAATTCTAAGTGTATGAAGTAGGAGTAATAATAATAGTAATAATAATATTCCACTGTCCTTTGTGCTTGTGCAGGTTCTATTTCAAGAAAGTGAGCGATGAGTTTGACTGCGGCGTCGTGTTCGAGGAGGTGAGGGACGACGACGCCATCTTGCCCATCTTTGAGGAGAAGATCATCGGGAAGGTGGAGAAGGTGGACTGAAGCAGGGGCGCTAGAGCCACGCGGATGCACGGACAGGGGTTTGAACCTCAGGAATGCTTGAAGAACGTCGACGGATGGACAGAGCCAAGTGAAACAAAAACCAGAACGGTGACGCAAGTTTTCAAGATGGCGATTGTATGAATAAGAACCAGGTGCCTCCTCCACAGGTCTCTCCGAGGTTCCACTTCCACTACAGCGGACTCAGACGGACAGGATCAGTAGTCTTCCGCAGACCAGTTTTAAAATGCTGCTACATTACCACAAACTCTCGTTAAAAAAAAGGTGCTCGCCAATGTCCTGAAAGTGCTTTTTTTCACTCCCCCCGCTGGAGGCTTGCTGTCTGGGGGGAGCAAGCGAGGGGGAGGCAGGCAGAGGATGCTGGGAAGTGGAGTCCCTCTGCCCCTCCCGCTTGCTCAAAACGTAGTAGGGGTTTTAACCGCGTAGATGTCACGGCCACACGGAGACGCGATTTCTCTTGTTTACCAAAGCGACATATTTTCCGATGAGACGAGTATTCTAGCTACTTGTTTTTGCATTTTATTTCTGTATGTACAAGGCAGGTACTTCTAATGCAGCCCATTTTTTTTGTCATATCTCAATACAAATGTATTTTGTGTATGTTTCTAAGCTAGTTTGTTTGCCATTTTGAGGACAGCTGAAAACTCTATTATTATCGCATATCTATATCTCGTAATGGAACTACACTAGGCCTTTCTGATGCTGACCATGTCCTGGTTTAGGGAGGTTTCACACTACAGCTACATTAGGCCGCTCCCTACCGCTCACCACAAGAAGAACAGTGTTTCCCATGAATACAAGAGACTATGGGGGCCTCGCAGAGTTTGAAAAAACTTGAAGCGTATATTAAGCCTTTTCTGGTCTGTGTTATAATGTTTGACTTGTTTTGTTTTAGTCACACATGTTTAACACAAACCCTACATATTTACGGTGAGGTCTCTTACACTCAAACAGAAAACACTGTTCCACCTTGTGATCTCATGAGGTAATACAGGAAGTGCTCCACTGTGCTCTTAAACTTCATGCACCTTCACTAGAATCATTCGGATGATTTCAGCTCTGAAATTACCTGTCTGTACAGAACTAAAGGAAAAAGGTTGCTGGTAACCTGGAAACTACCACTTGATGACATCTTAAGGTGGAACAGAACAGTTTGAGCTTTGGAGAGGGTTGAACGTGTGAATGAAACAAAACACAACTCCAGTGTTTTTGAGGAGGGAACAACATTCTAACATGGCTTAAAGTTCAGTTTTTAAATAGTCAAGTCTGTGTAGTATAGAACCTTTTAAAGATTATGGATTGCATGTAATTTGTCAAGTGACATCTATCCTCCACTAATTGAATGAAATGATTCAAATAAAATAAATAGTGCCACCATAATCTTGACTAAATCTATGGGAAACACTGAGAATAACCACTTGTTTGTTCTCCTCATTTGTCTGACAGACCATCAGGCCTGTGCGTTCCACAGTTTTTATTAGTTTTTTTTTTTTTTTTTTTTTTATTGTGCAACGATTTACTCAAATTTACAGTCGTCACGTTTGTACAGTGCCTCTGCCAAAAGTGTTAGAGCAAAGCTGATGTATCCTAAAGTCCCCTCCTTGTGCTTCTAGCCTCCCCCAGCACAGCTGAGGAGAGTGAATGTACTCCAGCCTCAGCTCATATACACATACACACACATACACACAGACACGCACGTGTGTCACCTTTGTTTAACTGAATGTGGTGTCACACACACCAGGCCTCTGGAGGAATGTTAGATTATTGATTAGACATTGGAAAACAAGTTAACTTTATTCAGCCCATTATGCCTTTAATAAGCGAAACCATAGTTTTAATGTATTGTTTATTAAAAAAAAGTCATTTGAATAATCACCAAGCATGTTCTTTTTAACCAATGTTTCCTGATGAGTTGAATATCTATTTTATTTGATTGTTTATGATAAACTTTTATGGCCCTATGATATATTTTATTGGTTTTGTTCGAATGCCCAGGGACAGTTGAATGACATTATTCTCAAGTGTCTTCTGTGAGTTTGTGTGAAACCCAGTGCCTTTCCCATAAGTCTGTATGACCCATGCTATGACTGTATTTTAATGCAGGTGTATTTAGTTGACTGGCTCTGGTCTAATAGAAGCGCTGCTGTAAATATGTACATTCTCATTTCATACAGAGCTGCACCACGTCCACATGTCACTGTGCTGGTTCCACTTGTACATTTCTTTTCAAAAGGTACTTCATAATAAAGCTGTTGAATCAACATAAATGGACTTGATTTATAATGTTTCCTGATGTACATGAAAAATATTGTGATGAAGTGAAGTAATGTATAGGCCATGTATTATACTAACAGCAAAGGTATTTTAAGTCCACAATATAATACCAAGGGGTTATGATACAGCGAGGCTCAGCAATATTTGACCTAATTTATTATGCATGGTCAAACAATGTAGAGCACACTGTATTAAACTCCGAAATTGTGCACACTGTGTGTCAGGGTGAACGCAAACTTACTCACTGCACCACTGTGTGATTTGCCAGAAGAGGGCGCTGGTGCTTTAGACATACTAGGAGCTCTGAGATTCTATAAATAAAAGAATAAAATGGTCAATCGCACGCATATAGTATTATATTTAGAATAATAAATATGGCAAATGGTCAAATTTTTATATAGTGCTTTTCCATCTTCAAGGCTCAAGGCTTCAAAGCACTTAACATCATGGAAATCATTCACCCACTCTCACAGACACACACAAACACACACACACATGCACACTCATACACCAGTGTAAGACACATAGACGGTCTATGGTAAGACCCTGGGGGGAGGTGGGTCAAGTGTCTTGCCCAAGCTGGAATCTCACCGCCAATCTTCAGATCAGTGCATATATCAACTGAGCTACTGTCGCCATGACTAAAAATCATATATTAGTAGTATGTATTTTACTCCCATAAATGTATTATTCTTTTTCTGTCTTATCAGAGGGTAAAAGGTTGGAGAATAACTCTTCATGATATATTGATTAATAATAATATCATGATAAGGAATCATTTATCAGGGTAAATAATGTAAATGAATCACGCTCATAGAACTATAATAAAACACATTATAGATCGATGATCCCGCTTATGGATCTATAATAAAAACTTGATTTGATTCTGGTTTTATATTTTCTTTCAGTTCTACGCTCACGCGGGACTGTTTACAAACTGTAAACAGTTACAAACTGTCCCCCCCCCTTCTCATGACAGGAAACTACGGAAGCCTCTTCACCCAAATCAAACATGGCAGCTACAGCTAGAAACAGCTATCAGAACTCACACAACTAACAGAATGCACTCATTGTAACGCTTTATTTCACTCATTCAATCTTGTATTCCACAAGATTGAAAAAGGCAAAAACCCTTTCGGGTGACACTAAATCACCTGTAATTTGTGTACCATGTATGATAAAAGCCGGAGGTTGCAGTAGGTCGTTGTTACCCCAGTGTTAGCCGTACATGTGATGGATGCTCTGGGCGCCCTGCTGGATGAGGTGGCTCTGGAGGGCTTGGACGGGATCACACTGCCGTCTCTGTGGCTGCGCCTGGAGGACAGAAAGCCCAAGTTCCCGCAGAAGATCGACCACTTCACCAAGACGTTCCTCTGGATCTCCCTGGTCCACAACCCCGACATCAGCTTCTACGAACAGCCGCAGGACAGGGACGATGTGGAGCTCTACGACAGGTGAGGAGACAGGGGAGACAGGTGAGGAGACAGGGGAGGGAACAGGGGAGGAGAGAATTGAGGAAACAGGGGAGGAGAGAGGTGAGGAGACGGGAGGAGACTGGAGAGGGGACAGACAGGGGAGGGAACAGTGGAGGAGACAGGTGAGGACACAGAGGAGAGAGGAGGAGACAGGCGAGGAGAGAGGTGAGGAGACAGGGCAGGGGAAAGGGGAGGAGAGAGGTGGGGAGACAGGGGACGAGACAGGTGAGGAGACAGGGGAGGGCAAGTGGAGCTCTATGACAGGTGCCAGGGCATGAGGGGCAAACAACATCTAAAGGTAGGGTGAAGAATGTCTATGTTGAGTCCATGTCCTTAAGTGGTATTAAAGCAGTTGTGAAATTTAGACTTTCTCATTCTGGACAGAGAAGCCAGAACAATAACAAAAATAACATCTATGACTACAGTTCTATGAATCCTGGTGACCTCCAGAGGTGATGTTCTCAGCCCTGGACGATCCTCCTTGTGCAGTGTGTGTGCTGCAATGGATCAAAGTGAACAGGAAGTCACTGTGCAGGTCTTCAGTACATCATTGTATGTTTGGTCCATTAAGAACTTGTTTTTTTAGGATGTTGTTTTTGTGCTGTGGTACCCTGATTGGTGAAGCATACTGAGGTTTTTCCTCAGTCTTGAAATTGAGTTTCAAGTTTCAAGTCAAGAATTTTAGAGCCAAAGGTGCCTGTATAGTGTTCATAGCTCTATTATAGTTTAGTAAGAGCTGTATTTAAAATGCTGCAGTGTGAAAAAAAAAAATCACTATCAATTACATTTGTTTCTTTGTCTCGTGTCTATTCCAGGTTCCAGAGCGTTGACCCGGACACAGGCATAGAGTTGAAAGGTCACTCATTTGAAAACAGGAAAGAGGTGTACCCTGCACACTTCATCATGGAGCACCCAGATGGGATCCAGGGCTCCTGTGTGTTCTTCACCCAGAGGAAGGATGTGACCAAGCAGATCCGGTCAGCCTCCTGCTCCCCTCTGCTTAGCCTGGAGCAGGCCTGGGACAGGTGCCTATCTCACTACAGCATGTAAACATGCTCTGGAAAAGCCTGACTTAGTTAAATGGGTACCGAAGTCATGGGTTTGGTGTTACGCTCGAGGGCTGAGACTAGCGATTATTTTAGGAACTCATGAATAAGGTACAGAAGAACTCCCCCAATTTCCTGTCCATCTCTTTTATTGAACCATATTTCTTTATGGTTGAATTTTGACAGGAATTATGGCTGTAACGATATCCAAGTCTCACAATGCGATATCATCATGGTATGAACCTCATGGTACTATATTTATTGCGATATCATGGGAAAGGTGACGATATGGTGGGGAGGCTCACGATATTCTACAGAATAACAAGACTGACATTCTAAAATGCTTTGACCAGTCATTTGGTACAACATTTATTGTCATTAGGGATGGAATGTTATCCAAATCTCTCTGTACGATATTTTTACCATAAACATCTCACCGTACCAGATTTATTGTAATATTTTGTGGAGGCACAAAACTGAATCTGCTCTTTTTTCCTCTAAAAATGCCTTCTCAAGACTTAATCCAAAGAATGAAGATTTCAAAGTGCTTAGAACAGTTATTTCTTCATGTAGTCTGCACTGAAATGGAGCGAAGGATCATGGTCTATGTAGTTCCCTCATTTTTTTTTTTTAGCTATTTCTGCACCAGAACTATTCATTTAGGCAAAGAGACTTGTAATTCGATATATTGTGATGGTCCACAATATTATTGTGAGGCCTTTGATGATACGATTCCACCATATTTCAGTTATTGTTACATCCATGACAGAAATAGTAGCTGGTTTAAAAAGATTGCGCTTGTGTCTTCTCTATAGATATTATCTGTGACTCCCATGGATAGCTGCACATCATACTAGTGAGCAGCAGATTTTTTCTTTTCATTTGTACTAAAATAACCACGTGTAGCAGAAGTGCGTATGTCTCAGTGTGCGTGTACCGTGGAGGTGAAAACGGGGGTAAATCAGAGAGGTCAATGATGTCTTGAATACAGAAGAATAAAGAAGACTCAAACATGCATGAATCCTTGTAAATACAACTTCAGAGGGTCAATGAGAAGGAAACAACTATGACATTGTTAAAAGCTCTAAAAAGTTGATTTTGCAGAATAGGATGCATCTAGTGTAAAAATCTATAATTGCACAGACCCCTGACAAAACCAGCCATGGGAATCATTGCTGTGGGTATTGCATTCTGTTGCAGTATTGCTCCTGGCCTCATACCCCCTCTGTGTGTGCTGTGTGTGCTGCGTGTGCTGTGTGTGCTGCATGTGCTGCTCAGGTTTGGCAGGAGGCTGGTGGTGGTGGCCTCTCAGAAGGTTCGTTTCCGGGCTCTGATTGGGACAGAGAGCGACCCGGAGCTGAAGCTGTCTGATGAGTCGTACTGTGTGCTGGAGCGGGTGGGACGCTCCCGCTGGCAGGGGGAGCTGCAGAGAGACCTCAGTAACGGGCCCTTCAAGTAAGACACTCTAGCTTAGATTTATCACATCATTTTCAACAGCTTTGCATTCTTGTTTTTAGATGATAGACTTTTTGAAAATCTTCTGATCTTACAGGAAATGTACTTGATGTAAGATGAGAGACTGAGGATGGGACAATGTGTTTGCTGATGTCTATGTTAGAAGATGTTTCCATATTTTTCACTTTGAATCCCATTGGGGCAACTCTTGTTGTGATTCTGGGCTATATAAATAAAACTGATTTGAACTGAATTGAACTGAATGTAATAAAATAAAAATGCAGTACAGATATATTGTAAAAGCAGCTCTTAGGCTCGAAATGATACAGTTGTGTACTATCTGTAACTGATTATAACATTTCCATGGAAACAAGCCTTCCTCCAGGCCAAATAAGAGTCCGGTTTGTGGAGATGCAAGTAAGCTCACATATGTTTGTATGGTTTTTCAGTGCAATGAACACATTCAAAATGAAAAAAAGGAACTTATAGTCTATATAAACATTAAAAAACAATAAGATCCTCTTACACATGTCTCCTTTAAACCTGTTATTGTTCAAATAATTCCAGGACCCTCTTCTCTCTTGTTTCAACCATCACCAAACCTCCTGACTCCCTTCCATCTCATCTCTATTCATCCGACTTCTGCAATACCTTGGCTTCATTCTTCACCACAAAAATCCACACTATTCACCAACAGCTCACCCCTCTTCTGCTCTAACTCTACCTGTCATTACATCTCCTATCACCACCACCCCTTTCTCATCATTTACTCTACCTTCTATCAATCAAATTTCCTCTTTTATCCAAAAATCCAAAACCTCTTCATGTCAACTTGACCCACTTCCCACTGTCCTTATCAAAGCCACACTTCCTTCTCTTGCTCCTTTTATCACCAACATAATTCATGCCTCCCTCACCTCTGGTACTGTCCCCTCTCCTCTCAAAACTGCTGCTGTAACTCCAATTCTCAAAAAACCTGGTTCAGATCCCACAGACCTCAATAATTTCCGTCCGATTTCTAACCTTCCATTCATCTCCAAAATTCTTGAAAAAACAGTTTCTGCTCAACTTCACTCTCATCTGTCTTCCAATAACCTGTACGAGTGTTTTCAATCTGGCTTCCGTCCTCTCCACAGCACTGAAACGGCCCTTCTCAAAATCACTAATGACCTTCTTCTCTCTGCCGACTCTGGTTTAGTATCCATCCTCCTTCTGCTTGATCTTAGTTCTGCCTTTGACACCATTTCTCATTCCATCCTCCTGAACAGACTCTCTTCCATCGGCATCTCTGGCACAACCCTCACCTGGTTTCACTCCTATCTTTCCGACCGCACTCAGTTTATTCAACTCAAATCTTTCACTTCTTATCCTGTACCCATCTCCTCAGGTGTTCCCCAAGGTTCTGTTCTCGGTCCCCTCCTTTTCATCATCTACCTTCTCCCCCTTGGTCACATTTTCCGGAAACACCACATTCAATTCCACTGCTACGCGGATGACACCCAGCTCTACCTCTCCGGCAAACCAAACTCCACACTCCCACCCTCTTCCCTTGTCAACTGTATCAGTGAAATAAAATCATGGTTCACCTCAAACTTTCTCAAACTCAATAGCAATAAAACTGAACTTCTCCTTGTAGGCACCAAATCCACCATAAGCAAGATTAATCATTTCTCCATTCCCATTGATGGCTCCTCCATCTCTCCCTCCCCTCAGGTCAAGAGTCTGGGTGTCATCCTCGATAGCACCCTCTCCTTCGCCTCCCACATAAACAGCATCACTCGCTCCGCCTACTTCCACCTCCGCAATATCCATCGACTCCGACCCTCCCTCACTCCACAGTCCACTGCCATACTCATACACAGCCTTGTCACTTCCCGTCTAGATTATTGCAATTCACTTCTGTTTGGTCTCCCACAAAAAACTCTCCATAAACTTCAACTGGTTCAGAACTCTGCTGCTCGCATCATCACACACACACCTTCCATCAACCACATCACACCCGTCTTACAACAGCTCCACTGGCTCCCCATCACACACCGCATTCAATACAAAATCCTGCTCCACACATTCAAAGCCATCCACAACCTCACACCTCCATATCTCTCTGACCTCCTCCATATTGCCACACCTGTTCGCTCTCTTCGCTCCTCCTCCTCTCTCTCCAGCTCTCTGTCCCCTCTGCCCGTCTTGTTACAATGGGGAGCAGGGCATTCAGTCGCTCTGCTCCCCAGCTCTGGAACACTCTCCCTCCTGACCTCCGCAACACAGACACTCTCACACACTTCAAATCCAAACTCAAAACTCATCTGTTCAAACTGGCCTATTCATTATAACCACAACTGCACTGTCTTTTCATATGCCTGTTTTTAATGTAGATTTTAACTGTTGCTTTTACTGTTGTAATGTTTATATTTTTATATTGATGTATAAACTTGTTGTGAGGCGACCTTGAGTGCCCAGAAAGGCGCCCTATAAATAAAATGTATTATTATTATTATTGTTCAAATATTCACAATTACTTGTAGATATTCCGACGGTAGTGCTTGTTTGTACAGCGTGCCGGGAGTACCACACATGTGGGAGAGTGGTGGGGTTTGGTTAAACAGCTGCTCCTGTGCTGTGTCGTCCAGGATCGAGGCGCGTAGGATCCACTACCTGAGGAAGTCCCTGGTGCATCACAGCCTGGTGACAGTGCAGTCCCACGTGTGCCGTCTAAGCTCGGGCGCTCAGCAACACTCCTGTCTGCTGCTGCTGCGCCGTTTCCACGTCAACAGGTCTGTGCACACAGCCAGCACCAACCAAAGCACCAGCACCAACACCAGCTTTTACACTCCTTAGCTACAGCTGTGTAGCTCAGGTTGTGTAGCTGTGATTTACACATGTTACATTGTGATGCTGTCATTCTCTCTGGGGGGGGGAGAGATACTTGTTTCAGCGGTCACAAGAAATGGAAAATATTTAAGAGCCACGGCGAGCCTTAAATGAGGTACAGTTAGACGCTTATAAAACGTGTATTAACCATTTATTAATACACGAGGTAGGCATCAAAATGATAAATGTACAATAGTAATAGGCATTTAATGAATCAAGTTTTTCTTATTCAGGATAATACGTATAATTCAGAAATCCCTTGGTGAGCTACTGGGAAGAGGGTGGAGAGCCACCGGTAGCTTTAAGCCGTATTAGAATCTGTTACCTCATCAGAAACAGACCTGGAGTTGTGTTTTGTTCATTCACACATGTTTGAGTAACCCCTGGTTTATTAGTCTGCCTACATCCCCAAAACACAAAATGCTTCTGGAATGTCGTGTAGTGGTAGTTTTCAAGTTAACATTTAAACTTTTTGTTCAGTAGAGATGGGCAATTCCAAGTTTGAAATCAACCAAATGGCTCTCGTGAAGGTATGCAGAGTTTAAAAACACAGTGGAGCACTTCCTGTATTACCACATGACATCACAAGGTGGAACAGAGTGTTTTCAGGTTCAGTGAAGAACTCAGCCGAAATATGTAGGGTTTGTGTGTTAAACATATATGAATGAAATAACACAGCTCCGGGTATATTTTTGTTGAGGAAACAACATTATAACAAACTGTAAATTAGAAAGATAGTGTATGGAAATTTGTGATGTCGCCTGAAACCAACCAGTATTTTCTGTATACCCCCCCAGGCCTGTCACATGAAGACACTTTATACCACTGACACTAAAACTCCAAAGTAGTATAATCCCAGTAAACCTTTTTCCAAACAAACAGGTAAAAATGTACTACACAGCCTCAGTTACTGTGCTGAAGATGAAGTTGTGTGTTGAACTTGGAAGTCCACATGCTCTCTGTTCTGCTGTTCACCTGTAGTCTGCTCAAAATGAACTCCTGTACCTCTTGTTGTCTTTCTCCTGACCTGAGCAGGAGGAGTAAATACGACATCCTGATGGAGCGAGTGTCCAACATCCTGGAAGCATTTCCTGGGCAGCACTGCACTCAGATGGCCCTCCGTGAGTACCTGGTGAGCAGCTCCACACAGGTCCTCTATGTAGCTCCAACACAAAGCTCTTCCACATAGCTCCTCCACAAAGCTCCTCCACACAGCTCCAACACAAAGCTCTTCCACACAGCTCCAACACAAAGCTCCTCCACACAGATCCTCCACACAGCTCCTCCAAACAGCTCCTCTACGCAGCTCCTCCATGAAGCTCCCCCACACAGATCTTCCACACAGCCCTTCCACACAGATCCTCCACACTGCTCCTCCACACAACTCCTCCACGCAGCTTTAGATTGCTCATGTCGCACTGTGCTTGTGTGTAGAATGTGAACGACCGCAGTTTTAAGAGGATCTTCCAGTACATGAGGGCCTCCAAACTGGTGGAGATGTTCACCATGCCCCTGCAGGACCTGGATCCGGAGGCTGGACCCTGTCTCAACAAGAGAGGTAAGACATCTGCTGTGAGTAGAACACAGTATGATGAATACAATGTTTGAAGATCTAATGTAGTTTCCTCATCACAAACAGACCTGGAGTTATGTTTTGTTTCATTCACTCATGTTTAACTCACAAACCTGCCGATTTAGACTGAGCTCTTCTCTCAAAGCACTGCTCCATCTTGTGATGTCATCTGCCAAAACAGAAAGTGCTCCACTGTGTTCTTAAACTCCAGGCACTTTCACTAGAATTATTTGTATCATTTCAGGCCTTGAACTGCAAATCTCTTTGAGCTTTGGAGATGTAGACAGACTAATAAGGCAGGATCACTCAAACATGTGTGAATGAAACAAAGCAGAACTCCAGGTCTGTTTTTGAGGAGGTAAAAACATTATAATATGACACATCAGCTCACAAGAGTCCATTTTGTGTAATTTAAACCATTTATATTCATGATAATACAACAAGTGAAAAGTATATATGTTTAATTATGTTTAATCCAAGTTGTTGCTCATCTTATTTCAAACTATGGGGCCATAATTGGAGCATAGACGGCCACTGTAGTTTCCTCTCTTTATGGTCAACACTGCCTCAGTCCTCTGTTATTTCTTTATTTTTGCATCTATTTCTCTACACATTATTTATTACTAACCTCATCTGAATGAGTGTTATATTATTGTAGCTATATGTGGGTTCAATGAAATTTAACTTTTTAGTCAAACTGCACTTTCTCATAGTAGTTTTCAGAAACTATAATTTTACTCCTGCTTGAGCAATGTAACAGTACTTCAGGTTTTCTTCTCACAGCAAATACGTTTGTAAGTGAGTTACATCTTCTTGGACCACTACTTTGTATATTTCCTTGAGTAATACTATTTTCAAGTATTGGTACTTTTACTTGAGTATAGTTTTTAGCCTTTGGACCATCCAACTGATGAAGAAATGTGAGGAATAAATGTGACTGTTGTTAGGGAACAAGGTGCAGGTGCGCTGCATCAAGCTGCTGAAGCCCTTCTCCAAGAAGGATGTTCCAGATGAGGATGAGGACGAGGAAGAGGAGGCGGCACATGTGCGTCCTGAGGGCCGCATCATGGAGAGGGACGCACTGTCCCAGGCCTACAACATGGGTACCTCCACACACACATGCACATACACATGCACACACACGCACACATGCACACACACATGCGCACACACACACACACACACTCACGCAGACACACAATCAAATGCAAATCTACACAAAAACTATGTCAATCGTTTGTGCTGTTTTGTGCTGCAAAAAGTTTTGTTTGTGCTTGTTTGTGTTTCTTTTCACAAAACAGCACAAACGATTGACATAGTTTTTGTGTAGGTTTGAGTTTGATGGCGGCCAACTTCATGCAGGTAGACACACACACACACACATACGCACACACACACACACACATGCACACACACTCACATGCACACACACACACACACACTTACAACTCTATCCATTTCTTTTATTTATAAGTTACCGTATGTTTCTCCACTTGCACGAGCTTCTTAACTTTCTGCTGAGCACCTTTATTACCATGTCCCAAGAAACAAATATACTTTACACTCGTGCTCTTTGATATGAAAACATTTCATTATACAAAGGTGTATGAAGTCACTTTTCTGGCTAACGGCCTGTTGTGGATTTTTAAATCTGAGAAGAATAAAAACTGGAGAGAGAGATCGGCTCACACACGCAGAGAAAAAGATGCCACTGTTTCTTTTGAGGGCAATGGCACCCAGAGATGTGGCTAAAGCTAAAAGATTGAAAATAGGACCTTGATTAGATTACTTAAACTAATAATAAGACATAAAGAATAAGAAAAACAAAAAATAATACATAATATTTTCTTTGCATTTTAGACTGAACTATTTTGCATTCTGTACAAGTTGTCATCGTCCGAGTCGGAAATGTCGTCAGGGTCATAGTTCTGAGTGGATACTATTACTCAGGTCACCACTAGGCACCTGGTGTACGACAAAGTGGGCGGTCATTATTTTACTGGAAGATATAAAGATACAGGGGATCACGCACAAAAATAAGATCAAGTTGACTATTACGATTACGGCGATGTTGAAAAGAATGTTATGCCAAGAGAAGGATAACCAGTTAAACACAAAGGACAGTACTCTTGAATTTTTTCTACTTTATCGTTTTCCATTAGATCGCGGAGTCTGGTCAAGTTAGCTATACCCTGTTGGTCGCCGCTCTGTCCTTGTCATTAGTGGGGATGTACGTACAACAAGAGGACCCTACAAACCCCTCTAACCACACAGTGTCGTCACCTGGTAAACTGCGTGTCTGAGCGATAAAATGCTGGAGCATACATTAACCATAAGAAAAAATACCAGTATCACAGTACCCACAAAAGCATACCCTAACACTTTAAAGGTGGTAGTTTCAGTCCATTTGGTTCTTGGAACTCCCCCCTCGTCCAAGGAGGAAGTGCTACTCTGTCCACATGTCATGTTAGACCTGAAATGAGTGTTACCAGTAGATGAATCAGTTCTTCTGGTCCCTTGTTCGTAGCAGCCAGTCAGTGGGTGGAAGTGGAGGTCGGTTTGCCCCCGTGCGAGCCCTGGGAGGTCTCCCTCGTCGCTTGGGAGCGTTGGAGCCCGTCAAAGGACCTGGCTCTATTCCAGCGGCGGACGCAGCGCTAGGTCTCGCGTCGTTCTCGTTGGAGCCCGTCAAAGGACCTGGCTCGGTGACTGGCCCAGTTCCAGCATCGGGGGCGGCTATAAGGCCTGGTTTCAACGGAGGGAGTGGTACTAAGACCCTCTCCAGTCTGCCCGGAGGGGGTGGGGTGATGGCCTACCCCGTCTCAGCGTCGGGAGCGCTGGTGTCGCTTCCTTCACCAGGGTCGTGTGAGAGCCTCTCAGGAGGATGGCGAACCACCTTTCAGTGAGAAGCGTGGCTCCAGGTCCCCCTCTGCACGACCATTAATGATGTATCGTGATCAGCCGAACGTCGTAAGGACCAGCCCAGTGTCATGAGCACCAATGTTTACACCTCGTCTCCCTCACCAGAACCAAATCTCCGACCTTAATGTCGTGGAGAACAGCTCCAGCAGTGGTGGGCCTTCACCTGCACTGAAATACCAAAAGAAAGCACCCCTATTTCCTTACCATACACTAGCATGGCATTGTCACCATGGGAGCTCCTTCGGAGGTGGCCCCTGAGGGCCTGGCTGTCCCGGGTTGTGCGCCATACAAATGGTGGATACCTGGCAAAACGTCTGTGCATAGGAAGAGAAACCCTCAGTGTACCATTGTTTGTTAATCAAATCAGTCATCCCTCCTTCTGACACATGATCATGACCATGTGCTAGAACTGCAAAATGTCTAAAAAAGTGTCATTGAAGGAATGGTTTCCTGGCAATAAAACACACCATCTCTTTTCACAGCTCCGACTTGTGCAATTTTAGCCTGTGTGGAGAAGCTTTGCATTATTGATAAAGGGAGAGAGAGATTATTTTAGAAGAAGAGTCCGTGTGTGTCTCCCCTCAGCGTCTGATATGACTCCACTCTCGCAGCGGTGTCTCCTCTCCTACTTTCTGAAAAAATTTAGTCATTTTGGTTAGTGTGGGCCTGACCCTTGCATATAGCCAGGGCTGAGGGCAGCAAACTCCAGAGGGTCTGTACCTGTGAAACATTCAAAATAGGTTTACCATTAGATTTTGAAAACTTTCTGTGTTTCCAGAGCCCCGCCGATCGTGAAACACGCCAAATTCATATCTGCAATCTGTAAAATACTCCATACAACAGTACAATAACTCACCTTTATGTAACAGTTAACCCTATGTCCTGTCAATAATCATATCATTGTTGCACTATCTTCTTATATCTTGTATATAGCTGAGATTTTTTTTTTTAAATATATTTTCTTACTTACCTTTCTATTTTATTTTGACTTGTACATTACATTTGTATGATTATATCTCCTTTTTACCTGCTCTTGCTATCTTTTTGCTACTTATTTAGACTTTATGATTACCATTTTTTATATTTTTTTGTGATGTATTATGACGTGTGAGATACTATGTACAAATAATTTCCCTTGTGGATCAATACTGGTTGACAAATTTTAAAAATAGTTACTGATTTTCCTGTGGCTAGTTCACAGGCTGTGGTCAATGCTACCACAATGCTCGGCAGTTTGAGCTGAATAATGGGAGAAGACAGATGAAAGGTTCAGTATTAGTGAGGCAGAATAAGCAGTGTTAGAGCAGCGTAACCTGCAAGGTCCTGGGAGGTGAGCACAGCTTCCCCAGGTGAAGCCAACGCCATCACTGTACTCAATACCCCACTGGATGTAAAGCACTGCCATGCATCTGCAACAGAACAGAAATCATGCACCCATCCCTCTCATCTACAGTCTGTGTGAAAGGTCGTGTCAAGTCAGGGATTCCCAGAGTTGCAGGTGACTGTAGGGCCTGCTTTAAGTCAAGAATGATTTCTCTGCAAGTTCTGTCCAACTCATTCTATCACTAGGCCTGAGACTTTTACCATAAGTCAGTGCACTGAGAGGTTTTTCCAGGACAGAAAAATTTAGGATAAACATACAACACTACAAACACATTCCGAGGAAAGACATAAGTTTGAGGCCTTGGAATATTCTGAATGGCTGCAGCCCTATCTGTAAAAATACTTTTGCCTCTGTCTGAGATCACGTGACCCAAGAAGACTACTTCTTTTTTAGCAAACTGCAGTTTTGAAAGGCTAGCCTTATGATCATCTGTGTGTAAATAACATACCATGTCACTGTGTCGCATCTGCACTGCTCCTCGGAGAGAGCACAACAATAAATCATCAATGCACTCGAACTATCTCAAGACACGTGTTTTGTGATAGTTCGAGAGGGTCAAGAGAGTCGCACCTTGCAGCATCGCGCAAGTCATTAAACAGGGGATCAATCCCCTCAATCGCTTCCAGTCGCAGTGCGTGTCTTGGTCTACAGAATGCACATTAGATTTGGGAGTGTTTAACCACAGCATAGCTTCTGTCTTAGCACGAGAGACAAGGCAGCTTGTTTTGACTGGCCTGCGCTGGTTATCAGTAGTAGCCTCGCACTGCTCCACAAACGGCCCCACTCCTCCCCTTTGTCACATCTCTTGGTTTTGACAGAAATGTAAGGGCAAATCTTATGAGAAAATGTAAAATCCTGTACTTTTCCGTGCTAGCCACAGACAATGCAGTACTGGTCTAACCAATACGAATGTCAGAGCTAGAGTCAACTCTGGTTGCAGATAATTTCTCCCCATGAGCATTAGATTTTTAATACATTTTAATTACACTTTTTATGACACGTCTCTTTTACAAACTTATTTGTGACCTTTTAATGATATTGTATTTTAGCATTTATTATATCAATAGGTACTTCAGGTCACATGAATACCTCGTAACCAGATCATCCTCACTACCCTGTGCTAAAAGTTCTTAAACTCTGTACTTTCAGAGTCGCACTTTGCCGTGCTTCAAGTCAATCAGATCAATCAAGGGATTTGGGGACAATTTCAAATGGAAGGCATAAGTGGGGCTCAACATATCAGTGTGTTCCCCCATACAAGATAGAGTTGCCAATTCTTTATCTGAGGCCACTTGGAGACCTTCTGATGTGGAGGTGAGGCAAAGGCTCAACCTGCACATCAGATTCCGTCCAAGCAAACTGATCAGACATACTGGGCAATAGAGAAATGAATTAATTGTAGTCAGAACATATCAGAGGAGACGTGTGCTGCTCTCCTGCTGTGTTTCCAGACGCTGCTAAAGAATATGTAAATGAGTTTGGGCACATGGGGAAGAGCTGAGTTTTATGCTACAGAACACGTAGCCCCAGAGTCCACTGAAAACTGAATCTGATCACCATTTACAATCAAAGTGGACTCAGTAAATTTGTCATTGCTTTGTAACAATTGTAAGTAAATGCCAATAGTCCCCTGTGCCTCAAATGAAGCGTTCTCATCATGTGAGTGTGGTGTCTGGTGCATGTCACTGTCCACTAGGAGTGGTGGCACTGGTAGTAGAGCAGATGTTCAAGCAGTGGCCCCTGGGCCGGTCCCTCCCCCCCGCTACCATCAGTCAGAGCCGCGCCCCTGTCCCCTCGGTACATTCTCCGCAGGCACCATTTTCCCATGTCTCCTTGGTACAGTCTCTGGCCAAAAGTCCAGCCTGACCACCTTGAAACAAACATTCTGACTGTACCTGGGGCTATGAGGACGATTTTGTTTGACTTCTGCCCCGGTGCGCCTGCTCCTGGAATGTGCGATGGGCTTTGGCTGCATATGCCCGTAAAGTCCTCCAGGTTGGGCTTCTCGTTCACACCCATATCCAGTCTCTATACCATTAAATGGAGCTTGTATGCTCTGGCCGGCCTGGGCTTGGATGTCTCAGCTCCAGTATCTCGTCTTTGGGTCAGTATGCAGCTCAGCCTCTGGTTGGTTGGGGGCTCACTCAACAGGCAGCAGGTCGAGGTCCCGGTCCACTCCGAATACCGGATCATCCCTAAGATCTGTGTAAAGATGAGAAACAGCAGTAACTCACTCTTTCACATTAGTGTCAAATGTAAATGTAGGTGCTCTGGGCCCAGTGTTGTCAGCAGGTGCGTGTGTTTGTCTGAGTGAGTTTGTATGTGAGTAATGTGGGGGCTGTTTCTCCCACCATACATTCTGACACTCACACTTGTTGAGTTTCACATCCGCAGCACATCCACTCTTATCAGGCTTGTTACTTGATTCACATTGAGCAGCCTGTTTTGCTATTGTTTCCCACTGTCTGCTCTCCACCTCTGTCATTCACACACCCAACCATTTCTCATGATTATCCATTACCTTAATAGATTCAAATGTTATTTTTATTATTATTTTTTTACTTGTACATTTTTTTCCTCTCCTTTAATAAGTTTGCTTTAAGCTTCGTAAGCTGAGAAATTTGTGAAAGTCTTTCAGGAAAACCGTATCGATCCGACCATACTGGCAAACATTTCCAGACAACTTTACTCATATTCATTCGCCACAGTGATGGGTGACCCTGGAACCTGACGAGCCCCGCTCCTGGATTGCTTGTTTCTCATTTCTGTACTCTTACACGAAACTGGGTCACCGCGCTGAATTCACCCCTTACGCGTTCGCAGGAGAAATTTTTTATCAGACATTTTTTTCGTCTACCTTTTAGCCCTTCTCTGGCTAGGACCCCTGGCCCTGTACTACGTTTTAGCCCTTTTCTGGCTAGGTCCCCCTGGCCCTTTTTCTCTGCAATCCAACCAGTGTGCTCACAAATCAATCAATCAAACTTTATTTCTATAGCACCTTCCAACAGCCAAAGCCGACCAAAGTGCTGTACAACAAATGTCACTAAATTCCAGAACAAGGTCACCCAATGTCACCAGCGCTGCGCTACTCCTGCTTATCTGTTGTCAAATGAAATGCCAGTATAGCGTACATTATTAACTTCAATTATTTGTAGCCTATATAAGTTTATAATTTAATAGGTTTATAATTTTAGTTTTGGCAAGTTTCCCCTCTTTTTTTTTTATGAAACCAAAAAGTCAGAACAGGTTGAAAAAGACAACTCACCACAACGTAGTAATAGTAGCAGGTTGATCTCTTGGCGCCAGCCATTTTCCAGCGAGAGCGATGCAGCCCTGTCCTCCACTGTCAGAGTCTAGGCCGGAGTCGCAGAAAAAGGAACTGGTCGAAAGAGCTGTTCGTTGACGCCAATTGTTGTGGATTTTTAAATCTGACAAGAATAAAAACTGGAGAGAAGTTGTCTTCAATCAAAGAGTCTGGATTTATTAAAGCAATTGTGTGCACAATTACAGAGAAAATGAAAAAGAAACCTATCTGTCCCTCACACAAGGGCCGTCTCTCCCTAATCTGAATGAATGGCAAAACAAAAACAGGCTTCTTATACAGTCGACAAACGTCATAACATCAACATGAAGTAAAACATAGTACAGTATATCTAAACAGTTCTCAAAAGGAGACGATTTATCTGGGTTAAACTGGGGCATCGATTAGATGAACTCAAGTGTACCAATAATTCTAAATGATGAGAATGAATAAAACAACAACCTGTTGTTTTAACCCTGATAGAAAGGGACTGAACATGATATCCTGTCCTAAGAAGCCCAGATACAGCAGATCACACCACTGCCTGTGACCATGAATACAGAGATACTTTAGCACTTTGTGAGTTACTAGTTATCTAAACCCAAACAATACATTCTTTAGCTTGACAAAGTAAGAAATTTCCATTACAGGCCCATCATCTGCTTGTCTCCATGGGGCTTTGTCCAATTTGTGTTCCTAGAGGATCAGTAATGTTCTTAATTATCTGGAATGCAAAATACTCACCAATAATTGAATAAATGCAGGACAAGAATGTGTCCAAATACTTTTTATTGAATTGATTCGAGTTGAGTCATAACTACCACTAACACTAATGCACTAAACTAATGCAGTGTGTTGTGTCTTTGCTGGTTTAGTGGTGATGAGTGGGACCAAGGGCCTGACCTGTGTGGACCTCGGGGCCAAACTGAATGTGGGTAAACTGGAGAGGAGGATGATCTGCAGACAGCTGGAGAGGGAGGGTGTCATCAAGGTGAGACATCTGTAACTAACAAACACTGAGGAGCCATGTGCCCAATCAGGTACTAACAAAGGCTAGAGAGATCATTGCCATGGTAACCTATAGTAGGCCATGTTATGACTGTTATGCAAAGAAATGGGGAGCTGGACTTTTGAATTAAAATTATTTTTAAAACTGGGATAATACTGGACTGCATTTTTAGAATGCAAATGTACCATTATACATTGAAGCCCTTTAACCAGTAAATATTCCATCCATCTTCTCCTGCTTAATCCAGCTGGGTCGCGAAGGCAGTTTACAATCAATTTTGCTCTTCCACAACTCACGAGATGGTTGCCCCAACTGCCACTGCAACAGAACCCAGTCTCTCCATTCTTTATTATAAGTCACTGTGTGAAGTGTGAAGTCCAAAGCTCACAGCTGTCTATCTGTCTACCCATCTATCTACTTCTTCTCATCCTTCTGCAGGGCTTCATGGAGGACATAGGTCGACAGAGGACCACCAAGTATCTAAGCCACAAGTATGTACTCCAACTTCTGCTAAGTACAATCATTTTTTCAACACAAACGGAGGATGGCATTCCCCTCTGTGCTGTTTGTACTTTAATTTAAAGCAGGGCTGTCCAAACTTGTTTTTATCAAGGGCCACAAATTAAAACACAGACCACCATAAGGGCCAATTGATAGATTATAGACGGTGGTCAAAACAGTGAATAATTCAAATTGTACATTTATAACAGGTTTGAATGACCCACCAGACCTTTGTTCAGACTTAGACCCTCAAAAGGGCACACTAAATTTGCTTGATCAAGGTGGATTTCATGCAGTAAAAAGTACTACCTGTGGTAGTATGGGCCAGTTCACCTGGAAGCCTGAGGGCCAAAATAAATGGTCTGAGGGCACAGTTTGGGCATGCCTGATTTAAATGATAGATATATGTAATGGTGTAAATGAGTTAAAAGCACCTTTTACCCCTCTCAGCTGACTTTCATACTCACAGCTGTTAGCCGTTCATACATGTCACTGTAGCTACTGTGATCTATATTAATGTTATTAGTGTCATGATGATTTCAGTAATGTTTAATGACTAATTTAATGAGTAAAACTAATCTGTGCAATGAATTATTATGTACCATCGATACCCCACCCATCACTTCATGACATCACAAAGTGGAACAGAGCATTTTGAGCTTTGGAGATATAGACAGACTAATAATAAAAGGTAACATGTGTGAAACAACAAACAGGTCCGGGGAGGCGGGTCAGACAAAGAGCAGTTCACAAAGCCTCTATGATGAACAATATAACAAGGCCAGTGACATCGCCCGAAAGGGCGGTACCGGGGCCCCACCCTGGAGCCAGGCCTGGGGTAGGTTCACGTGGGCGAGCGCCTTGTGGCCGGGCCTTTCCCCATGGGGCCCGGCCTGGCCCAGCCCGAAGGAGCGACGTGGGGCCGCCTTCTCATGGACCCACCGTCCGCGAGAGGAGCCATAGGGGCCGGGTGCAGAGAGATTTGGGCGGCAGTCGAAGGCGGGGGCCTCGGCGACTGGATCTCCGGACATGGAGACTAGCTCTGGGGACATGGAATGTCACCACGCTGGGGGGAAGGAGCCTGAGCTTGTGCGGGAGGTTGAGCGTTACCAGCTAGATATAGTCGGCCTCACCTTCACGCACAGCTTGGGCTCTGGAACCCAACTCCTTGAGAGGGGTTGGACTCTCCATTTCTCTGGCGTTGGCCGCAGGGAGCGGCGGCGAGCTGGTGTGGGCCTGCTCATCGCCCCTCAGCTCAGCCGCTGCGTGTTGGAGTTCAACCCGGTGAACGAGAGGCTCGCCTCCCTGCGCCTTCGGGTCGGGGACAGGTCTCTCACTGTGGTGTCGGCCTACGGGCCGAACAGCATTGCAGAGTACCCGGCTTTCTTGGAGTCTCTGGGAGGGGTACTGGACAGTGCACTGACCGGGGACTCCGTTGTTCTACTGGGGGACTTCAGCACCCACGTGGGCAACAACAGTGACACTTGGAGAGGGGTGATTGGCAGGAATGGCCTCCCTGATCTGAACCCGAGCAGTGTTCTGTTATTGGACTTCTGTGCTAGTCATGGTCTGTCCATAACAAACACCATGTTCGAGCACAAGCGGGTCCATCGGTGCACGTGGCACCAGGACTCCCTAGGCCGGAGGTCGATGATCGACTTTGTTGTCGTGTCATCTGACCTCCGGCCGTGTGTCTTGGACACTCGGGTAAAGAGAGGGGCAGAGCTGTCAACTGATCATCACCTGGTGGTGAGTTGGGTCCGCTGGCGGAGGAGGAAGCCGGAACGACCTGGCAGACCCAAGCGTATCGTGAGGGTCTGTTGGGAACGTCTGGCAGAACCCGCTGTCAGCGTGGCCTTCAACTCAAACCTCCGGGAGAGCTTCTCCCGGGTCCCAGGGGAGGCTGGGGACATGGAGCCCGAGTGGGCTTCGTTCTCGGCCTCTATTGTCGATGAGTACCTTAAGTCTCTGGGTGTTGTGGGGCTGTCTTGGCTGACACGTCTCTACAACATTGCGTGGCGGTCAGGAACAGTACCTCTGGACTGGCAGACCGGGGTGGTGGTCCCTCTGTTTAAGAAGGGGACCGGAGGGTGTGTTCCAACTACAGGGGAATCACACTCCTCAGCCTCCCCGGTAAAGTCTATGCCAGGGTACTGGAGAGGAGAGTTCGGCCGATAGTCAAACCTCGAATCCAAGAGGAGCAGTGTGGTTTTCGGCCTGGTCGTGGAACACTGGACCAGCTCTACACCCTCCATCAGGTGCTCGAGGGTTCATGGGAGTTTGCCCAACCAGTCCACATGTGTTTTGTGGACCTGGAGAAGGCATTCGACCGTGTCCCTCGTGGTGCCTTGTGGGGGGTGCTCCGGGAGTATGGGGTCCGGGGCCCTTTGCTAAGAGCTGTCCAGTCCCTGTATGACCAGAGCAGGAGCTGTGTTCGCATTGCCAGCAGTAAGTCAGACTTGTTCCTGGTGCATGTTGGACTCCGCCAGGGCTGCCCTTTGTCACTGGTTCTGCTCATTGTATTTATGGACAGAATTTCTAGGCGCAGCCAGGGGCCGGAGGGTGTCCAGTTCAGGGACCACAGGATCTCATCGCTGCTTTTTGCGGATGATGTTTTCCTGCTGGCTTTATCGAACCAGGACCTGCAGCGTGCACTGGGGCGGTTTGCAGCCAGTGTGAAGCGGCTGGGATGAGGATCAGCTGTTCCAAATCCGAGGCCATAGTTCTCGACCGGAAATAGGTGGCTTGCTCTCTCCGGGTGGGTGGGGAGTCTCTGCCTCAAGTGGAGGAGTTCAAGTATCTCGGGGTCTTGTTCATGAGTGAGGGGAGGATGGAGCGTGAGATTGACAGGCGGATCGGTGCAGCGTCAGCAGTGATGCGGTCGCTGCATCAGACCGTTGTGGTGAAGAGGGTCAATCTAGGTTCCTACCATCACCTATGGTCATGAGCTCTGGGTAATGACCGAAAGGACAAGATCGCGGATACAAGCGGCCGAAATGAGTTTCCTACGCAGAGTGGCCGGGCGCTCCCTTAGAGATAGGGTGAGGAGCTCAGTCACACTGGAGGAGCTCAAGAGTAGAGTTGCTGCTCCTCCACTTCGAGAGGAGCCAGCTGAGGTGGCTCGGACATCTGGTCCGGATGCCTCCTGGACGCCTCCCTCGGGAGGTGTTCTGGGCATGTCCCACCGGTAGGAGGCCCCGGGGAAGACCCAGGACACGCTGGAGGGACTATGTCTCTCGGCTGGCCTGGGAACGCCTCGGGGTCCGTCCGGAGGAGCTTAGACTGCTGCCCCCGCGACCCGGCCCCGGATAAGCGGAAGAAGATGGATGGATGCATGGATGGTGTGAATGAAACAAACACACACAACTCCGACTAACATTCTCGCATGGCTTAACGCTCACAAGACTTAACTTGTATATAAGACCTTTAAAGTTCACATTTGAGAGAATCTAAAAACTGAACTGCTAATCTAATCTAAGAATCCAGAATTTAAATAGTGATTGTGATTAGTTTGTGATATATTATGTAGCCTTAACAATAGCCTTGTGGTTATTGTTCCATCATTCAGAGCAGCCTTGAGCAGTTTTCTGATGATGACCTTGTCCTTGTGGCTCAGGTGTGTGGAAGTGAGCGATAAACTGCATCAGTTTGTCAAAGAACATGAACGCAGCCAGCTCCTGTGCTCCAGCAGTGCCCCGGACTCCCCCAAGCCCCCCTCCACAGCTAAGACCCTGTCCAACATCGACATGTGCCGGACCACCGTGCCCACCAAGAACAAGGTGCACTCCCACACTGGCACCAAGAGTAAGGGCCCCAGAGAGGAGGAGAGGCCCCTAGACACCGCAGAGGAGCTGGGGAAGGAGCTAGAGGCCTGTGAGGAGCCTGCCCCAGGTACTCCACAGCGAGAACAGGGGCTGTTTTAAAGAGGGAATATTGTCTAATTATAATAACAGCAAAAGCATGTTTAAAAGAGAATAAAAAGCATAATATTTATTGATCCTTTAATGTGAAAACACTAGTGACGCTATCTTGGATCAGTTTTACTGACTGTGTAATATAGAAAAAAAATCATCAAATAGCATTTTTCTAACAGATAGTTGAGGGCAGTTTGAGAAAAGTTACACAGCGCACCTATAGAGTGCTTTTTTTCTGGAGGATGCTCAGACACCCTCGTGTCTCCATTCTACAGTATTAAACTTGTCAATCTTGCTTTTTTCCTATCACCGTGGGGACAAGCACAAGAAAAGTTTAATAGTTTTTCCTCTTTTTAAACGGTGTATTCCCAGAGGCCCCAGCAGCAGTAAAGGAGGACCCATCCTCAACTTCTCCTTCAGCTGATGGAGCCAAAGACACTGCTCAAGTGACTGTCATAACAGACGTGCAGCCTCCTCTGGTCTGTGGTCAGCCCTACTGTATGTACTCCTCTAGTGTACCACATGACAACAGTGACCCTCTCTCTCCTCTTTCCTCTCTTCTCCTCTCTCTTCTCTTTCCTCTTTCCTTCCCTCTCTCTCCTCTCCCCTTTCCCCTCTTTGCTCTCTCTGTGATCTCTGCAGCCTCCCTCCAGGAACCACGAGACCTGTCGTGTTCTGAGGAGGAAGAACCTCATCGTGGAGGCCATCCAGGATCTCAAGATCTTTGAAGGGCTTTACCCGTGAGTACAGGTTCTATCTATTGAAGGGCTTCTTCATAGTCCTCATCATGTTGGTTTAATCCTGATTTACACCTGGTTCAGTTCAGTCACAACTTGGGCCTGGGTTTGACTTGGTTTAGTCCTACTTTTTTGGTTCCATTTAGATCTGTGTCTGACCTAGTAGAGTCCCAGATTTAACATGGTTTAGTCCTATTTGTTAGCCTAGTCCTGATTCAGTTTTCATGTTGTTCTAGCACTGTCCATTGCCTGACCAGCCAGTCCCTTCTACATTCTGTTTAAAGCATAAGAGTTTGTAACCAGACGGTCCATCCACAGCTGCTCTTTTGTCTCACGTGTTTCTCAAATGCAGAACAAATCTCCTCCAAACTCTATCATTAAACTGATCACTTCTTTAACCTGAGATAAATAAGTTTGGTGCTTCAGTGGTTGATTCTGTAGAAATCTGTGCTGTTGCTCAGTAATATACATTATTTTTCTTCTTTTTTTAAACTCATAAACCGTCATGTTTGTTTAGACCAGTGGTTCTTAACCTGGGTTTGATGTAACCCCAGGATGAGTCAATCTCAGGGGTTCGACAGGGGTCAGACTCATATCCAACTCATATGATTCGTGATGACAATGAGCGTTTGGCCATTATAGACTTCAAGAAATTTTGTTGTTTAAGGCCTGATTAGTCATAATTTAGTTGTGTCCCGGAGTTACCTGGAAATCCAGATATTTTCTGAGGCGTTTGTTGTCTATGATATACTGAAAACTCTCAAATACATTATCTCCAGGCTGCAGAGAATCATCAATGTTGAGGAGAAGCACCTGGGGTTCAGCACCAAATGTTGTAAGAAGACTATTCTCCGCCTGGTCCAGACTCTGGCCCGAGAAGGCCTGGTTAAACTCTACACCACCACGGTCATCCAGGACGGGCTCAGCAAGAAGGTACAGATGTCCCAGTCCAATGTTTTGACACACCCTCCCTGCAAATATATGAAACAACTTATATGGGTTTATGTAGCCAAGAAACTACTAAACTAAATATTTTTAGATTTTATATTCACATCCACCCTTTGTTTTGTCAATAGAGCTGCAAACTCTCGGCCTTCTCTCAGAGAGCTTCATGATGAAGTCTCCTGAAATGGTTTTCTCTTCACAGTTGTGTCTTGTCAGGGTCCAGAAAAGCCCAAAGTCCAAAGCAGTGATCAAAGCAAAGACTGGCTATTAAAAAAGACTGGCTATTAAAAAAGAGTTATTTTGAGTTTATTTTTTGTTTGCTACATTCCATATGTGTCATTCAGAGTTTTAATGCCTTCAGTGAATAATAATGGAAATAAACAAACATCAGTGAACATGTGTCCAAACGTTTGACTGGTCGTGCTCTCCTGATTAAATTTCAGCTTTTCCTATATTATGTATAATGTAATGTCCCCATACACAGGTGGATCTGTACGCTCATCCCTCCATACAGTCCTCAGATGAGATAGTCCAGAGAACCATAGACCAGGTCCGCTTCAAGATGTCCAGCTCTTCCTCAAGCGCAAGGTCAGGAACCACAAAGTCAAGTATGAGGTTTCTAAACACCTGGGGTTGTATGTTGCTTCCCACTTGTTTCATTAATCCATTACTCCAAAGTCGTCTTGCCTCCAGACTTCTGCTAAACAGTTTTTAAAGCCATAAACCATCCCCAGACTCGTTTCCTTAGACCTTCATTTATTTCTCATTGTTCATTCCTGTTGCTGACAGCAGAGGGAGCTCCAACGCTTAAATGTCTCCTTTGAAACTTGTGTTGTTACAGTACGAACATTTTAAACTCACTTTCATTACTAAGGAATAGTCGATACTCTATACCGATTCTGATACCATGATGATATTAATTTAGACAATCGAATGTGATTTTCCACATCAAATGGTAGTACTTTCTTTTCTATTCCTATGTGCTCTTATATGGGTGTACTCCCTCAGTGGTGCAGGTAGGTTCCACAGTGCTCCATCGGTGTTTACTAGTCTATGTGTGTCTTATACTTGTTCTGATACAGCTCAAGATCATTTTAAAGCTACTCAGGAAAGGTTCATTTCTGTCCTGTGAATGTGGCTTTTTAGTAATTGAGAACTGCTCAAATGACTATCTACTTTCTATATCAGTTTTAACATTGATTCGTATCTGATTTTCGATACTACTACACAGATCCTCCATACGACTGCTCAGTTTGTGTGTGTGTTTGCAGGGTGCCGGAGGAGGAGAAGATCAGTGGACAGTCCAAAGACACGGATAAAGCAGCAAGCGCTCAGTCTAACTCTCAGAAGCAAAAGAAGAGCAAACTGTCCTCCAAACACAAGAAGGACACTTTCATCCCCACCACAGGTCTGCCTCATCCCGTCTGCTACTGCTACTGCTCTGCTGGGCCTGGACAGGGTTACACACAAACACATAACAACAAACTACATGGGCTACATTTTCCATTAGGAATGCAGCTTATTGTTTGTCACAGCTCTTTTTAAATGACCTATATTATGCGGAATTGACTCGTGAGCTTTAAACCATGTTAGAATGTTGTTACCTCATCTAAAACATACCTGGAGTTGTGTTTTATTTCATTCACGTTTGAGTAACTCTAACTTATTCTTCTTTATTCTGTCTTCATCTGCAAAGCTCAAAATGCTCTGCTAGTTTTCAAGTGAACAGCTCTTTTTATTTTTACTTCAGTAGAGATTGGCAATTCCAGAGCTGAAATTATCCATATAATTCTACTGAGGGTAGTGGAGCACTTCCTGTATTGCCACATGATATCACAGGGGGTAATAGAGTTTTTTTCTGTTTGAGAGAAGACCTCAGCCTGAAACACATTTGAATGAAACAAAACACAACTCCAGGTCTGTTGACGATGAAGAAACTCCATTAGAACATCAAGAAAATCTGCTCAAATATCTGAGCAGTCCTGGTCTGTTCTGTCAGCTGTGGTGTGACATGTAGACAGAAACAAATGACACTGAACAAAAATACAGCTGCAGACAGCACACAGTGGACTTATTTTGACCTCAAGCTACTTATACAATATATCTGTACTGGGGCAAGACACACTGTGCTCAAATACATGAGTTTAAATCAGGCACAGGCGGTTTAATGTGTTTGTAATGAATGATGCGCTATAACCTACTTCCACCCTTAAATTGTCTGATGTGATTGTTTATTCCCTGTCCTGTCTGTTCCTGTCTGTTCCTGTCTGCCCCTGTCTGCCCTTGTCTGCAGTCCGAGGGCTCAGTAAGTCACTTGGATTCCAGCCCAAGATGCACCGGTTGCGCGTGGTCCATAACTTCCTGTGGTACATGGTCTATGGACACCCGCTGAGACACAACCCCAAAACACAAGCCTTTGAGAAATCCAATTCCACTCACCCGTCTGACCCTGAGAAGGGACCTAAGGGTGCTGAGGAGGGGGCCTCCTGTGTAAAAGAAGGGCCCCAAGGTGCTGAAGATGGTCTCCAGAGTGCTAAGGAGGGAACTAATGGTGCTAAGGAGGGACCCCAGGATGAAGAAGGATCCCCGGGAGCAGGGGAAGGTCCTCAGGGTGCAGGAGGAGCAGAGCCAGAGGAGGACATCTGCTCTATGTCACTATCAGGAGATGAGGATGAAACCCCGCACCCACAAATCAAAGGTATTTGGTATTTCGATAGATAGATAGATAGATAGATAGATAGATACATACATACATACATACATACATACATACATACATAGGATCCCCATTTTCTTAAAAACTATGAAAAATACTGTACTTAACAGATATGTGCTTGTTTTATTTTAAAAACTCAAATATTATATATATTGTATGTATTACATACAATGAAATATGAAAGAAACATGACATGTAATGTTTATTTAACATTAATCTGTTTTTACAAAGGATATGGCTCCTGTAATTGTACTGTAACAGTACTGACCTGTTGGGGCTGCACACTCCTCTCAGTGTCTCAGTTGACGCACAAACACGTCGCCTCGTAGCTGTAGATGAGTCCAATTGTAATCAGCTGCAAGTCTCACTACACCAAATCAGTGGAATTTTGCTTATCTGGAGGGTAAACTGTGGAGAAAAAACTTGACGTGCTAGAAAAAAACTGGCTGCAATTTTGGAATCAGCCAATTTTAGTTTTAAGCAGCATAAAAATCTAAATCAACAGATTTTTTTTTTTTTCAAATTTTTCCCCAGTTTTATTTTACAAAACTTATTATTGGACTTGATTTAATGAAGGGAACTGAAAACTGTAGTTCTATTAGAAACAAATGTGCAAAATAGGATATTCTTTCAAAACTGTTTAATACAAAATAATTCCACCACTATAGGGATCACAATAAATTAATATAAATACTAATATTATCTAATTTCATTTTCACCATCTCCAATAAAAAACAAAATGACCATTCAAGACCACATGTTGTCACTGGAATGACTGTATTGTAGGTAAATTATAGCTGCTTGTTTTTGTAATAGTTTGGCACAATATATAGTCAAATTACAGTTTGATTTGCTTATATCTTATATCTCCTTTATATTAAAGTCAACGTTTACAGTACCAATAAAGGTGTCATTTTTCCAGTCCAAAACATTAATCGTAGCTGTGTTCTCCTGTCCAGTGTACTTGGAGGAGGAGGAGCCATGGAAGAAGTACATCCCTCCAGTGAAGTTACATAAGGACTACATCAGCGGCTGGGTCATGCTGGGAGACCTGATCCTCTGCCTGCCTCTGTCCATCTTCATCCAGGTCATCCAGGTCAACTACAAGGTCAGACAGCACCCCCCCACCAAGAACCAGCTCCTGCCATCTCCTGCACTCATTCTAGCACAGTCCAGAGCTTAAACAACCAGTCCTCAAAGTTATCTATTGTACATCCATAGATCCATAGATCAGATTTACTGTTGGCCACATGTCAGCACTTAAAGAACACCTATTGTGCTTGTGTCTGCTACGTAGTTATAATTTATGGCACCCCTTGCATCATTATGTTATAATTTGGACATTTTGAATCACAATATTGATCTAAAGCGAAATTAAAGATGAACTCAGGCCCATTTGAAGCTACAGTCCGTTTCTAGATGTGGTGGAATTCTGTCAGAAGCCAAAAAATGGCAAAGATCAGTGTTGCTGTGGCAGTGAGTCTGTCAAGGCAACAAACTAGTGTAGTGATGGGGGCAAGTTCTTAACTTTCATGTAAAACGCCAGTTTGCTTCACACTGAAGAAGCTGAACACCACTTTAACCCATCTTACAACAGCCACGAGTCTAACAAACAAAACACTCTGCCTGGCTCACTCATTAGTGTTTGGAAACGTTAGCAAACAACTTTATAAACAGCCTTAGACTTCCCTCTGTTGATTTCACACTGCGCATGCCAAAGCCCAAAAGACTTGATCGTCGACTCCAGTGGCCAGAAGCAACAAGTGAGGATCGACTAATGATGGTGAAGAAGAAGAGAAACTGAAAGTTGTTGAAAGAAAATGGTTCAGGAATGTATTTTTTTTTAATTTTCCATAAAATATAATAAATAAATGGGATTAGAAACGACATCGGCAATCAAGTCTTTTGGACTGTTGTTTCGATTAACATTTGATTCATTGCACAGCCCTTTCTGTTGACCATGTTTGAGATAGTTTCTTAAACGATGAAAACTGTTGTGTACCTTACCTTTTCTTTTGTTTGTGTCCTTGGTTAAATGTGACTGTGGTCAGGTGGACGGTCTGGAGGACTACCTGAACGACCCGGAGAAGCAGCACTACCTAGTGAGATGTTTACCAGCCCGGATGAAGAGACAACTGCTGTACAAACGGTGAGCTTCCCTATCATCTGTGCTCCTCTTCTACACACCACACGCTAACTCTTAACTGTGCGTGTCTGTCATTTAGGAGGTATATCTTCTCTTTCTATGACAACCTGGTGAAGCTGGCCTACATGGGCCTCATACAGTTTGGGCCGATGGAGAAGTTCAGAGACAAGGACCAGGTATGTTCAGAGGACTTTATCACCATCAGACTCACTGACATGTTCTACCCACAGACTGTATACAGAAGTGAAGTAAAGGCTGCTACACACTACAGGATTTTTCGGTCTTAAAAGATTTTTAAACGTGCAACAAAATGCGCACACCACAGACACGAGGAGAAACTTATGAGACTAAAAAAACTCCAATCTCCCAGACTGCAGTGGGATCTGTGTGTGGACCGCAGGATATAAATCTGTGAGCGCGATGGCGTCAGCTGTTTCCGGTCTCCAGTAAAACCACTCGCTCTGAGACTCTGAAGTGTTCAAAGATCAGAGCTCTGCACTTCCAGTTTAGACACGTCCAAACTGTGTTATTATTATGTGTGAAATGTGGAGCAATACTTCAGATACAGGATTTTTAAGGGAGAAAAAAGGAGATAAAGTCCACAGGAAGTAGAGTCTCAATCGCTAATCTGTAAACAGACACACGAGGAAACACTGTCTTTTTACTTTCATAGAACGCCTCAAACTGGATTAATAGCGTGGTTTTGTGGACTGGGGTCATTATTTCCAGAGGACAATTTCTATGGATAATGTGCTTAAGATGCTCCACTTTAAATTCACCACTTTACAAGTTTGGTGGTTACGATCTGATACTGACTCCACACATGAGGAGCAGCGGCTTAAAAATCGCACACGGAGACAAAAAGTTGAGTCACGCCTCCCCGAACTCGAAGAGAAGAAATCACAGCCAAAATCGGGCAAATTCTCCTGTAGTGTGTGGCGGCCTTAAGGGAGTGTGACGTCACCCAGAGCGTTCCACTCCAGTCAAATGAAGCTCATTGAGGCTTGCAGTTATAGCGGCCAATCTGGAGCAAAGTTTGAAAGTATAATAGCAAGCAAAGAACCAATCTAGCACAAGGCCTTTCTCACCTGCACCACTGGTTTAGCAGGGGACGGGGAAAGAAGGTGCCTGATTTGTCTGTTAATGTTCATATCTTGATTTAGAAACAAAATAGTTTAAATTGAAAGTGAATTGAAGCCACTAAGTCACTTCATACACTTAATGATTATACTTCAATTCAGTCCTATGTGGGGATTTCAGGATCAAGTTTTAGTGTTAGTTATTGCAAGAGAAGGAATTGGCACTGACAGCTGTAGTCAAATGTTATTATTGTTTAGAATTCTAATGTTTGAGTCTTTCTCACATATTCATCAGAAACAAAACAAAACAGATGATCATACATTTGCTAACATGTCCAAACAAAACTGTACCATTACTTCTTTACATTCCCCCTCAGAAAACGTCTTCAGACACGCTGCGTTCTCACCCTATCATCATTCTATCCTTCCTCATTTTTCCTTCAGGAGTGTTGTGATGAAGAACGTACAGGCGTTTCCCCATTATTTCCGCCCACTGATGTTCCAATCGCAAAATCACAAATACAGTCCCTGACAAAAGTCTTGTCGCTTATCCATTTTGTAGAAACAAAAGCTTATAACCTGACTTTAAATTAATCGATTGGTTTTAGAAATGTCTCATATGAAAGCTAAAACCCTCCCAAATTATGCTCAATATACTAAAATAAATTTGCTTCACTGAAGAAAGATTGATCATTTAATGAACACAGAAAGGTCAGATTTTCGCAAGACAAAAGTTTTGTCGCCTACAGAAAATTTAACAAATAATTTACTTCATATACAAAAATATGTTGCATAACGTCAGTGAATTAAGTAGTGGTGCTGTGAGATCCATAGTTAATATCTTGTATGACTTCCATGAGCTTGAAGGACTGCATCCATGCGGTTCGACAATGATTCATACAATTTGTTGATGAAGTCATCAGGAATAGCAAAGAAAGCATCTTACATGCCTCCCAGAGTTCATCAAGATTCTTTGGTTTTGCCTTCCATGCTTCCTCTTTCATTCTACCCCAGACATGCTCAATGATGTTCATGTCTGGTGCCTGGGCGGGCCAGTCCTGGAGCACCTTGATCTTCTTCGCCTTGAGGAACTTTGATGTAGAGATAGAAGTATGCGATGGAGCACTATCCTGCTGCAAAATTTGACCCCTTTTATGGTTGGGAATGGTTGGGAATGGTAGCTAATACTTCTTGATATTTTAGGCTATTGATATTGCCTTCCACCCTGCAAATGTCTCACACACCCCCATACTGGATGTACCCAGACCATGATTTTTCCACCACCAAACTTAACTGTTTTCTGGGTGAATCTTGGATCCATGCGGGCTCCAGTAGGTCTCCTGCAATATTTGCGATGGCTGTGATGTAATTCAACCGAGGATTCATCTGAGAAATCCACCTTCTGCCACTTTTCCAGTGGCCATCCTTTTAGCAGGCTGTGGGCCTTGGCAAATGCCACACGGGTTTTTAATTGCCTTTTGTTTAGTGCTGGCTTCTGTGCACTGATTCGACCATGGAGGCCATTTCAAGACAGAATTCTACAAACTGTTCTGGTTGACACAGGGACTTGAGGTGACCAGGCTTGGTGGAGCTCTGCTGCAGTGGAAAAGGGGCCTTGGATTTTCGAATCAACAAACAGTCCTCCCGAGCAGTTGTCTTGTGGGGTCTGCCAGACCTGGGCTTGTCAAAAACATCTCCAGTCATTTCAGATCTTTTTCTTATTCTTTGTACTTGACGCTGAGACACATCGAAGGTGTCAGCCACCTCAGCAGTGGATCTGGTCTTCAGCCTCTTGATAATTAACGCTTTGGTCTCAGGGTGGATCTTAGGCATGTTGTCAGAGGTCAAGTTGCAGTTGATGTGAAGGTCTGGTGTAGGGCTGCAGCTATCGATTATTACAGTAATCGATTATCCTGTCGATTATTTTGTTTGAATAATCGAGTAATCGTTTGTTATTGTCGCGTCTACTTTGCACATGTTAAGTACACACCACGTGCATTGACAGATACACGTGTTTTGGACATGAAAAACATAATTATCACTAGGCTAAGGTTGACTTACCTCACGGTTTCTTTTCCACTTGATGTAATGTCCAGGTGCTTTCTGTTTACATGTTGTAGCATCAGTGTTGAGAAGGTGACTTTTAAAATGTAATCCCCTACAGATTACAGATTACATTCCCCAAAATGTAGTTTGTGACATAATCAATTAAATTACTTAAAGTGAGTAACGTAATCTGAATACTTTGGATTACTTGATATTGTCATGATTTTTAAAACTACATAAATGTAGCAACCAACTCCTGCAAATTCTTGTTTAGTTTTAGACCTGGATTAGTTCTGGTTTTAGATCTGTTTTAGTCCTGGTTTTAGATCTGGTTTAGACCTTCTTTAGACCTGGTTTAGTCCTGGTGTGAGTTCTGGCACGGTCCACGGAGTGTACGCGACAAGACACAATCCACGCGCAGAGTGCGCCGCGTACGGGAGATGCGGAGCGACCCCGAAAATGGGGTGCACGGCAAACCGGACCGTACCGTGCACGAGGAGGTTATGCTCTTATTATACATCCATTATACATCCATGGGCATCGCGCTGTTTTGTGTACAGTGAAGTGCAGTGGTCGTGCGGAAACTTTACCTCTACCACAAAAGGTTCTGGCCATCGCCGAGCGTATGAAAATAAAACGAAGCATCGAGGCAAAAAAAAAGAATCGATGCATTTTTCTAATCGATTTAATCGATTAACTCAATGAATCGTTTGAGCCCTAGTCTGGTGTGCTGGGGTTCTTTTTATACACGCCCACTAATGGATTGATCAGTAACTGATCACGGGTGAGGCTGTAATCTAGGATTGGGTGCATCATATGACAAGGCGACAAGACTTTTGTCTTGCCAAAATCTGACCTTTCTGGGTTCATTAAATGATCAATCTTTCTTCAGTGAAGCAAATTTATTTTAGTATATTGAGCATAATTTGGGAGGGTTTTAGCTTTTATATGAGACATTTCTAAAACCAATCGATTAATTTAAAGTCAGGTTATAAGCTTTTGTTTCTACAAAATGGATAAGCGACAAGACTTTTGTCAGGGACTGTATGGAGAGAATTCATCTCGCTGGCCAGGTTAATCCCTCTTGTCTGTAGAACAAAACTAGTAGAAATCTCTTGGCTGACGCTGAATCCTGCGTTGTCCTTCAGGTGTTTATATACTTGAAGCGCCACGCCACCATCGTGGACACCACCAGCTCAGAGCCTCATTACTGGCTGGTGACAGAGCCTCCGGAGCAGCCCTTTGAGAGGAGACGCTACACCTTTAACACCGCCGAGGACATCGAGAGCTTCTGGTTCGACTTGATGTGTGTCTGCCTCAACACTCCTCTGGGTACGACACAGGGCGGCTTTGGATGGAACGTTGTGCTGGTGTGACGGCTTTCAGATTGACAAAATTAGGTGGTATTTTCAAAAAATATCCAGAGTAGGGATGGGATGAGACACAGTTTCTATGAGATGAGACATGTCACAAGATATGGTGCACAAAAAGGAGACAAGATGAGCTTTTTATGCAATTTTAATAAATAAATTATTTATGCCTCTCAGGTCACAATTTTTTTATGTATTTGACAGTTTTGGTGTTTTTCTAGCACTGCTTTTTGGTATTACAGCTTCTCAAGAGGAATTACTCAGCAAAGTCAACCTTTTTAATTCAAGGCAAATATAGAAAAAATCTCACGAATCATGTTCTTGTCTCATGACTAATTTTGTCTTGCGAGTCCCTAATCCAGAGGGATCTATGACTAAGTCCAATATCCTACTAGGTTTCTGCAAACACAAAATGCTGAAGTATGTTTACAGGCACGCCCACTAAACCAGATTCAGCCTCTTCAGAGATCAATTTCCAAAATCCATGTTAACGATGAGCTTTGACTGGGGGAGTTGCGTCTCTATTCAAACTTCTTTCTGAGAAACGCTGCATCAGTGAGAATATGTGGTATTTTCCAGCGTGCCTGTAAACATAATGTAGCTTTTTGTGTTTGCACAAACCTCGTGAGATATGGAACCTAGTCATAGATTCCTCTGGATATTTCTTGAAAAGGCCACATAATCTCATCCAGCGAGCTCGGATCACACCAGCGAGTACTTTACACACATTAGATCAGCAATTGATTACAAAATGATTTACTAAAAAACTTAATTGATCCACAAGGGAAACTGTGCAAAGAAATTCCCTTGTGGATCAATCAGTTTTGTCTATGGCTTATTTCTATATCTAGATTTGGAAAAGTGTGATTAGACTGTATATTCATATTTCCATTTTCATGTATTAGGCTCATGTGTGTAAAATGCTCAGATTGTTACGTTGTGAGCACAGGACTGAATGTGTGTGTGTGTGTTCCAGGTGTGATCCGCAGTAAGAGGAACGGGGGTGAGACTGACCCCTCCTTTGTCAGGGACCGCTCTGTGTTTGTGGGGATGTCCTACCTCATCAAGTAAGAACTCCAGCTACTCTGCATCTCCACACATCATCAAGGCATCTCCACACATCATCAAGGCCCTCAGAGTACAAACAAACACACACTAACAATAATATGGCCTCATTTGTGTTGTATTGTGTTGCACAAACAACCTAACAAGGCTGTAGTTCACTAAAGAAATGCTTGTCTTGCCAATTAGCGTAGTCAAAAGTACCGAAAATCAGATACGAATCAATATGAACTAGTTCTGAAACTAGATACTCATTTGAGCAGGTATCAATACTAAAAAGTCACATTCACATAGACTAGTATACACCCATGGAGCACAGTGGAGCCTACCTGGACCTCGGAGGGATTACACACATATAAGACCACATGGGGTTAGGACCTGCCGCGCACATGATTTTTCAGACCGCGTATTAAATAACTGCTTGTAGTTTTTTTATTAGACTGATATTAAACCAGTAATAATACACTAATGTGTCAATCCGAGTGTCAATCTGAATTTAGTGGAGTTGTCATGTCATGTCAGTTTACATGCACATCAGAATCCCGGTTATGCTCGGGTTTTTGAGTATCCTGGTTTCATCATGGTGCATGGAGCGAGCTGTTTGTTTCAGCACTTACAGTTTATGCAAATGAGCCATGTGGTTTTAAATTAAGTTTATTTATTTGCAGAAGATTTGAATGAAGAATCTGCTGCAGTGTAGAACTTGCACAATAGTGTTTGGAAACGTTTTCTGCAGTGGATTGTGGTTCACAAAGAACTGTTCCAGAGTTGTTTAAAGCAGACAGTATTAACCATGTGTATAAGATTCTGTTTCATTTGGACTTAATGTAAAGACACTGATAAAACTGTAATGGAGGATTAAAGATGCCAGTATTTGAGTATATTTAATGTCTGTTGTGTCCATATATATGACCATATATATGAATCATATATACAGTCTATGGTTGTGTCACCGTTTCAGAAGTGTGTAATGTCTCTGTGTCTTTGCCTGGGTTCCTTATGAAGTCATTGTAGAATACAGAAACTTTATTGTTGATATCACATTTATGTTCATCTGAATTTGAGCTGTGTTCTTTTCCAGCCCAGATGGTTAAATTTTCAATGTAGTGAACACAATCCCAGTTCTAAACCTGTTGTTAAACACAAATGCCCAACTCAAGTTAATAAATATAAATATATTGCCAATGTGATGATCAGTTACTCTCCATTCTGCTGATCACTGTGCAGTTCAGCTCATAGAGCTGAGGCTCAGACACATTTTTTTCAGTGTTTAAATAAATTAGTGGGAACTTGGTCAGTATCAAGTTTATTCCTTAATATCAAAATCTAGTTTGTATCTTGACACTATTAGAAATGCTAAATGTTTAAAAATGTAAACAGGTGTACAGAACAGTGCTCAATATCTGTGTACCTTTTTGACTCTAATAACATTGTGATCCCCACAGAGGCAGCGTAGATGTGGTGGATGATGGTTCGATTCCGGGGGATGGGAAAGGAGCAGGGGGCCTGTCCTCTGAGTTCTTTGCTCATCTCAAGAGGAACTGGCTGTGGACCAACCATCTGCTCTCAGTCAAATCTGTAAGTGTGGTGACATCACAGCCATGTCAGCCACCTTTACACAAACATGTAACTTATGATTTTATATCCCAAATATCAGTTATCGGCAACAGTAGCAGGACAAATGTCAGATATCAATCCCTCGCTCTTTCTCTTCACCCTCTTGAAGTTGTATTTAGAGTGATTGAGTCATCTTTATTCTCCTCTGATTCAACTCCACCACTGTGACATATGGACTTTGTTCTGCAATTTTATTTTCTACGCATTGTACAGGGGAAGGAATCTGCTCCAAAACCTCTTTGGGCACAGGAATTGTCCTGCTCATAAATCTGCACACCTTTCAGTATTGTGATTTTCTGTCCAAATGATCCATGGGTGTCATAGATTTTAACTTTACGGCAGACACAGGCACACTAGGTCTTCTTCTTACACATGCTCCTGTGACTGTTGCAGAGACAAACTGGTCTGGAGGCCAAGGACACAAAGGTGCGACTGAAAAGCCTGTGCAGGAACTCTCTGCAGATGGTTCTCCAAGCAGGTGAGGGCTCCATTCTTAATGTGTTTACCACATTTTACATTTAGTATAACAGTTTATTTGAATGAAACTAGGTCAATATTATAGACACGTCTCTTTTCTTTGTGGTATTTAATGTGCAGTTAAATGTGTAAATGTACCAGGTCTCATGTTTTGTGCTGTGTCTGTATTTGTGTCAAACAGAAGGGTCTGCCATGCCCAGCTATCTGTCCCCTAAGAAGAAGCTGATCATTGAGGAGGACGTCCAGGTACTGTGCCCCTCACTCCTGCTCTTACAGTGTGCAGTACACAGTGTATACTGTGTACTTCATGAGTGTGTCTAACCCGGGGGGACAGGTGGTGGAGGAGCCAGCCTACAAGAAGAAACAGGGGATCGGAGGAAAGCAGCAAAAGAGGAAGAGACAAAAGAAGGAGGTGGTGAAGGTCCCACGCAAAAAGAAGGGTAGGTGCCTTAATCCGTCTAACAACATCCAAGCTCTCAGTCACAGAGACACACAGTAGTCCCTTCAGCGGGTCCTGGCCCTTCCTTGGGGCCCCTCCCAGTGGGACCCAGCTCACTATTTTGGCCACATAGTCTTCATTTTATTGAATACATTTGGTGTCATTGTAGCACTGCTTTTTGGAGTTACAGCTTCTCAAAATGTGTAACTCACCGGTGTTTAACCTTTTTTTGTTTAAACCAAATAAATAAATAAAATCTTGTGAGAGCTTATCCCATCTCAAGGCAATAGAATGTTGATAGGCTGGTAGATGGTGTGTTTGTGACACTGTTCTTTCCCCTGACAGAGGCAAAGAAGCGCAGCTCAGCCCACGATGAGCGCGACCACGAGGCTCTGAAGCAGATGACCCGGCAGAGAGTGTACTGGTCCCTACAGGAGGACTCCCTCATGATGCTGTGTGCTGTGGCCGCTAACTTGCTCAACAGCAAGGTACTGTCACACACACACACATACACACACCACTCCTGCATTCAGATACACACAAGACAGGGTTCCCATGGTCATGGAAATCCTGGAAAAGTCATGGAAATTGAAAATGCCATTTTATGAAATTTTGTAAATTCAATGAAAGTTTTGGAAAAGTCATGGAATCTTAGTATGTCCTTTTACAGCGTTCTGTAGCCACAGGACAACACACAATAAGGTCTGTTGTTTAAAAGAGACACAATAAATGCACTGGCAAGATTTTGAAAAAAAAAAACTATAATTCCAAACTAAGTTGAGTGGAAGGGTTCACATTTCATATTTAGCCCTAAAAGTCTGCTCAATTCTACACATGTAGAGCCCTGAAAAATTCCCTTTAGATCATAAAAAAGTCATGGGAAAGTTTTGAAATTTTGTTCCAGCTCAGTCTCTGGAGATGAGCCCCACAAGTGCTGCTCCTGACAGGTTGCTCCAGTGGTATTGAAGGATGGGTCAAATCCCCCTAAGTGTACCATAACCTTAACCGTAATTTAATGCCTCCACTCCACGTGTTATTGAAAAACTCAAACGTTGCTGTGCTCAGCTCAACAGGCCCTTCGTCCCGTACTGTGTGGTGAGAGACGTTCTGCACAAAGAGTTTGAGAAGTCTCGAGATAAGACGTCTTTGGCTGTGGGCCGCCGCACACGCTACATCCTCAAGAACCCCCAAACCATGCTCAACTACAGGTGGGTGCTCCTTCCACTGGGTGCTCTGCTATGGGCTGACAGGACCAATATGTTAAAGACATATATTATTATTTATGAGCCTTTAACCACTGTATAATGCTCCCTCATCAGTTGTGTTCTCAAAGTTGTGATTCTTGCACATTAGAGGAATCCCGTATTGTCCTGTAGTTGAGACTTGCTCATAAAATCTTTTTTATGTTCACTGCCCTCATATCTTCACTCACTTCATATCTTCTCACTTCTCTGTACTGTACTCCAATGATCAACGTGTAATATTGACCCACATATGTTAGAATAAGCGGGTCGGTAACAGTATGTCCAGAAGCCATTTGGGAGGAATGTGAAGTAAGCATTTCTGAACTAAGGATTACATATATCTGTCTGTAGAAGACAAAAGCTATGGGTTAGCAGCACTGGACATCATCTTTCTTAAAAGGCAGCCTACTTTGACTGGTGTGTTGCAGGATCTGTCTGGCGGAGGTGGGCCAGGACAAAGCTCTGCTCAAACTGTTGGAGGAAAACCTGCCCAAAGACCCAGACAACCCTGAGGTCAGTGCAAACACACATATGCCACCTGAAAGCCGGCAATCACTCCATAACTCTAACGGTAAATGTCTCATAGTCGTCCCTTTCCTAACCCTACTGTGGTCTGGTCTGTGTCCATCAGGAGTGTGCACAGTCCTTCTCAGAGTATGTGCGTCTGCTCAGACACAAGTTCAGCTCCACCGTAGACCTGAGTGAGATTTACATCCCCGACAGCAAGGAGGAGCTCTTCTCTCAGTAAGACTTTACACACACCCTCAGGGACATTAAGCACAACAGCTCAAATCACTTCAAAGTACAATGTGTAGCTTTTCTGGTGGAAGGTCTGTGCTTGTCCCCTGGCTTTTCCAACAGTGTGGCATTTAATATTTGAACTTGTTCGTAGCCTAACCCTTTGCGTGTGGAGTTTTGCATGTTCTATCTGTGTCTGGGTGGGCACACGATCAAACCAAGCATGTGCCACAGGTCAAATCCTCCAGCTAATGTAGTCCTGATCAAGACTGGCCCATGATCTGGAAATGGGTGTCAGGGCACAGCAGCTCAATAATGTATACCTTAACTACCTAAAAACATGCAATCTTTCTGTGAGCGGGGTTACCTCTCCGCAGACCTGATCTGTAACATGGTTTGGTTGTCTCCATATTAGTTAAATGCCATACAAAAGCAATAACTTCTCCATGGAGATCTGCAGTCCAATTACATTAAATTGTTGTTATAATATAAATGTTAAAGTACTAAACAGATTTAGCACATTTTGCATTTCCAAATTCTAATCTAGCACCTGATGTAAGTGACTTCTCCCTGAAATCGTTGGTTTATTGTGTGTTTGTTTGTACAGGTTCAGAATCTGTGCCATCGACAACGTGCGGAGACTCTGTGACAGGGACACTCTGAGACGGTGAGTGCTGTGAGACAAACTAGGGCAGTCAAAAGGATCTAAAATGAGATACTAATCCAGACTAAAACTAGACACTCATTTGAGCAGATATTGATACTGTACTAAAAAAGTCCTATTGACAGGACAGAAATTAAGCTTTCCTGAATCGCTTTAGAAGGATCTTGATGAAGTAGAAGGGCACATAGATTAGTATACGCCCATGGACTATTATCCTGGACCATAGACCGTATATATATATTATGTATATATATAATATAGCATATATAATCATATATAGGAATGACACACACACACACACATATATAAATATATATATAAATATATATATATATATATATATAAATAAATATATATATATATATATATATATATATATATATATATATATATATATATATATATATATATATATTTAAAACGCATTTCTCACCTTCCACGGTGGTTGGTCTCTCACCCTCATCAGCACGGGTACCAGAGGCCTGGGAGCTTGAGAGTTCTGCGCAGTATCTTTGCTGTTCCCAGTACTGCACTTTTCTGGACTGAGATGTCTGTTGTCCTTCCTGGGATCTGCTGCAACCACTCATCCAGTTTGGGGGTCACGGCCCCGAGTGCTTCAATCACCACAGGCACCACTGATGCTTTCACCTTCCAGGCCCTCTCCAGCTCTTCCTTGAGCCCCTAGTATTTCTCTAGTTTCTCGTGTTCCTTTTTCCTGACATTGCCATCGCTCGGTATTGCAATGTCCACCACCACGGCTTTGTTCTCTCGCTTATCTAGAACCACGATGTCTGGTTGGTTCGCCATCACCATTCTGTCAGTCTGTATTTGGAAGTCCCACAAGATCTTGGCCCGCTCATTCTCCACAACCTTTGGAGGCGTTTCCCACCTTGATCCTGGGGTCCTGGCACTCATCCTGGCTGCACAGGAGCAGACCTTGAGCACCCGAGCAATAGAGGCCCAGATCTACCACACCAGAAGAGACCCAAGGTGTAGGCTGTGCAAAGAAGTGCCTGAGACACTCCAGCACATAACTGCAGGGTGTAAGATGCTGGCAGGGAAAGCATACATGGAGCGACATAACCAAGTAGCGGGCATAGTGTACAGAAACATCTGTGCAGAGTACGGGCTGGAAACCCCAGGATCAAGGTGGGAAATGCCTCCAAAGTTTGTGGAGAATGAGCGGGCCAAGATCTTGGGGGACTTCCAAATACAGACTGACAGAATGGTGATGGCGAACCAACCTGACATCGTGGTTCTGGATAAGTGAGCGAACAAAGCTGTGGTGGTGAACATTGCAATACCGAGCAATGGCAATGTCAGGAAAAAGGAACATGAGAAACTAGAGAAATACCAGGGGCTCAAGGAAGAGGTGGAGAGGGCCTGGAAGGTAAAAGCATCGGTGGTGCCTGTGGTGATTGGAGCACTCGGGGCCGTGACCCCCAAACTGGATGAGTGGTTGCAGCAGATCCCAGAAAGACATCTCAGTACAGAAAAGTGCAGTACTGGGGACAGCAAAGATACTGCGCAGAACTCTCAAGCTCCCAGGCCTCTGGTAGAGGACCCGAGCTGATGAGGGTGAGAGACCAACCATAGTGGAAGGTGAGAAACGCGTTGTTTTTTTTATATGTACATAGCTAGCCCACTATCCGCCGTGTCCCTGAATCAAGTTATGAACATTAATTCAATTTGCCCCTATAACTGCCAGCCTCATTGAGCGTCATTTGCGTCTGAAGCCGAATGCTGTGGGTAATGTCACACAGTTCAGTTCTTTATACGTCTATGACCTGGATGACAGGGACTACACTGATATACAGCCACATAGTAATATAAAATATACTATGATTTAATGATGAAAATCACATTCTATTGTGTACAGAAAGATTGTTGTTATTATTAGTATTAAGGCCGCCACTCATTGCCGGAGAATTTGCCTGATTTTGGCTGTGATTTACTTCTCCCTGAGTTCGGGGAGGCTTGATCCGTCCTTTTGTCTGCATGTGCGATTTTGAAGCCGCTCTACATATGTGGTGTGTGTGGTGTCAGTGTCAGATCGTAACCACCAAACATCAGCAACGCCACAGTAACAGCCGATAAAACAGGGCGTCAGGGGCAGAGGAGTGACGGACACAGAGACACAACGTACAAGATACCACCTCTCACAAAGTAGTTCATTTAAAGTGCTGCATCTCATCCACATTATCCATAGAAATTGTCCTGCACAAATAATGACATCCAGTCCACAAAACAGTGCTGTGAATCCAGTTTGAGGCATTCTGTGAAAGTAAAAAGGTGAGATAGTTCCTCATGTGTGTCTGTTTCCATCCACACAGCGCACAGATCAAGGTGAAGCTGCAGATTCGCAATAGATTTGTCGCATGTTTAAAAATCGTTTAAAACCAAAAAATCCTGTAGTGCGTGACGGCCTTTATTATCACTGTCGGCATCAAGTCTGTTCCTTAGTACCAAAATGAACAGCGTCTAAGTGTTTGTGTCCGCAGCACGGAGGACATCCACTCCATCGTCCTACACAACCTAATCCAGAGCACACTGGCCATGACCAACTCTCAGATGAAGAGCTCCCGGTCCTTCCAGGTACACACAGATCTGAGACCCAGTCACTAAAACATACACATACATACAGGCTAAGACACAGTGATGAGTGGAGGGCCCGAAACCCTGGAGATACTGTTCTACCTGACATGTTCCACACATCCACACCATCAAAAACATGGCTTAGACTATAGTAGCTGAATACAGAAGTCTTCAGGCTTTGTCTTGGAGATGGTAGCAGGTGGTTCCTATGCTGAACATCTCACAGCTCTTTGTCCTGCTGCAGATCTTTCACGTGTACAGCAGCTACAGTCAGGAGATGCTGTGCCAGGTGTTTGTCCAGTGCAGGAGGAGAGGCCTGGTGAACCGCCGCAGGATGAACCAGAGCCTTGGACCCAAGAAGAACCGCGCCCTGCCCATCCTGCCCATGTCCTACCAGCTCTCCCACTCCTACTACAGGTACTACTGCTCAGAATACTACTACTACTACTACTACTACAGGTACCACTGCTCACAACACTCCTACTACAGGTACCACTGCTCAGAAAACTATTACTACTACTACAATACTACTACAGGTACTACTGCTCAGAATACTACACTACTACAGGTACCACCACTCAGAAAACTATTACTACTACTACAATACTACTACAAGTACCACCACTCAGAACACTACTAATGCTACACTACTGCAGGTACCACTGCTGAGATATATCGCCCATCACTACTCGAAATGACCATAAGCAAAACATTATTTATGATTATTTATAGTAACACCAAACAGCAGTTCTTGACTCTTCCGATCTAAAGATGTAGGAATGTCTTTTCAAATCCAGCTCTTATTTTCAGGTCATGTACAAAACAAACCAAAGTCTAGTGCCTCAGTCCTCCATATTTTTGTGTGGCAGGTGCTTTTCATGGCGCTTTCCTCAAGTCTTGTGCACCGACTCTTTCCGCTTCATGCGGGGCTTACTCAAACTGCCCAGAGGAGACCACCGACCCGTCACATACTTCCACCAGGAAACTGAGAACAGAGCCCCTGACGGAGAGCTGCTGGAGCCCAGGGCCACTTCCAAGGGCAGGAAGGATAAAGCTTCCTGTGATAACACGAGTGTGTGTGAGCCAGAGGATATGGACTGGGAGGAGCATGCAGGAGGGGACCCTTCTGATGTGAGCGACATGCTGCAGTTCTCCCTGGAGCATCCGGGGGGCGCCTGTGCAGCAGCCCTGAGCCTCATGTCCCTGGGGCTGCTGTCCGTCTACCTTTCCATCCCCAAACAGATGGTGGTGGTGGACAGCACGCTGGTCGACTCGGATACGGTCAAAAGGTATTCACACAGTGACTGAGCATTTTCCATAACATTAAAGTGTGTATGACAGGTTTGGATGATTCTCTCATTTTGACTGAATTTGATACAACCTGCTGTAAATATAAATAATGGTACACAAATCAAGAAGCAATTTGTGACAAAAAGTTGAAGAATATGTTGAAAATTACTGGAACTAGAGAGGGAGAATTCTGTTCAATACTTTTTGGCACAATTTATACACAAAACACATTTTTCCACTATTTTAAACATGGTTTCAACATAATAAATGTGTTTTTTTGTATGTTTATTTGTCAGATAATAATGTCTGTGTACATTAGTGGAATTTTGGTTGGTACATGGTTGCTAGGTAACAGTTATGGAATTCCTAAGACACCTAAGAAACTGCCAAATAGTAAAATCTTTATACAGTACTATGCAAAAGTTTTAGGCAGGTGTGAAAAATGCTATAAACAAAGAAACTGTGTTTTAGTTGAATAAGCAGTTCAGCCTGTCATCGGCACTTTAAAGGTCTGTAATCTCTTTTACTGGTTTAAAATGTTGCCAGTGCCTAAAAAACAAATATTGAAACAAAAAAATGCTAATGCATTCTGTAAAATGGACAGGCAATAAGAACTGATGAAAACATTAACAACTCGGCCACTGTACGAACATGTTTTGAAATGTATGGAATTCCTCTTATTTTATCAGCTCATAAATCAATATTCTGTTAATTGGGAATTCTCCTGAATGTGTTTTAAATGTTTCCGTACTTTTTCGCATGACTGTATAGTTACATCCCCAAAGTGTATGTTAAGAGATCTTCACTGACATGATGTTCCCCTGCAGCACCCTGGATGAAGAGGAGGAGGATGAGGAGGAAGCAGAGGAGACAAAGAAGATGGAGGTGAAGGCTCACCAGGCGTCCCACACCAAGTACCTGATGATGAAGGGTTACTGTGCTCCAGGGATCGGTCAGCATCTGCTAACACTACTATTGGAATTACTGTTAGAATGTGGTGCAGTCATTATTCTATTTATTAGAAACTCCACAGTGTTAATAATAGATTTCCTTTATACTGAGCGCCTTGTGATGATGCGGGGGCCTCACCTCCAAAGGATGTCCATGTAGGGCCTCCCACTGACTCCGACATGCATGCACTCCCTTTAAGATTGACCCAGTGTGTGTGCTGAATTCCAGTGAAGCTGCGTAACCTGAGCACCAACGACAACATTGTGGTGGAGTCGTGTGTGATGAGGCTCCAGCTGAGAGAAAGGCCTGCCCACAGCATCTTCAACCTGGACTGTAAGAACACTCACACCTGCACCATCACTGCAGCATCACTGACCCATCATAATGCACCATCACTGACCTCTGCACTATCACACTGCACCATCACTGCACCATCACTGACCTCTGCACATCACACTGCCCCATCACTGCCCCATCACTGCACCATCACACTGCACCATCACGGCACCATCACAGACCCCTGCACCATCACCTTACACCATCCAACTTTTCTCCTCCGCTCGTCCTCTCTTTTTCACAGGGACAGGGTCTAAATAAGTCCATTGTCTGTATGTATTGTCTGCATCTAATGAAGTGTTTTATAGTCTGATAATCAGGAAGTGAGTAGTTAGCAAGCTAGTTGTCATTAGCTTTACCACGAGGGCAAAACTCCACTCTGGTTTTTGAGAGATGTGAAAGGTGCTCATAAATGCATCATGGGGAATAATTATAACGCTGTGAATGCATAAGGTTGGTGAGGAATGACTCTGGACCAAAGTGTTTAAAAGGAACCAAATCTAAATCAGTGTGTGAGAAGGACTTGAGGAAATATAATGTCATTAATATTATTATTCTTAGATTACTTTTATTAAATATGCTGTACCTGATTTTTACTAGTTCATTTTAAACCATTTGCTGTGATCCAGTTATTCCTCACTTACTTTATGTATGTTAACGTGCACTTATCGGACAATAAAACACTTTAATATATCTGTAGTGATACATTTTTCTCCAATACTCGTGAAACATAGGGTAGAGGGCCTTTAAGTCAAGTGACAAGAACCTTTTGTAGCTGATGAAATTGGTGCAAAAAAGAAAATAAAATGAAAGGCTTCCTGCATTGCCCCGTTATGTAAATGAGTTGTATCGTCACTAATGTTTTACAATAAAAGACCAACAAATACAAAAACTTGAGGCAAACTTACAACATGTCTTCACCCCTGTGTTCCAGCTGAGCCTGCTCTGGACCTGTCCTTACGTGGTCCATCCCTGCTGCCCCTCGGCCTGTCCCACTCCCTCTCCTGCCCCCCCCTCAGCACAGACCGGTGCCTGGCTCTGCTGCAGGAGCACAGGGGCTACAGCACAGAGGACCTCCAGGCCTGCGCTCTGCTCTGGGACACGCTGGAGCAGGCCGGAGAGCAGGGCCTGGAGGTGGAGCTGTTCAGCGAGAGGCACAGAGATCTGGAGCTGGAGCGGCCCCCGCGCACCAGGACTCTGCAGCAATACATGCAGGTACAGAGCAAGGGACAAAGACAGGAAACCAGTGCTGTTCCCCGGCGGTCCAGAGAGAGTCTTTATGGGAACTCTGAGAACCAGTCACAGAGACACATACAAATCAAGTGTATTGTTGTGTTTAGCTCCATTTGTGCATATTTTCAAGGGGCACTGTGCAGCTTTTCGGGTGGAGGGTCCGTTACCGACTTGCCTCCATGGCGATTGCTTTGCCTGGAATGTTCCATGATATGACATTATACATATGCATCTAGAATTTACTCAATGCAGGTGTTTCTGGTGTTCAAAAATACGATAATTTCTTCGGCGAATAGGGGCGACTCTCCACAGATCTGAACTGTAATGTAGCGTTGCGCTGTAACCTGCTTGTTTCCGTTGTGCTGGATACTGTGGAACATTCGAGACAAAGAAGAAAGTTTGGGAGTCTGCTTTGCGGAAGAAAAAGGATGGATGGACATCTCGATTGCTAAAGTATTGTCCAGATTATTACCTTGGAAACTGTCACCACTTTTGCTTAAATTCCTGCAGCTACAATTTACCCTGTTGCCAGCAGAGGGCTCAGTGTAATGCGCTCTGAAGGGGGAGTGATGTAATGTGGAGAGCAATGGGAGGTAAATCTATAAAACCATACCGGCTCGTCAAAGCCTGATCCCGTCAGATCTCAGGAGCTAAGCAGGGCAGGGCCTGGTTAGTACTTGGATGGGAGACCACTGGGAATTCCAGGTGCCACAGTGGGGCGCCAGTCACAAAAAACTGTTGTTGTTGTGTCCTTAGGCAAGACACTTCACCCACATTGCCTCGTATGAAAGTGGTGTGTGCATGGCAGGACTCCCTTGAAAAAGAGATTAGTAATCTCAATGGGACTTTCCTGGGTAAATAAAGGTAAAAAAAAAAAAAAAACATGTTAATATGTTGTGATGGAAATATGGGTGTTGTTATAGTTAATGCTCCCCCTCTTTATCTGTGTGGATTAAGATATATAATTAAGAAACACTTGAATGAAACATCAACACTTAAATTGTGGGATATTGGGTCTTTTCTAACCTCTCCCGTGTGGCCCCAGGACCTGCAACAGGAGGGCCAAGTGCTGCTGGTGGGGGCTTATGGAGCTCGCTGGGTGCTCCGTCATCACGCGCAGCCCTGGCTCATCACCCCCAACATGGGCCAGTGGAGCCGCACGCCCTCCGAAGGCCTGAGCTTCTCCACCCACAAGCACGACATCCCCTTCATGAGGAAGAAGCGCCCCGTGGCTAGGGACAACACGGAGGAGACCACGGCCAAGAGACCGGACCTGGACACCTCCAGGGACGGAGGAGAAGGGAGACCAGAGGAACAGCTGAAAGGAGCAGAGGAGGAGACGAGTCATGCGGTGAAGGTACGGATTGTGATTATACTCGTAGATATCACTGATAATCATAAGATATATGATTTAAAGAAGGCATCTAATGCTTTCTTGAGGAGTTAGTATTTGAGATATTTCGCTTGGCTGATATTCACACTTTTAGAGCATCAGCTATTGCCCTCAAATCTCCAGCACAGGTCAATAGTTAATTTAAGCCGACCTGCTGCCTAAAGAATATGCATACACAGCTCTTATCCAGTTTGTAGAAATAACTTTGCTGTGGATGAGTTTGTACTGAATTCAGATGACAGAATTTGGAGGAAATTATCAAAATCGGCTCCACATATCGGCCCAAAAATATTATTCAGTTTCTTTGGACTTTAAACACCCGGTATAGACACCAGGCATGAAAAAAAAAAAAACATATCGATCTCTAGTTAGTAACAAACACATGTAGTAACTTTGTAGTTTATTTGAGCTTTTATATTTTGTTCATTGTAAACGTCAACAATAATGTAAAACGGCTGAATAATAAAATCAATAAACAGGTTTGTTGATTTCCTGTTCAGAACTGCAGAACATACAGGCGCCACCTCTTCACAGAAACAATAAAAACACAAATGTATTCATGTATGAGCCATAGTCTGATTTAAATATAAAGTAAAGCAGTTGGTGGGGATAAGGTGAAAACAGATGTTATTAGGTTCTTTTTCAGGTATGAAAACAAACTCTTGGTCTGAAAAAAGAACCTAATAACATAAATTATTAGAAGACCAAATGAACCTCATTGGACTGAAAACAAATTTGTTCTGATCACTGAAGCCCACTCACTCATCGAAATGCAGCACAATACAAGATAATTCACACATTTGAAATACATCTCTTCAAATGAGAAGATAAAACCAAGATACCATTATTAAAAGAGGTTTACATAATATGGCTCCATAAGAATCATTTATGCTCCTATAATTCTAATCAAAAACATACTGTACATGCACAGCTTTGACCCTGTGACATCCCAAACTACAGGTGAGCACAGCACCAGAGGAGCGACTGGAGCTGGTGGAAGGAGAAGAGAGAAACCTGCAACTTGAACAAACGGAGGGAGAGGGGATGAATACAGAGCCACGGGAGGAGAGAGAGAAGACAGGAGCAGAAGAGGACAAAGAGGAGGCTGGATCAGAGGAGGGCAGTGAGAAGAAACAGGACAGAGCAGGGAGGTCACGTGTTCCCAGCCGCTGTACCAGTCCCTGCTGCGCCCCTGAGTAAGAACTCACCGCATGCACCGCACTAAATAAGAAGACTGTTTACCGAGAATAATTCTCTGTGGGATATTTTATAGAACTGTGAGAATCGATAACAGATCATGTTTTTAGGTCACCAGAATGTGCAATGTTCTGCCCTGGGATGATCTCTTCTAGGTCAAAGTACAATACTGTAACAGTGTTTAAATCTGGAACCTATTTATCACATAAACATGATCATGATTCATATTTATAATGTTTTTAAACTGCAGCCACTAAAATGATGATGTAATCATTAAGATCAATTCTTGTGACCATGATGACTCTAAATATCATTATTGTGGCATTATTGTAGATGCAGTAGTTCAGGTGGTACTGGGGGGCTTGTTCATGGGTTAGGAGCTGTATCCAGACCTGATAGGATACAGTATGTAGTATATCATAGTATTTTCCTCATGATGGAAACTTATTTGTGATATTGTGGTAAGAAATGCTACTGTTTAACATGCTGATTTTGATACTACACTGCCCTACAAAGACAGAACACCGTAACATCATGTTTGGTCAAAAATGAGTTTGTGCCATCTTGGGAGTATTTGAGGTCTCCTTTATCATGTGAATAAATATCATGTGGCAAAAATAAGGAGTTGTGCAAAGGCAAAAGGCATGAGTTACTGCCTTTTAGTTAATTCACTGCACTTTGTCTTATTTACCTGTTTTAACATTTATTATTGTTGTTTTGCATTTTATCTATTTTTACTCGCACTCTGTAAAGCACTTTGTGATTTTATCTGTGAAAGGTGCTGTATAAATAAAGTTTACTTACTTACTTACTTACTTACTTACTTACTTACTTACTTTTGCCTTTGCACAACTCCTTATTTTTTCCACATGATACAAAGACAGAGTACAGGAACTGCCAAATGAGGGTCAAAGGTCAATTTTGAGCTCAATATATTTTACAACTAGTTGTGAAATTATTATAATACTTTTGTCTGGTTAAAACAGAAACTTTTGAAGTCATTTTTCTCAGTTTCCCACTCTGGCCAGTTAAGGTCTTTTGCCTTTGTAGCGCAGCACAGCTATCTGCCGATACCCGATATCAACCAATACCCATGCAGAGAGCGATAACAGCATTTATCTTCTTTAGGCAAAAATAATATGTTTTTTTTCTCTCAAGTAACTACGGAATAAAAGAAAAATCCAAACATTCTGAGACTTTCTGGGCCAACTACAACCAGTGAACAGTCTTCTGGCCTGATTTTCACTCTGTGGGAGGAGGAAGTAGCTATTTAAATGTGCCTAACTTGTCCATAGCTCTCTCTAGTGTTAATTTTGTGTGTGTGTGTGTGTGTGTGTGTGTGTGTGTGTGTGTGTGTGTGTGTGTGTGTGTGCGTGTGCGTGCAGAGACACTCCCGAAGAGAGCGTGAGCTTTGTGGCCCGTCCCTGGAGGTTGGTGGATGGGAAGCTGAACCGGCTGGTGTGTAAGGGCATGCTGGAGGCCCTGCTCTACCACATCATGTCAGTGCCCGGGGTCACTCTGGAGGCCCTGCTCCTGCACTACAGAGCTGTGCTGCAGCCGCTGGCCACGCTGGAGCTGCTGCAGGTGCGCTCACATCTGCTCTTTACTCAGCTAATGCATTTCTATTACTGGGTTTATTTCAACTAGGGCTGCATATTAGGGTGACCAGATTTTCAAAATAAAAACTGGGACATCCCTGGTTTGGGTTGGTAATAATAAAATTGTGAAATGAGTTCTGTTCTGCACTCGGACCATTCACGACTAACATGCGAGTCAGTATAGTTACATATTCTTTGTTTTGGTCATTTTTAAGCAGCTTTTCTGTATTTTTCCCGAAACAATTGACAGTTTATGCCTCTCTTTACTGTTGGCAGGGATCAAACTCATCCAAAATAGGGACACCTGGAACATCTCGTATAGAAAACTGGGACAAATCACTGGTTTTGGATAAATCTGCTGGGACAGGGGAGCTCAAAACATCTGGTTGCCCTGTGAATAATATAACACACAAGTATCAATATCGTGATACTGACTGATGCAATAATCAACATTGTAACATACTCAAAATATTGCAATGGATAAACCGATAGATTGATTGATTGATTGATTGATTGATTGATTCAAGCTTTAGTCCACCGCTAGAACATCGAGTCTGACAACCACACACAGAACAACCAGACATTTTGGTGCTGGAAATGTTTTTATCTCCGTCTTCTTCTGTCCGTTTTCAGTCTGAATGAATCAGAATGAATGGGGAACAATGACACTTCTGTTGCCAAAATGTGTGCGCAGGTTTTTTTTTATCACTTCCACTCTAAAAGAGTATATAGGTCCCTACACAAAATTTCTGGTTTAATTAAAAAAACATTTTACAACAAAATCAAATCTTTCAGGGACCTCGGGGAAAGAAGGCACCAGATTGGTCTGTTATTAATGTTTAGATTGTGATTTATGGACAAAATAGTGGATTAAAAACCCCAGGATCATGTAGAGTGAGTTAATACAAACATTTTAGGCATAAACGACGAGCCTGACAGAGCAGTTACAGAGAAACAGAATCGCGTCCACACTCAAGTCCTGTTTGTAACGTGGCAGCTTACAGGTTAGCTATGGCCACAGATGTATTTAGTCTATGATTGTGTTGGATTGTGAGGGTCGGATTGAGCCACTAGATATTTTTGTATTCCTAGAAGCAAAGAATACCAAGATGTTGTTATTTCCTGCCTCACGAGAACTTTGAACTCTTTAATGCCTGTTTGATTAACCAGAGTTGGATTACCTCGTGTCTGTGCAGGCCCTCGTCGACCTGGGCTGTGTGAAGAGGAAGACTCTGGTGAAACGTCCCAAAGCCTCTCTGTTCTCACGCCCTGTCCCCCTTGTCAAGACCGAGACCGGGTCCTCCGCGTCGTCCTGCGGGCCCGGACAGGAGAAGCTCAACGCTGTGTACTACGAGCCCACTGTGAGCTGCGTGCTGCGCCTGAGCCGGGTGCTGCCCCATGAGCGGCACTGGAACTCCTACACCCCCTGAACACCCTCGCGGCACCTGACGGACCCTGATAGACCCTGACGGACCCTGACGGACCCTGCTCCTGTCACAGTTTCGTTCGTAGTTTGACTGTTGTTCATAGTTCAGAGATACAGGGTTTGAATACAACTTTACGACAAGTTGGAAAGACAAAAAATGTTCTCTCATCGTTATTCCTAATATGTCCTCCGAATAATTTTAAATTTTCACTATGTACTTTTCTTGTGGGGGTCGGATACCAGCTTGTTTCCATGGAGACGTTACTGCTTTGACAGTATAGACAAACATAAAGGGCTCATATTACACTATTTTCTGCTCTGCTGTTATTTCCTCATCACAAACAGAGCTGGAGTTGTGTTTTGTTTCATTCACATGTTTAACACATCAAAAAACACTGTTCGACCTTGTGATGTCATGTGGTAATACAGGAGGTGCTTCACTGTATTTTTAAATTCCACACACCTTCATTAGAACAATTATTTGGATGATTTCAGCCCTGGAATTGCTGATCTCTGTTGAACTAAAAGGAGCTTTTCACTAGAAAATTGTTGCTTCATGACATCACAAGGTGGAACAGAGCATTTTGAGCTGTAGAGATGTAGATAGACTTATAATAGAGGGTTACTCAAACACGTGTGAATAAAATAAAACACAACTCCAGGTCTGTTTCTGAGGAGGGAACATTATAACATGGCTTAAAGCTCACAAGAGTCCTTTTCTGGTCTTTTTTTTTTTTTTGCAATTTTTGAACAGTAAAATCTCATATTTTCATGGTGACAAGCAGGCGGCAGAAAAGCTGTTTTTAAGTTCTGACAAAATCTTTGCACGATATTTATTTTGATGCTTGGACCACGTGCGACACGGGTGTGATAGAGGGACAGATCAGATTGAACCGAACACACAGAAACAACTTTCAAGCCCACGGAAGTCATTAGGGGCATTGTTCCCAAACATCGTCCGCTGTGTTTTCATGAGCACACGTTCAGCTCGAGGAAATATCATGATGGACGATTACGGACTGCATCCAAATGAGCCGGGGATGTACAAGGCTTCATTTGGGCAGCTTTTCTTTTTAGGGGATTTTAGGGGATTTCTTTTAACATGGAGCAGAGAGGTAAGGAGTGTGCTGTTTCTGTGTAAATAAATAAACTATATTTAAGTTATTTTTGTGTTTATAGTAGATCTGTATCTCGCAACTCTCCACTTATATGTCTAATATATATTTTTCCCCCAAGCCAGTTTGTGTGTATAACGATTTAACCCTGAAAGTAGGTCACCCCAGAGAGATAACCCTTAAACTACTGAATTGTGTTTTCTTTCATTCACACATATTCAATTTTTCAATTTTATTTATATAGCCCAGAATCATAACAAGAGTTGCCCCAATGGACTTCACAGTGAAAAACTTGGAAACATAATCTGACATAGACATCAGCAAACACATTGTCCCATCCTCAGTCTCTCGATAAACACGCGATCCTTGGTGCCAGAGAGCAAAAAACCCACCCGCAGGTGCAGTATGAGAAAATTCTCTACAGACACTGTTACCAACCAGCTGTCGCCATGCGGCACCTTTGGACCTGAGAGCTTTGAGGAACCAGTCAGTTTATAGAGAGCAAGGTCAGACGGACAGGCAGATGTGTGGGGGACTGGCCATCGGCTTATTTGGGTTGAGGGCTTCAACCAGGCAGGTGGGGGCTCCATCCAGACAGAGCGGAGAGGGGTAGAGCTAAGGTCTGGTCAGCGTCTGCTCACGGGAGGACATCTGAAACACCTGAAACAGCTCCACTCCCTTTGGGGAGTGGAGCTGGGGAGTTCCAGCTCCACTCCCCAAAGGGGAGCGGAGCTGGCCAAGATTTTCGAACTTATATCAGGTTCTTCATCTTGTTTTCAGATTTATTATCTACTTACTAGTTCAGAGACTGCTTCATTCTGGTCTAGAGGTTGTTTATTTTAAGAGAACTTGTCAAATAAAATGATCTTGCTCGTGGACAGACAGTTTCACAACTTTTAAGGCATTTTCTGATAGCTTTAAGTGTTCACATCTTAAATTTTGTGCAAGCTTTTTTGCGATTTTTTTTTTAGCGCATCCCAGGGTGTTCCCAGGACAGCCCAGAGACATAGTCCCTCCAGCGTGCCCTGGTTCTTCCCTCCTCCTGGTGGAACATGAACACCTACCCAGGGACATCCTCAGCTGAGGAAACTCATTTTTGGGTATGTGTATCCACTTTCTTGGCATTTCCGTCCATCAAAGTTTGTGTTATTTTCTATCATAATTTGTTTATCAATGATCTTAGTTAAAGGTCTTATATTATGTAAAATTGACTCTTGTGACTCTTTAAGCCATATAATAATGTTCCCTCCTCAGAAACAGACCTGGAGTTGTGTTTTGTTTCATTCACACATGTTTGAGTAACCCTTTATTACTAGTCTGTCTCCATCTCTGAAACTGAAAATGCTCTGTTCCACCTTGTGATGTCATCAAGCATTAGTTTTCCCTTTCAGAGAAGAACTCTGCCTAAATCTGCAGGGGCTGTGTTAAACCTGTGTGAATGAAACAAAACACAACTCCATGTTTGTAATGACTAAACAATGTTACAGCATAGATCAGAAAATAGTGTTATATAGGCTCTTTAAACATAGTAGGCCTGTGTCCTCACTGGCCCTTCTAACCGATCACATCAGTAAACATCCATTAGTGCTGTTGTTATCACTTGTGAATGAAAGTGCTCTCTTACAGAAACATCCTGTTCTGTAGGAAACCTCTGTGGAGGAGGAGCTGGATCCCTTCACCAAGGCACTGACCTTGTTCCTGGAGAACATGGACGAGCCAAAGCTAGCACCCGTCCTCAGGTGAGGTGTCACATTAGGTGCAGTTTGGGACCAAGTGTGCAGTAGGGGAGTTGACAATATGATGGTATCAGTAAAAGTTTTCTAAATGTTGCCAGATCACATTTGGCCTTGTTCCTAATGACATTGTGAACATCTGTACCAAAAATTGAGCCAAGAGGACACCAGTAAAGGGTGGCACACTTTTTCACAATTTTTAATGTTCTGTATAAGAATGTGTAACTTTGGCAGAAACAGAAACTTGAATAATACAAAGATGAACAATTAAAATATAAGTATTCCCATTAGTAATCCTCCCAGTCTCCCTGTGCTTATATTAGAACATTAGAACAGTTCAAACACTTTATTCCATGTAGGATGACTTTGTTCTCTTTGATACGGAGCAAAAATTGCTTTTGGTCTTTATTTTGCACAGATTGACACAGACGTTCACATGGACAGTCTGGAGTTCTAATGGTTTTGCCTCTTTGCTCTGTGGAGTGGATAAGACTGTTTTTAATGGCAGGACGACTATGGCCATTGACATGCACTAGCCTAGCACCAGCAACCTCTCCAAATACAAGGACTGGATGTAAGATTTCAAAAAGTGTCTCTACACATGTTCAACACTCACTACGAAATGAGGCCCTATGTTCAAAATTACAAACTGTCCCTTTAACAATTTCAAAATGGTGAAAAAGTGTGCCACCCCTAACTGTGCAGCAGTTGACTCCACTCTTGGTACAGATGCTTCTAATAATTGGGACAAGGCAAAAAGGGATCTTGCAAAATTTGATGAAAGTTAATTTTATGAACCACCCTAGTGCGCAGATTTTGTCTCGTTCATTATTTTCACTGTAGTACAGTAACAGCAGAGACGTGCACATACCTACACTTGATATGATATACTGACCCTAACAACCTGAAGCTGAACAGAGCCCAAGTGCTGCAGGTGCACATACTTTAAAAGCCTCTGCATGTGTTGTAGGCTTCCAATGAGGCTGTACAGAGGATTTTGAAATGTGAGTCCATGTTGAATCCAGACAGAGGTTTCGTCCTGGTTTCGACCTAGTGCAGTCATGGTTTAGTCCTGGCATAGTGCTAGGATAGGACTGTGGATTTAGCTTGGAATTTCTCTAGGACCTAGTTTAGACTTAAAAACTTACTTAAAAAATATACATAAATATATTCATTTAAAACAAGAAAATACAAGCATTTAAGTAAAAAAAGAAAATGCAAATATGTATTGTTTTTTTTTAGTTTTTTTTTTTACAATCTTAGACAAAGTATAAAAGTAAGTCAGTGCAGTATGTCAGTGCAGGTATAAAAGCCTGCGCGAGCCCTGCTCCTCCCACGCAGCAAAATAAGACTGGCTGGCTTTCAAGTCTGGTGGCGCTGGGCATTTCCTCTGGACCTGCTCTGTCTGAATATGCAGCCCTGCACTGCAAAAAACCTTAGGATACAAATCCTTAAATCTATCAGAAAATGACTTAAAAGAAGTGAAATGATCTTGCTGCATGGACAGATCATTTTACTGGGCAAGTTCTCCTAAAATAAATGACCTCTAGACTACAATGAAACTATCTTAGAACTAGTAACTAAATAATAAATCTAAAAACAAGATGAAGAACCTGATATAAGTTTTTAAATCTTGGCCATATCGGAGAAATGTGCAGTGTGGTCTGTTTGAGTTGAGTTTGGACTGCTATTCCCTCACCATCCTACTACTGTGTTTTTTGGCTCAAATGAAACTGAAAAGGAGTGGCTCCAGTTGTTGCCTGGTCATTAGTTTGTTCAGTAATTTATTACCACCACACCACAAAATCCACACAAATCTGATTTCATTTTGCAAATAGTAGTGTGGATATGTCAGTGTGTACTCCTCCTGAGTACTTTTCCATGTTTCCCGTAATCTGCAGGAAAAGTGGAAGTGTGTGTGTGCTGCAGGCTGTTCGACGCTGACAGGAATTCCTCCCAACCTTAGGAAATTCCTCGGACCTTTCATATTGTGTCAGATGTACAGGAGGAGCTCAGAGCAGTGCTGGACTGTGCTGCGGGACTACACCGGGACTACACCGGGACTACACTGGGACTACACTGGGACTACACCGGGACTACACTGGGACTACACCGGGACTAGACCAGAACTGCACAAGGACTGCACCAGCGCTCATGGATCTAACTGCTGGTTTAAACCCCGAGAGGGTCTGCGTGGCTGGGCTCTTCCTCTGGTGCCTCCTCTTGGGTGCTCTGGGCATCCGTGCTGAGAGTGGTGAGTTCCACCGTTCAGGTCTGCCTGTCTGTTCTTGCTGCCAAATCCTCATAGCACCTGACACCCCATTAACCCCTCTCTGAGTGGAGCCCACAGGAGAGGATCAAAGCACCAAAACGCAATTAGATAATGAGTAATAGTAAATAAGAAAGTTGCATGCAGGCGCTTCCGGCTCCTTCTCACCCCGGCTCCCATTGAGTTACATTAGAATATTGTGGCCCCTCTCTCTGTAACTGCTGAGCCTCGTCCATTAAAAAATCCTATTCATAATATTGAATCTTGCTCCATATTCACTCCTGCAAAGGCTAGCATCACACTCACTTAGTCCTCTACTGTTCACAGTCTTGATGTAGCTACAGTTTCCCTGGGAATCTGCCCTGTTGGGATTCTAAATGACAGATGCTGAAGCCACCACAGCCTTTTAATAAATAGTTCTTCACACAAGTGCACAGCAGAGCTCCAGTGCTCGTGTGAATGTCACACCATAACTAAACTGGTCCCACTCTAGAGTCCCAGCTGGACTGGGTGCAGTCTGAGTGAGGCGAAAGTGATGCTCACAAAGCCGCTGTTGCCTTTAAGTGACCTACTGATGTTTTTTTATCAGTCAGATTTGCCCTAAGATGTCCTTTATGTCCATGGACTTGACAATGGTGAAGAATTGACTTGAGATGTCTTGGCTAGGTAAGGTCAGCATCACATCTCCAGACTGCCGCCCATCTGTAAATTAAGCCTTAGATTAAGGCTTAAGGTTTAGCTATTAAAACATTGTGAAACCAGTCATGCTGTATGCTTCTGAATGCTGGTGTGCTGTTAAAGACCAACAAAATCTTCATTAAGGACCTCAATAAAAAACAAGAAGCCAGAGTGTGGGGCAGGAGACAGTGTCTCACTGGCTGGAGGTGACAGACCAGGACTGTATCTGCAGTAGCACTTATGGACTCCACCTGGAAAGGAAAGCATTGCTGACCAAAAACAACATGGCAGCTCAGGGCTGGAGCTCCTCCACTGAGCGGTCAGCCACTTCCTTTAACACGCACATGAGAGCTAATGAATGTAGACTGGGAGGAGGTGCTCATGTCCTCTCTGTAGACTGTGAGGAGGTGCTCGTGTCTTCTCTGTAGACTGTGAGGAGGTGCTCGTGTCTTCTCTGTAGACTGTGAGGAGGTGCTCGTGTCTTCTCTGTAGACTGTGAGGAAGTGCTCGTGTCTTCTCTGTGCAGGCTGTAAGGAGCTCCCTGTGTTCAGTCCGTCTCCACTGGTGGTGAAGTATGGAGACCCCGCCATAGCCACATGCTCCGTCTGCAACGGCTCCTGTGACTACGAGCTCCGCTTGGAGGAGCCCTATCAGTCCAGCTTCAAGAGAGGGAACCAAATGGTCTGGAACATCTCCAGCCTGACAGGGTGGAGTCAGGAGATACTGTGTTATATATTTGACAGCGGCTGTCCACTCATTACTCTGGATGTGATTGTTTACCGTGAGTTCCGCTCGTTGTTCTGATGTAACACATGTGTAAGAGACTAAAGCTTTCTGTTCTACAGAGCCTCCAGAGAGTGTGTCTGTGAGCTTTAAGAACCACTCAGGGTCCCTGCTGGAGAGCCCCTCGGGGCCACTGGAGGAGGATCTGGTGTACTGTCTGCAGTGTGAGGTGGAGGCCGTGGCCCCTGTTCAGAACATGACAGTGGCCTTTTACAGGGGCCTCAGGGAGCTGAATGTCATGAGAAGCAGCATAACAGACAAGAGAGCAGTGAACGAGAGCTTCTGCCTGGAATACAGAGTGAGCAGGAAGGACCATGGGGCCACCTTCTCGTGTGAGGCCAGACTGCAGCTGGGACCTGCGGGCCCACAGCCCCCTCCAGTGGTCAGGTCACACAACATCACGGCCAATGTGCACTGTGAGTGTTCACTGGGTGGAGTACAGAAAGTTTCATGATTTAATCTCCTTTGAATGGACACATTTGGCTCCTCTGGTACCACATTATTGTGTTTGGAAAGGGCAGGGACACAACAACAAGATGTTCTCGATATCACAGCCAACACCCACACACTCTACATGACATTATCACAGTCAGACACACACACACTACATGACATTATCACAGTCAGACACACACACACTACATGACATTATCACAGTCAGACACACACACTCTACATGACATCACAGTCAGGCACACACACTGTACATGACATCACAGTCAGACACACACACTGTACATGACATCACAGTCAGACACACACGCTGTGCATGACATTATCACAGTCAGACACACTGTACATGACATTATCGCAGTCAGGCACACACACTGTACATGACATTATCACAGTCAGACACACACACTGTACATGACATCACAGTCAGACACACACGCTGTGCATGACATTATCACAGTCAGACACACTGTACATGACATTATCGCAGTCAGACACACACACTGTACATAGCATTATCACAGTCAGACGCACACATTGTACGAGACATTATTATACTCAGACGCACAAACTGTAACAGAGAGACAAACCCTATACACAATGCTGCCTTTATCTGGGTTCACATGTGTATTCATGAAATGCACAACCTTAGTCCCTTGATCTTCCCCTTACATCTCTTCTGTATAAAGTGTATAATTTTGCAACACTTTTGCCTGTCCCAGATGTCCCCGAGACGACCACAGCAGCATCACCTGTCCTTATGACAACCACAGCAGCACCGGTGATACCAGTGAAGACAGCTCCAGTCAAGGCTACAACTACAGCCAAACCAGCGCCCAGGGTAATACCGACAGACAAGAACTGTGCGGGAGAACCGTCCTTCCTCCACCACAGCCTCTGCACCTCCATCTTTGTTTGGGTGTGCTGGGGTGTCATCTCCCAGCTCTGAACCTCCTGCTCTCTGGGGAGGTGCAGGAGAGATGGGGGAATGACAGGTATTGGACAATCGTGAGTTTAAAGAGCTCATGACAGGTTTTTAAGATGTTAAAGTGGTTGCTGAGTTAGTACTTGTTGTAAATAATAGTTTTATTGTAGACAAGTGAATTGTACTTTGTGAAGGAATGAAAAAGGAAAAAAGTCGAAAATCAGGATGTAACTAATTGTTGTATCTTGTATTTAACAGTTGTACTGGTAAATGCTGGGACAATTTACACACAAAATTCCACATTGTGTCAGTCCTGCCTCACACACATTTTTGTAGGTCCATTTAACAAAAACAGTGTCAGAAAAATCTTTTCCCAACCAGCTTATGTCAGATGTTCAAGCAAGAATTAAAACTAAAAACGTCTAACACGTCAAATTGTCAAAGTAGCAATAACTTAAAAAAAATAAAAATAGAAAAAACCTATACTTAACTGGCCAGCCTGTTATATGCACCTTAAGGATTTGATTGTCACCTGCACAGATTGCCTTATCATTATGGATGTTTTTATGAATCTGTATTGTTTTTCATTATTTGTTTTGTCTGAAGTACCACCACAAGTCAACAGGACCAGTACTAAACTACGACTAAATGACAAGAATAAACCAGGGCTAAAAAGAGCTCAACCTGGTCTGATACAGCACTAGAACAGAAGAGTCGTGTTGTGGAAATATTTGGGTGAGAACGAAATAAAAATCTTGTGTCAAACAGTTGTCTTTTTTGGAGTTTATTCTTTTGTAAGAGAAAAAGCAGAGACAGAGAGAGTAGATTAGGAGAAGGAGAGAGGGCGTGGGGGCACACTGGGTTTTCTACAGGCAGTTCAGAGGAATGTACACAGATCATCAGGACAGGAATGAGGGGAGGACTGGACAGTGAGGGGATGCACCTGACAGAGGAATGTTAGTTTCGATGGAAAAGCACTGACTGAACCTGGGGCCAGATAATTATAACAATAAATATGTTCAAGGACCATCCATCCATCCATCTTCTTCCGCTTATCCGGGGCCGGGTTGCGGGGGCAGCAGTCTAAGCAGGGGCTCCCAAGCTTCCTTCTCCCCAGCCACTTCCACCAGCTCCTCCGGACAGACCCCGAGGCATTCCCAGGCCAGCCGAGAGACATAGTCCCTCCAGCGTGTCCTGGGTCTTCCCCGGGGCCTCCTACCGGTGGGACATGCCTGGAGGCATCCAGGAGGCATCCGGACCAGATGCCCGAGCCACCTCAACTGGCTCCTGTCGACGTGGAGGAGCAGCGACTCTACGCCGAGTTCCTCCCGTGTGACCAAGCTCCTCACCCTATCTCTAAGGGAGCGCCCGACCACTCTGCGAAGGAAACTCATTTCGGCCGCTTGTATCCGCGATCTCGTTCTTTTGGTCATTACCCAAAGCTCATGACCATAGGTAAGGGTAGGAACGTAGATTGACCAGTAAATCGAGAGCTTCGCCTTTCAGCTCAGCTCCCTCTTCACCACAACGGTCCGATGCAGAGACCGCATCACTGCCGAAGCTGCACCGATCCGCCTGTCAATCTCACGCTCCATCCTCCCCTCACTCGTGAACAAGACCTCGAGATACTTGAGGCAGAGACTCCCCACCCACCCGGAGAGGGCAATCCACCTTTTTCCGGTCGAGAACCATGGCCTCGGTTTTGAAGCAGCTGATTCTCATCCCAGCCGCTTCACACTCGGCTGCAAACCGCCCCAGTGCACGCTGCAGGTCCTGGTTCGATGAAGCCAACAGGACAACATCATCCTCAAAAAGCAGCGATGAGATCCTGTGGTCCCTGAACTGGACCCCCTCCGGCCCCTGGCTGCGCCTAGAAATTCTGTCCATAAATACAATGAACAGAACCGGTGACAAAGGGCAGCCCTGGCGGAGTCCAACATGCACCGGGAACAGGTCTGACTTACTGCCGGCAATGCGAACACAGCTCCTGCTCCGGTCATACAGTGACCGGACAGCCCTTAGCAAAGGGCCCCGGACCCCATACTCCCGAAGCACCCCCCACAGGGCACCACGAGGGACACGGTCGAATGCCTTCTCCAGGTCCACAAAGCACATATTGACTGGTTGGGCAAACTCCCATGAACCCTCGAGCACCCGATGGAGGGTGTAGAGCTGGTCCAGCTCCTCTTGAATCCGAGGTTCGACTATCGGACGGACTCTCCTCTCCAGTACCCTGGCATAGACTTTACCAGGGAGGCTGAAGAGTGTGATTCCCCTGTAGTTGGAACACACCCTCCGGTCCCCCTTTTTATACAGAGGGACCACCACCCCGGTCTGCCAGTCCAGAGGTACTGTTCCCGACCGCCACGCGATGTTGCAGAGGCGTGTCAGCCAAGACAGCCCCACAACACCCAGAGACTTAAGGTACTCAGGACGGATCTCATCCACCCCCGGAGCCTTGCCACCGAGGAGCTTTCTAACCACCTCAGTGACTTCGGCCAGGGTGATGGATGAGTCCGCCTCGGCTCAAATTTGAATCACTTGTAAAACTTTCATGCCAAAGCCGACTAATTGTGACACGAGCGAAAATGGAGTGATAGCGCCCCCTGCAGGACACAACAAAATTTTGCATGGAGGGCCAAATTTTAGTTTTTCTAAAATGTACCAAATTTGGCCCAACATTACTTTGGGTCATCTCAATCAAAAAAGCCAATGTAAACCATATGGTATTTTTAACCGTGTTGCCATGGTGATGCACGAATAATCCAGTGTGGGATTGGGAAAATTTCTACAATTTCTTAGATTTCAAAGTGATATGACGACTTAATAGTTTCATTGAAGAGCATGAAATTTGGCACAGTGATTCATCAGGTCAGCCCGAACAAAAAAGTCTGGGGGGGGGGGGGGAGTTGTATTTTGCACGGTGTTGCCATGGCGATGTCCCAAATTGTCCATGTTTGTCAATGTTAACACATCAGCATCTCCAGTGTGTGTGGACTTTATGTGTTTAGTGACAAGTTCAGCCCAAAGCCACAAACACACAGAGACAAGAGGCTCATCAGCGCCACCCGGGGGAGCGTCGGGCCGGCCGAGTGCGACGCTCGGCCCGCTCGATGCCGCTTGCAGCTTTAATTCTTTTTTCATCTGCTCTTTGAGCTCTAATTTGACCCCCTGAACACGCTCTGAAGGCGCTTCACCCACAGGGGTGAAAATCGCCGTACATCACCTAGAGAAGTGTGGCATCAAACGATAGCTGAATTCTTTTGATAACTGTCACGGTTTACGTGTGGCAAAGCTGCAAAATTTGTTCCGATTTTTTGCAATTTTCCAGTGTCAAAATTTCCTCCCGTTCGACCATACAAAGTCGGATTGGGCTCAAATTTGAATCACTTGTAAAACTTTTGGGCCAAAGCCTACTAATTGTAACACGAGCAAAAATGGTGTGATAGCGCCCCCTGCAGGACACAACAAAATTTTGCATGGAGGGCCAAATTTTTGTTTTTCTAAAATGTACCAAATTTGGCCCAAAATTACTTTAGCTCGTCTCAATCAAAAAAGCCAATGTAAACCATATGGTATTTTTAACCGTGTTGCCATGGTGATGCACAAAAGCTCCAATGTTATCCTAATGGGAGAGATCTGATAAATTCCCATTCATGAAAAATATTTTACTTTCACTGAATATTCTCAAATTTGCCACAATTACTCTTCATGTCATCCCGATCAAAAAAGTCAATGACAACCATATGGTATATTTCACTGGGTTGCCGTGGTGATGCGCCAAATCCTCCATGTTATCTTAATGGGAAAATTTCTACAATTTCTTACATTTCAAAGTTATATTACATCTTAGTAGTTTCATTGAAGAATGGGAAATTTGGCACAGTGATTCTTCAGGTCAGTTTGATCAAAAAAGTCTGGGGGGCCAAAGTTGTATTTTGCACGGTGTTGCCATGGCGATGTCCCAAACTGTCCATGTTTGTCTATGTTGGCACATCAGCATCTCCAGTGTGTGTGGACTTTGTGTTTAGTGACAAGTTCAGCCCAAAACCACAAACACACAGAGACAAAAGGCTCATCAGCGCCACCCGGGGGAGTGCTGGGTCGGCCAAATGCGATGGCACTTTAATCTTCTTCTTCTTCTTCTTCTTCTTCTTCTTCGTTTGCAGGGCGTGATGTGCTGGGCGCGTCGTTTGTGGGGAACGGTGTTTGCGGGGTGAAGCGTAGGCGCATGCGAGGGCCGATCATCGCCGCTTGTGGCTATATTTAGGCCCGAGCCCCTACTGGGCGTAGGGCCTATTGCTTTCGCAACGATGATGCCTGGGCAAAGCCCAGGCATCATCGTTAACTGTCTTACGAAGTTCAGTGCGAAGTGATATAACGGCTTAATAGTTTTATTAAAGAACATGAAATTTGGCACAGTGATTCTTCAAGTCAGCCCGAACAAAAAAGTCCAGGGGCTAAAGTTGTATTTTGCACGATGTTTCCATGGCGATGTCCCAAAATGTCCATGTTTGTCTATGTTAGCACAGCAGCATCTCCAGTGTGTGTGGACTTTGTGTTTAGTGACACGTTCAGCCCAAAGCCACAAACACACAGAGACAAGAGGCTCATCAGCGCCACCCGGGGGAGCGTCAGCACCACCCGGGGGAGCATCGGGTCGGCCGAGTGCGATGCGCGGCCCGCGAGGGCCGTTCGATGCCGCTTGCGGCTTTAATCTTCTTCTTCTTATTTATTTATTTTTTCTCCTAACGCACTCACCCATTTTTCACCCAGTGAACAATGTCGAAAACTCAAGAAATTGGACAACGTGTGAAAAAGTCTGCCTCTCTAACTTTTGGCTATTTCCATTTTCAATAAATAAATAAAATGGCTCATCAGCGCCCCCAAACATCACAAAAATGCATTAGGGAATACGAATAACACCGAAAAAAATTGCACGTAGAATCATAAAATTAAACACAGAAGTTGATCATGACTAGACAAGTAAAAAATATTATTATGGCCACACCCCCTGACAAACCAGAGGGCAGCCATCTTGGATTAAAATTTGCAAAGCTGAAACACACTCCTCCGAAGGTGCTCACCCAAACAGCTTCAGATTTGGTCCACATTATCTCCAGGACGGGAACATCAAAAGTTATCCACATATCCCAAATCCGTCTGACGGCTCCGCCCACTCCTATGGGAGCCGTCCCAGCTCAACTTTGTCGTAGAGCCACGAAATTTGGTACACACATTCATCACGTAAAGACAAACAAAAAAGATTATTATGGCCACACCCCGTGACAAAGCAGAAGGCGGCCATCTTGGATTGAAATCTTCAAAATGGAGAGTCCACATTTTGGCTCATGTTGCGTTTCAACGCGCTCCTTTGAAGGCGCTTCACCCACAGGGCTGAAAATCACCGTACATCATCTAGAGAAGTGACAGTTCAACAGTTTGCTCCATTTTTTGAAAACTGTCATGGTTTATGTGTGGCGAAGCCACAAAGTTCAATCCAAATTTAGACAATATTCAATGTGAAGATTTGCTCCCATTGGCACAGGCTTAGCCCGATCGTGCTGAAATTTGAATCACTGATGTGTGATCTCAGCCTGAATATAATACACTATAAAGCATATGAAAAATTACACTATAGCACCCTTTAGACATGAAACATCAACATTATCGGATTTGTACCAAATTTGGGAATTTAATTTTATGCATGACTACGAGCAAAAAATATATATTACGGACATGATGAATATTTCACTGTTGGCCACCAGGGGCGCAAAGACTCCTCAAAAATTAAATGTGCACTGTGTAATTTTTCTGATGGAGGATGTGTTGGCCTGGGAAATTTGAATCACTAATACGTGATCTCGGCCTAAATATAATACACGATAAGGCATTGTTTCCTAAAGACTGGGTCGCGACCCTTACATGGGTCGCAGAAGATTTTTTTTGGGTCGCTTGGCATGGTTCACGCTCATCCGCATGTCTGTATCTAGGCCTCCGTAACCATGCTCGAACTAACCGTCAATCCATCCACACTGTGTTTCTGTTCCGGTTTGGTCGTGTGAGCACAAATCATAGTTTTGCATATCTAGTACGTATTTAGAAATGCTCGCTTGGCTGTCAAAAAAAAGCTCAGTGCAAAAGCGCAGTGCAGCTCAGTGTGAGGAATTCCAGGGGACCCAGGATGATGCTGATGCGAACACTAGCATTGCACGTGATGGAAATGAGGCTAGCAGTAAAGACGAGCAAGGATTGGAACGGGAGCATCCAGCAAAAAAACAAAAACTTGCGGCAAGACCTTACAAAGACTATTTTTTGAATTATGGTTTTGTCAACTGTGCTGCTCCGAGCCACGATGCAAGGCCAATGTGTGTTATATGTATGGAAAAACTGGCCAACGAAAGTTTAAAGCCAACGAAACTGAAGAGGCATCTAGAAACGCTGCATCCGGATTTAGTGGACAAGCCCTTAGATTTTTTTCAAAGAAAAGCACAAGAGACCAAAGCATCAGCCGATGTTCTAAAAAAACATGTCACGTTAAACGAAAAAGTCCAACTCGCCTCTTACAAGGTGGCTCATCGTGTGGCAATGGAAAAAGAACCACACACGATAGCGGAGAGACTAATTTTGCCTTCTGCAATTGATATGGTCAGCATTGTGTTTGATGAGAAGTCGGCTGAAAAAATCAAAAGCATCAGGCTGACCATGCCACTTATGTGTCTAGGTCTATCACAATAATTACTATAGTAAGTGTTTATTTCATACAGCACTTTTCACAGACATATGTCACAAAGACATTTTACAGAGCATTATTTACAGTTCATTCTTCATTCACTCCAGACCCAGTGGTGTAAAGTACTGTTGTAGCCACAGCTGCCCTGGGACAGTCTGACAGTCACTGTGAAGTGAGGCTCCAATCTGCACCATCAGCCTCTCTGACCACCACCAACACTCACACACACAGCACATTCATACTAGGCAATGTGAGTGAGGTGCCTTGCAGAGACAACAGTTTTTGTGACTGGCGCCCCCCTGCAGCACCTGATTTTCCCTGCGGTCTCCCATCCAAGTACTAACCAGGCCCTGCTGAGCTTCTGAGATCTGCCGGGATCAGGCTTTGACAAGGAGGTATGGTCACATACGGCTATATCAACTTATCATTCAATATATGATTGATACAACAATATATTTGGATTTTAATTGTAGCAGTGGCATAAAGTAGTTTATCAGTTATCGTAATATTCCTCTGTAATAATAAATCGTGTTTCAGGATTTGTGATCATGACAGACCTGTGTGTAAAAGAAGGAACAGTCAGACACCACCAGCCAGAATGAAGGAGCTTTCCTCCTGTCACACACCTGGGACACCCGATTCAAGACAGCACTGGGCGACAGGGGGCGGGGTCAGTCTGAGAGCACCGGGCGATAGGGGGCGGGGTCAGTCTGAGACCACCGGGCAACAGGGGGCATGGTCAGTCTGAGAGCACTGGGCAAGAGGGGGCGTGGTCAGTCTGAGTGCACCGGGCGACAGGGTGCGTGGTCAGTCTGAGAGCACCGGGCGACAGGAGGCATGGTCAGTCTGAGGAACCTGTCAGCTCAGTCAGGCTGACCACGCCTACAGGAAGTAACAACAGCTGACATACCACACATCACCACTAGGGGCTGACTAATATAATAATAATAATTATTATTTTTTTTTTAAGGTCGTGCAATGTACTATAATTATTTTAGCAATGGGCTGGTGCAATACTTATACACTGGCACCTTAACTAAACAGGGCAGCGTGCAATTTTGAACAAATAATCCAACTTTCTTTAGTTGACCTGAGTCTGTGATCTTGAGACTGACCATCTCTTTATGTCTGCTTGTATTATTGTGTTGTCTGTCTGGTGTATTGTTTTTATTGTGTGTATTTGTTTTATGATTACTGTTGGAGCCATATTACATCGCTCTACCTCCTGCCACGCGGCACGGTGGCTGAGTGGCAACACTCACAGCAAGAAGGTTGCGGGTTCGATCCCCGGGTCGCCCGGGCCTTTCTGTGTGGAGTTTGCATGTTCTCCCCGTGTCTGGATGGGTTTCCTTCGGGTACTCCGGTTTCCCCCATCAACCCAAAACATGCCCGCACCCCTATGAACTAACATCAAGGACCATGTTGTCCACCCTCCTGTGGGCTCACCACCTGCAGAGGGGTTCATAGGGGGGGTCAGGTGCTATGAGTATTGGGCAGCAAGCTGCCCCCGCGACCCAGCCGGATTAAGCGGGAGAAGATGGATGGACCTCCTACCACTGTGTGGCGCTAGATGTAATTTACTATGCAATTACCTGCCCTATAAAAGGGGAGGAAAAGGCGCACTCAGGTGTTGTAGTGTGGAGGTAAACACAGTATTTTTTGACTCTCTTATGGAAGACACGCGTCTGAGACGCCACACACGCTGCAGCTATAGCGGACCTTGCACAGGGCAAGTTTGGATGCTACAATTACATCAACCTGTCTAGGGACAGCAGATGGAAATTAGCCTTGGGCTACAATCTGACAACATATTTACATATCTTGTATATGTGCATTAATGTGTTTTGTCCCTATTTAAAATAAATAAATATATCATAATACATCTCACTTACACTACTGTCTGATTAAAATGAATTCTAGACCTCTTATGTCCTGATAATGTTTCACACAGACTCACTTGAATTCTTATCACTACCTTGTAAAAGCTGTTATTTTCAATATTATCAGAAGCTAACATGAACCTTACAAAAGCGGTATCAGCTGAGGTCAGACATTACAGAACTTGCTCTGGTGAGTCACAGAGAAACTGGAAGAACACAAAACCCCAGCGTGAGGAAACATGAGCCGTGATGTCATAGGCTTTTTGTGGAGGAGCCCTCTGGTGATCCCAACGAACAAACACTGCAAGAAACATCATTTATTACACAATTAAGACATGCTGCTTTTCCCTTCTCAAAACACACCTGGAGTTGTGTTTTGTTTCATTCACACATGTTTGAATAATCCTGCATCATTGTTCACATCTCCAAAGGTCAAAATGGTCTGCTCCACCTTGTGATGTCATGAAGTGAGAGTTTTCAAGTTAACATCTACCTTTTACTTTTAGTTCAGTGGAGATCGGCAATTCCAGGGTAGAAAACATCCAAATGATTCTCGTGAAGGTGTGTGTAGTTTTTCAATTCAATTCAATTCAATTTATTTTTGTAGCGCCCAAAATCGCAACAACAGGGCGTTCCAAGATTTGGATGAGTAAAACATACACACAGACATATCAAAACAGGAATAAACAACATTCATGTAAGGCAGCAAATGAAACATTGTCCAGTCATCCCCTGTCCTTAGACCCTCCTTCTCAGCAAGGAAAAACTCCAAAAAACCCAGGGTCCTGGGAAAAAGAAGAAACCTGGGGGAGAACTACAGTGAAGGAGAGATCCACTCCCATGGACGGACAGGCTATAGATGTCCAGGCCTGTGGGCCAGTTCGGTATGGCCACAGCTACCCAGGTGGGGAAGGAGCCAGGCGAGGAGGGGAGGCCGGGCGAAGAGGAGGAGGCCGGGCGAGGAGGAGGAGCCAGGCGAGGAGGAGAAGAGGGGTCCAGCTGCCATCAGGTGTCTGAAAGAGTTACACTCCACAGGGGGAGTGGGACAGGGGACAACATGTGAATAGCAAAGAATGAACTACAGATGAGAACATAGTAAGTGATGCTGATGAGAAAATAGGAGGAAACAGAGGATAGTGCTCAGGTTGCCACACTTCCCCCAGCTTGTTATCTCCTGCGACAGCTTATCTTAGTGACATCAACTGGTCATAAGCTATTCCGAAGAGGAAGGTTTTAAGCCTGGTCTTAAATAAAGAGACTGTGGGTGCCTGTTTAACATCAACAGGGAGTTGATTCCATAACACAGGAGCTTGGTAACTGAAGGCTCTCCCCCCACTGTACTTTTAGACACTCTAGGAACCACTAATAATCCTGCATTCTGAGAGTGAAGTGCTCTATTTGGCTGATAGGGGACAATGGCATCCTGAAGATATGATGGGGCCATATTGTTTAAGGCTTTGTATGTCAGGAGGAGAACTCTGAATTTAATTCTAAGCTTGACAGGAAGCCAGTGAAGTGATTTTAACACAGGACTGATGTGATCACTTCTTTTAGTTCCTGTTAGGACTCTGGCCGCTGCATTTTGGACCAACTGGAAGCTTCTTAAAGTACCTTTAGTGCAGACGGTGAGCAGAGAATTACAGTAATCTAGTCTGGATGTAACAAATGCATGGATAAGTTTTTCAGCATAATTTTTAGGCAAAATATTTCTGATTTTAGTTATGTTTCGCAGGTGAAAATATGCAGTTTTACAAGCTTGGTTTATATGAGCTGTGAATGAGAGATTTTGGTCAAATATGACTCCAAGGTTTTTTACAGTAGAGCTAGAGGCTATACTCACATTGTCAAGTGAGATTATCTGGTCGGACAGAGAATCTCTCTGACCTTTAGGACCGACAACAATGACCTCTGTTTTTTCAGGGTTTAAGAGCAGGTAATTCAGGGTCATCCAGGTTTTGATGTCCTTCACACAGGCACTGAGCTTATCGATTTGATCAGTCTGATTTGGTTTCATTGATAAGTACAGCTGAGTGTCATCAGCATAGCAGTGGAAATTAATGCCATTCTGATAATGTTACCTAATGGCAACATATACAGGGTAAACAGGATTGGACCAAGCACAGATCCTTGTGGAACACCGCAAGCTACTTTAGAGCAGGGAGAGGTGCACTGGTTTACATTAACAAACTGGTACCTATCTGATAGATAGGATTTAAACCATTTGAGGGAGGTCCCTCTGACACCTATGTCACATTCTATCCTCTGCAGTAGAATGTTGTGATCAATGGTGTCAAACGCTGCACTGAGGTCCAGTAGGACCAGAACTGAAGCCAGCCCGTTATCAGCAGCTAGTAGCAAATCATTTGTCACTTTAAGCAGAGCAGTTTCTGTGCTGTGGGGAGCTCTGAAACCAGACTGAAACTTTTCTGTTTGAAAGAAGAGCTCAAGTCCAGGTGATGAGAAAACAACAGAACAGAGATCAGAACCAACAAGAATACTGTTCCGCTACTATAGAGTACTCAAGTAAGAGTACTGTTCCACTACTATAGAGTACTCAAGTTAGAGTACTGTTCCACTACTATAGAGTACTCAAGTAAGAGTACTGTTCCACTTCTATAGAGAACTCAAGTAAGAGTACTGTTCCACTACTATAGAGTACTCAAGTTAGAGTACTGTTCCACTACTATAGAGTACTCAAGTAAGAGTACTGTTCCACTACTATACTAAGGGGCAGTGCAGGGGGAGAGGGGGGGTCTGGAGGTGTGTCATTGGTCTAACAGGTATCTACACTTTAAGCTCCGCCCCTGCAGACAGGTGTATAAGAAACACCTGTCTGATATCAAGGCAGTCTCATGTGATGTCACATAGTATTGAAATTGCACAAGCCACTGGAGGAGGATCACACAAAGGTACAAACTGACCTAGTTTGCTCTAAAGTGACTAGGAACAGCAACAGTTCATTGTTTTGTTTGTAGTTTAGTGTTTAGTTCCTCTTTAAAATTCCAGATTGTGTCAGTCCTGCCTCACCACAGAAAGGCCCGGGCAGTGATGACAATGAAATAAAGAAGCAGAGTATCAGCTCTGCTTAGGTCTGTGCCTACTGTGGAATTATCATTACATAATGTGCACTTCCCCTGGAAGTCCTGGAATGACGAACACCCACTATTACACACACATGCACGCACGCGCGCGCGCACGCACACACACACACACACACACACACACAGAATTCCGATGTTATCTGTGTATGTGTAAAGTTTGTAACTAATGATTTTATGTAGTCAACTTTCCTCTGAAACTAAAATCATTTCCAATAACCAAACCATAAAAGGGGAAGCGCGCTGTAAGCACTTTCATATCATTTTCCTGTCTACACATAGACAATTTCTCAAAAGGTCAAATCTTGGTTAAACTAGAACTTTAAAATGGAAAAACTCTGGACTTTCCCCTCTCGTCACCTTTTGTTCATCAGTCATACACGTAGGATTCTGCAGCGTCATGTAGTCATTTTGGCACAGAGGACTTGTTTCTTTTATTATGTTTCAGATGAATGTTGTGATTTCAAATGTCCACATGATAAAAGAATGTTCCACAGGTGTCATAGTTCACAACTATAGATCTTCTTTAAGCATTTTATACAATAGTTTTTATTGTCCAAAAATACCTTGAAAAACATGCATTCCTATTGTGAGTGGGATCTCCTCTCCACAGATCTGACCTGTAACTTGGTTGTGTCAAACTGTCCAGGCTCAATAGCATCTCCATGGAGACAAGTTACATACAGTAAGTGTTCCTTAACATTGCTTTATGAGCGAGGTGGGGCAGAGGCACAGCTTCAGCTCCAGTCTCTAGGCGCACTGTGGCCTGGGGTCTGAAGTACTTACACTAGTACAAATACTAGTACTTCACATGAAGCAGGAACTATGACACCACAGAGGCCTCAGTTTCAGATCTTGGAGCCTGGGTCAGTTGAGGACTGGCAGAGACTGGAGGCATGGTCCAGCCCACTGCAGAGAACAGGTGTCTGGTTTATGGGCACAAAGGCAGACAGAGGCTCCAGCACTAGGAGCACCAGGACAAGCCCGGACTGTTACTGTGTTCCCAGACTGTTTCATGACAGTGAGTCTCAGTAACAGAGGGATTCGTTTATTCAAACTCACAGGGTGATGAATAAGTGTTTAATGACACAGTGTGGTCCCACGCGCACTCACCATGACACAATTGTTTTGGACTTCTAACGTGATTAAACATGTAAACAACTCAACTTAGATCTGTTTGGGCATGGTGCCCACTGATTCTCTTAGATTTAGGGGTGCACAGTGGAACATTCCAGGAGTAACGGCGCCTTGGTTACTGTAGTGCACCTTTAAGAACTCGCTCAGGCTCAGATTCAGACTGCTCCGTTTATTGTTGGTGGGCTCCGTGGTTCTGCTCCCTTCGCCTTTGCCTGTTGAGGTCCCCTCTGACCGGAATTCCCCTCATCCCTGGTGACTAACCGGAAACAGACGGTTTCACTTTCAGTTCGGGGCAGGCCAGAGGCTGACAGAGCTGCTGAGGGTGGACAAACAATCTGCGCCGTGTCTCTGCCGCTCGTCTCCGCTCCTGCACAAGCATGTATGTGTGGCGTTTCCTCCTCACAGCTGCGTGTGCGCTCCACACTGTCCACAGTAAGTACGCTCCAAAGCCCGCGTCATCAGGATTGTGTGTAATACTCTGCCTAGAGTACCTCTGTGTATAGTACCCTCTTTGTATAGTACTCTTTGCGTATAGTACCTCTGTGTATAGTACTCTCTATGTATAGTACTCTCTGTGTATAGTACCTCTGTGTATAGTACTTTTAAGTAGTACAGTTCCAGTTTTCAGACCATGAGCTCATGCAGTAAATATAGTGAAGAGGCTGTACAGGCGACAGAACCAATTCCCAGGCCTGTGTTCCTTTGGTTAATATTTATTTGCTGACCTGAGTTTAGGTTCATGAGAGTTTAGTTGCACAGTAACAGAGAGAAGAATGCTTGTAGTGAGTTAGCTGGAGTTTTGTTTGTGCCTGGACTCTTGAATCTGCTTTTCACTTTTCACTTGTGAAGAGACTACAGCAGCTACTGTAAAGGAAACCAGGTTTTCCGTTGCGTGTTCGTTAGTTTCTGCTAGACAAAATACAATTGAAACAGAAATAAAGTCCAGATAATTTACTTAAGCCATACTTGTACAAGGAGTCTGTGCTGACATTCCCAAGCAGAGACTGAATATTTACGCCTATACAATGATTTTATATGCCAACTATTTTGGGAGGCTACCGTGGTTTAGACTTAGTGCCTCTTCGTTGGTGCACAGGTCCAGCCAGGCCTCTTGGCATGTCACACAGTCCAATCAGACTCCATCCAGGTGTTATCTGGCTAACAATTCATGACATCATCCCTATCAGTAGTTCTTGTCCTATTTAGTTAGTTTGCTATAAGATAAATCGGAATATCACACATTTGTCTTGACATACAGTATGTCTATGTGTCTCACAGTTGTGATCAGAGCCTTTATCTTCACATGACCTCGGTACAATAATGAAATATAGCAGCAGTTATACAGAATAGCTAAGCCTAGTTATTTATTCTAACACTACTTCTCCATGTGCACGTGGTTTTAGGCCACTTCTCCAATCTTTGTGAAGGAGATATGTGCTGCCCCCTCTTCATCAATGCATCATAGCACACACCATGTCTTTAGGTTTAGTACTGTGCAGCTCTGAGGAGGTGCTCGTGTCTTCTCTATAGACTGTGAGGAGGTGTTCATGTCCTCTCTGTAGACTGTGAGGAGGTGCTCGTGTCTTCTCTGTAGACTGTGAGGAGGTGTTCATGTCCTCTCTGTAGACTGTGAGGAGGTGTTCATGTCCTCTCTGTAGACTGTAAGGAGGTGCTCGTGTCTTCTCTGTGCAGGCTGTAAGGAGCTCCCTGTGTTCAGTCCATCTCCACTGGTGGTGAAGTATGGAGACCCCGCCATAGCCACATGCTCCGTCTGCAATGACTCCTGTGACTACGACCTCCGCTTGGAGGAGCCCTATCAGTCCAGCTTCAAGAGAGGGAACCAAATGGTCTGGAACATCTCCAGCCTGACAGGGTGGAGTCAGGAGATACTGTGTTATATATTTGACAGCGGCTGTCCACTCATTACTCTGGCTGTGATTGTTTACCGTGAGTTCCTCTCATTGTTCTGATGTAACACATGTGTAAGAGACTAAAGCTTTCTGTTCTACAGAGCCTCCAGAGAGTGTGTCTGTGAGCTTTAAGAACCGCTCAGGGTCCCTGCTGGAGAGCCCCTCGGGGCCACTGGAGGAGGGTCAGGTGTACTGTCTGCAGTGTGAGGTGGAGGCCGTGGCCCCTATTCAGAACATGACAGTGGCCTTTTACAGGGGCCTCAGGGAGCTGAATGTCATGAGAAGCAGCATAACAGACAAGAGAGCAGTGAACGAGAGCTTCTGCCTGGAATACAGAGTGAGCAGGAAGGACCATGGGGCCACCTTCTGGTGTGAGGCCAGACTGCAGCTGGGACCTGCGGGCCCACAGCCCCCTCCAGTGGTCAGGTCACACAACATCACGGCCAATGTGCACTGTGAGTGTTCACTGGGATAGACTGTGTGGGGAAAGTGGACTCATCTTTATTTGAATCTTCTTTAACACAATTCTGTGATACATGAAGCCTATTTCTATGCTAACAGCTGAAACACAGTAAATATAATAACTGTCTCATGTGTAGATGCGCCGTACCGTGAGGGCCCCGAGGAGCCACAGCTCCTCACTGTGACCCAGGGCCAGTCAGCTGAGCTGGTCTGCAGAGCTGAGGGGAACCCCCCGCCTCTGTACAGCTGGTTCCTCCCCTCAGGCTCTGGCCCCGTGGACCCTGTGCTTACCATCCCATCTGCCTCCTCCGAGCATGAGGGCCCCTACACCTGCATCGCCTCCAACGCTTTAGGGGACATCAGACAGAGCTTCAGTCTCAGAGTGCAGGGTCAGTATGTGTGTGTGTGTGTGTGTGTGTATATATATATATATATATATATATATATATATATATATATATATATATATATATATATATATATATATATATATATATATATATATATTAGAGCCTGACCGATATGAATTTTTGTGAAACCGATATGATACCAATATAATGCCATCAGGCTGATAGCCGATATAATCGCCGATATTTCTTAAAAATAAAAAATTTAAAATTTGCTACTTTGTTATACAAGTTTAATAATCCTGTAAACTTTCACCTTTTTCCAGAAAGTTTTATTCGTAACAATCAGGTGCAATGTTTTACTTTTTAGCATATTGAACCAACTTTAACCAGAACATAATAATTAAATACTGATAAAATATGTATGTATCCTTGTAGTGTAGTAGTCCCACACCAGACTATAGCCTTCCTTTGCCTGTAAAACACACACACACACACACATTTAAGTCATTTAAGTTATTTGGTCATTTCCACATATTTGGAAAAGGATTCTAAACCATGCAGTTACCTGAGCCGTATATTTCATTGAACATATCAATATAATTGTTATGCGCAATCGCATGTATTGCAACCTTGGCAAGAGAAAGTTTTGTCAAGGTGACCTAATTATGCTAGGTTACCGTAACTTTAGCTTGCTAACTTAAAACACAGCGTGACCACGACTCACTCAATAATGCGCAATTCAAGAATGAAAACGCAGCTGTGATGTTGTTTATTTCATAGACCAAATTTACCATTGACAAACAACAAATGCACTTTAAGGAGCTCTACTCTTCTGCTGTCCCCAGCTGCACTTCATTGTTGGGGTGTGCGCTTGCATTGTGCATGCACATTCAATAATGGTGACCCCTAGAAAACACGTGCTACATGACAACAAATAGCGCGCCATCTGCTGGACAAGTAACACAAGTGCTTCATTAGCGCTGATCGGCGCTATCGGCGCTGATCGGTGGAATTTTGGCCGATAGCCGATATAATCCCAGACCCTGAAAACGGCCGATTATATCGGCCAGCCGATATTTTGGTCAGGCTCTAATCCCCCTATATATATATATGGGGGGATTCAGCAGCTTCATGTACTCATTTTGATGCAAATGAAAATAAAAGTGCTCTGCTCTAGTGTGATTTGCAGCTGTCCATGGGGGGGCCAGCACTTTGTTGTAATAATGTTTATTAAGTTCTTTTAGATCAATATTGTGGATTTCAATGTCTTAATTCTAACATAATGATCCACGGGGTTCACAGGTTAGAGCTGATGCTCTTTAATGAACACACCAACTTGTCTCACTCTCACAAACATGTCACAGCCTGTCCCAGAGAAACCTGACCTTCTGTCTGTCCCTTCTCTCCAGTGAACTATGTGCCCATCATCATCGCTGCGGTAACAGTGCTGGTGCTGCTGGCCGTTATAGTAGCCTTTGTGGTCTGCATGCGATACTACAAGCAGCACTGGATGGGAAAGTACGACATATTCCGCCTCCACCACCACCAGCCCGTACCCACCTCGGACTTGGGAGGTCCCTCGACTTAAAGAGGACTGCTCTGGCTTCAGCGTGTGTGTAATGGTGCTATGAACTGAGATGGGGGAGGGTTACTGAGGCAAGAAGAGTCTGTTTCTTGGTCTGGACTAGGGACATCCAAACTACATGTGACCCTCAGATCACTTTTAAGCCTCCTGCTCTTATTGGCCCATATGATTTTGGCAGTACCTTTTACTGCATATGTAAATCATTGTACACTATGCATGTTTGGGTACTCTGTCAAAGCTGTGTTACTGTTTTACTTCATCTCACACAAGTCGCCAGGTTCTGTTTGGGTACGGGGCCAGTATTCTTCTGACTCTCTCTCTGAAGGGAAATCTGTAGACCCATCCTCAGGAGCAGGTCTTCTTCTCATGTCGATGAACATTAGCTATTCTATTTTTAGTTTGATGACGGAGACCCCGAGGTGACACAATGTTAAACTAATCTGTCTGGCACCTCCTTTCCTTGGAATGTTCTGCGTCCTTATACAGCTCAAGATCAACCACCAACTATTCAGGAAAGGCTCATTTCTGTCCCGTAACAGTACTAATACCTGCTGAAATGAGTATCTGGCTTTGATATCAGTTTTAGTTTTGATTAGTATTTGATTTTTGATATTTTTGACAAGCCTATCCCAAACATGGTTCTTCTACCTCATCTTAAAGGAGATCTTCCTACAGTTTAGGTACAGTGGTTTTGTCATGACTTCTTAATGCTGGGGTTAACATTATGAATTGGTTTTAGGTTTTACAGTTTGAAGATTAGTACATTTCATAAACTCAGCCTGAATTGTGGGCTCCTCCCTTTGATGAAATGCTATTTTGGTCCTTAGACTGTGTAACACCACTACTGCTCCTACTGTGCACTGTTATCCTCCTGTTGTAAATCTTGTGTCATTCATTGCGATTTGAGTCCCTGGGGACCATAAGTGACCCACATTTGTTCCAATCATGTTTATTTTGTTTTAAATAAAACCCTCTATGAGTTGAATTTCCGAGCCGTTTGATGTCTCAGTTTATCAGGTGAAAGTGGGCCACAGCCAGGAAAAGGCACCCAGCGCCAGGGGAGGGCACTTTCCTGTTTACTCTGACCACTGGAGTTCCCCTGGCTAAACACAGGGCCTGGCCTGAGGGGACCTGACCTGAGAGACCTGACCTGAGGGACCTGACCTGAGGGGACCTGACCTGAGGGACCTGACCTGAGGGGACTTGACCTGAGGGGACCTGACCTGAGGGACCTGACCTTTGGGGACCTGACCTGAGGGACCTGACCTGAGGGGACCTGACCTGAGTAGTAGTAGTAGTAGCAGTAGTAGCAGTAGTAGTAGTAGTAGTAGTAGTAGTAGTAGTAGTAGTAGCAGTAGTAGTAGTAATAGTTTAAGTAGTAGTAGTTTAAGTTTAAGAAATGTGGTGAGACAGACACACCCACTGTAATCCTGAGTAAATGGGCCGGAGCTTCACACTGTGCTCTCTGGTCGACCTGCAGTGACCCTCACACACGTTCAAACAGGAGATAAACAGCTTCTCTAAACATCTTCTCTAAACATGCAGCAGTAGAAGGATCCAGACACAGCCTCAGACCTGTTGAGATTTTCCTGCTCTCTCAGAAGTATCTGAGGAGGGCACTGACACATCATGTACTCGGCAGCTCTGTGTATTCAGTGTGAGGATCCAGAACTGTCAGGAAGTAGCATCATTATAATGAAGTTAGTGTAACTGAAGGACACTGGTGCGGGCACTGACCTGGGCTCCTGAGGCGATTTAAGAATAAAAACGGTTGAATCCCGAATAGATTTCTTAGCTTTTGTTTTATTATGATATTATGTAAATGAGTTCTGAACTCTGAATGAGCAGTGTTGATGGATAAGTGATTTGTGGCTCCAGTGCCCGCTCATGTGGGGGAGTCGACTGTTTCCTTTTAGCGTCAGTGCGTCCCCAGTGCGGCCGCTTGTGACTCCCTGTTTGTGCTCACTGTGATGGAGCCCAAAGTCTCTGAGTCTTCCCCCATCACCCGGGCTGCGGAGTTCAGTCATCAGTTTGATGGCCCGTTCTGTATTCTAGGGCTATGCGCTTAGGACAGCGCGCACGGTGCGCGCACGAAGCGCTCAGTGTAACCGGCTTGTCTCTAATCAGATTACGGCCGTGTCTTCTCCGGAGCCTCCCTATCTGACTCCAGCGGCCGTAAAGTGAACACCTCTCCGGGAACATGAGCTCCGCGGCGGGCATCGACTACAGCGCCTGGGACCACATCTTCGTGTCGGACGATGAGGACGCGACCAGTCCGTTCGTGGACACCGCGAGTCTGTTCAGGATGAGACACCGGGTCAGGGGCCTCCTGAGCCCGCGGGCTGACTGTACGGGGGTTTAGAACAGTCTGTGCACACGTAGTGTACGGGGACATCCATGTTCAAGAAAATACTCTGTAAACATGTAGTCTTACTGTGAGTGGGGTCGCCTTTCCACAGATCTGACCTGTGACCTGGTGTAGGCTTGTCTCCATGGAGATAGAGATAAGTTTAATGCCATACTGTGGAACATTCCAGGTAAAGACAGAGATAACAGGTTCATGGAGACATGCAGGTGGCGGACCCTCCATCTGAGAGGTTACATGGTCTCCATGGTTACTGCTTTGCTTTGGATGCTACACATTGTCGCATTACACCTCTTGCATCTGTTCACTTACCTGTTTGTGTCTTCTTAGACTTTAATCTGAGCCATAAAGAACTGGAACTACACGGTGAGCTAATTTGTGCTGTTAAACAAGTCTCTCACAAATAAAATGACCATCACAAGCTCACTCGCATTAGTCAAATGATTTTCACTCTCACCTTTTAGTTGAAAATCAAACAGGTGATCACACCAACACTCGGACTGATCACAGGCTCCTGAAAATGTGCTGTTTTTGTCATTTGTATTCTTAAAACATTTTTGTTAGTGTTTGCTAATGTGTAATTGCTGAACATTTCACCACAGAGATACATGTAGAACACCCCCAGCCTGATGTCACTGCAAAATATCAATTGTAGGACATTCTAGATAAATTCATAACATCTCCATGGAGACAAGCAGGATGTTGACCTTCCACACTGCGCCTTTGACTGTGTCTTAGGCATGTTTAGGACATGTGTGCTCCTCTGTCCACAGTCCCGCCTGGAGCGCATGGCCGACTTTGAGCAGCAAGAAGACGATCTGGAGAGGAATTTCACAGAGTGTAAGAGACAAATCGGACAAGCCGAGGACAGGCTGAGAGAGCTGGGAGACAATGGACTAGAGACAGAGAACCACCAGGGGATGTCCATGGAGAGGGAGAAGGTCCAGAAGGAGCTGCAGAAGCTGAGGAAACATCTGCAGAAGTTTGAGAAGTTGCTGGAGGAGCACAGGCGCGAGAAAAAGAAGCAGCCGTGGAACGTGGACACCATCAGCAAAGAGGGCTTCAGCAAGGTACACATGACGTAACAGAGGGGTCCATTTTAGGTCTCAAAGCTAGTTCCTGCATTTTTAAATTCTCAATCTAATCTTACAGATCTTGTTTTATGTTTCCAGAGCATCCTGAACATAAAGGCCGAAGCACCAGAGCCTACGGACCAGGAGAAGGCTCAGAAACACCAGAACTTTGTGGATACGTACAACAGCCAGATCAGACACTTTGGTAAGGGGGCCGCACATGTACTTTAAGCACACACACAACACACAACACACAACACACAACACACAGCACACAGCACACAACACAGAGCACACAGCACACAACACAGAGCACACAACACACAACACACTGCACACAGCACACAACACAGAGCACACAACACACTGCACAGAGCACACAACACATAACACACAACACACTGCACACAACACACAGCACAACACACAACACACAGCACACCACACACTGCACACAACACACAACACACAGCACACAACACACAGCGCACAGCACACAACACACAACACACAAACACAACATACAGCACACAACATACAGCACACAAACACAACATACAGCACACAACATACAACACACACCACACAACCACAACACACAACATACAGCACACAGAACACAACACACAACATAACACACAGCACACAACACACAGCACACAACACACAACATACAACACACAACATACAACACACAGAACACAACACACAACATATAACACACAGCGCACAACACACAAAAACAACATACAACACACAACATACAACACACAGCACACAGCACACAACACACAACATACAACATACAACATACAACACACAGAACACAACACACAACATATAACACACAGCACACAGCACACAACACACAACAGACAACATACAACACACAACATACAACGCTCAGAACACAACACACAACATATAACACACAGCACACGGCACACAACACACAGCACACAACATTCAGCGCACAACACACAACATACGGCGCCCAACACACAACACACAACATACAACGCTCAGAACACAACACACAACATATAACACACAACACACAACACACAGCACACAGCACACAACACACAACATACAACATACAACATACAACATACAACATACAACACACAGAACACAACACACAACATATAACACACAGCACACAGCACACAACACACAACAGACAACATACAACGCTCAGAACACAACACACAACATATAACACACAGCACACAACACACAGCACACAACATTCAGCGCACAACACACAACATACGGCGCCCAACACACAACACACAAACACAACATTCAACACACAACATACAACACACAGCACACAACACACAATACCTACACACAGCACACAACATACAACACATACACATACACACAGCTGTAGAAGTGTGGACACACACACATGTAGAGGTGTGGACACACGCATCTTGAAGTCTGAACACACACACACATGTAGAAGTCTGGACACACACACACATGTAGAAGTCTGGACACACACATGTAGAAGTCTGGACACACACACACACGTAGAAGTCTGGACACACACACCCATGTAGAAGTCTGGACACACACGTAGAAGTCTGGACACACACACACATGTAGAAGTCTGGACATACACATGTAGAAGTCTGGATACACACATGTAGAAGTCTGAACTCACACATCTTGCTCTGGACACACACACACGTAGAATTCTGGACACACACATGTAGAAGTGTGGACACACACACGTAGAAGTGTGGACACACACACATGTAGAAGCCTGGACACACACACACACACACATGTAGAAGTCTGGACACACACTCATGTAGAGGTCTGGACACACACACACACGTAGAAGTCTGGACGCACAGACACATGTAGAAGTCTGGACACACTCATGTAGAAGTCTGGATACAGACACACGTACAAGTCTGGACACACACACATGTAGAAGTCTGGACACACACACACACTCACACGTAGAAGTCTGGATACACACACACGTAGAAGTCTGGACACACACACACATGTAGAAGTCTGGACACACACATGTAGAAGTCTGGACACACACACACATGTAGAAGTCTGGACACACACATGTAGAAGTCTGGACATACACATGTAGAAGTCTGGACACACACACACATGTAGAAGTCTGGACACACACATGTAGAAGTCTGGATACACACATGTAGAAGTCTGAACTCACACATCTTGCTCTGGACACACACACATGTAGAAGTCTGGTCACACACATGTAGAAGCGGGGACACATACATGTAGAAGTGTGGACACACACACATGTAGAAGTCTGGACACACACACACATGTAGAAGTCTGGACACACACACACGTAGAAGTCTGGACGCACAGACACATGTAGAAGTCTGGACACACTCATGTAGAAGTCTGGATACAGACACACGTACAAGTCTGGACACACACACATGTAGAAGTCTGGACACACGCATAGAAGTCTGGACACTCACACGTAGAAGTCTGGACACACACACGCGTACAAGTCTGGACACACACATAGAAGTCTGGACACACACACTCACACGTAGAAGTCTGGACACACACACACGTACAAGTCTGGACACACACATAGAAGTCTGGACACACACACACGTAGAAGTCTGGACACACACACACACACGTAGATGTCTGGAGACACACATGTAGAAGACTGGACACACACACACGTAGAAGTCTGGACACACACACATGTAGAAGTATGGACACACACACACACACATGTAGAAGTTTGGACACATACACACGTAGAATTCTGGACACACACACACATTTAGTAGTCTGGACACACACATTTAGAAGTATGGACACAGGCACATGTAGAAGTCTGGACACACACACACGTAGAAGTCTGGACACACACACACGTACAAGTCTGGACACACACATAGAAGTCTGGACACACACACACGTAGAAGTCTGGACACACACACACGTAGATGTCTGGAGACACACACACACATGTAGAAGTTTGGACACACACACGTAGAAGTCTGGACACACACACATGTAGAAGTCTTGAATACACACACACACGTAGAAGTCTGGACACACACACACGTAGAAGTCTGGACACACACACACACACGTAGATGTCTGGAGACACACATGTAGAAGACTGGACACACACACACGTAGAAGTCTGGACACACACACATGTAGAAGTATGGACACACACACATGTAGAAGTCTGGACACACACACACACACATGTAGAAGTTTGGACACATACACACGTAGAAGTCTGGACACACACACACATGTAGATGTCTGGACACACACGTAGAAGTATGGACACACACACACACACATGTAGAAGTCTGGACACACACACACATAGAAGTCTGGACACACACACATGTAGAAGTATGGACACACACACACATGTAGAAGTCTGGACACACACACACGTAGAAGTCTGGACACACACACACATGTAGAAGTCTGGACACACACATGTAGAAGTCTGGACACACACACACGTAGAAGTCTGGACACACACACACACACACATGTAGAAATCTGGATACACACACGTGGAAGTCTGAACTCACACATCTTGCTCTGGACACACAGACACGTAGAATTCTGGACACACACATGTAGAAGTGTGGACACACACACACATGTAGAAGTCTGGACACACACACACACGTAGAAGTCTGGACACACACACATATGTAGAAGTCTGGACACACACATGTAGAAGTCTGGGCACACACACACACACACGTAGAAGTCTGGATACACACACACATGTAGGAGTCTGGACGCACACACACAGACACATGTAGAAGTCTGGACACACACTCATGTAGAGGTCTGGACACACACACACATGTAGAAGTCTGGACACACACACACACATGTAGGAGTCTGGACACACACAGACATGTAGAATTCTGGACACACACATGTAGAAGTGTGGACACACACACACATGTAGAAGTCTGGACACACACACACACGTAGAAGTGTGGACACACACACATGTAGAAGTCTGGACACACACACAGACACATGTAGAAGTCTGGACACACACTCATGTAGAAGTCTGCACACACACACACATGTAGAAGTCTGGACACACACACAGACACATGTAGAAGTCTGGACACACACTCATGTAGAAGTCTGCACACACACACACGTAGAAGTCTGGACACACACACACACATGTAGAAGTTTGGACACACACACGTAGAAGTCTGGACACACACACATGTAGAAGTCTTGAATACACACACACACGTAGAAGTCTGGACACACACACACATAGAAGTCTGGACTTGGTCGGACACATTGCTAAAAAATACAAAAACCTAAAAGTCGTCTCGCTGATGTGAACACTGCCTAAACTCCAGCACCTGCACTAGTCATGAGTCAGTGCCATAGACCGTATATATGAGTGGACTAACCTAAACCGTTAGCTGCCACGTGCCAAACAGGAAGTGCTCCAGGAAGCCCTTCTGGCTCCTTCTCTCCCTTTTTCCCATTGACTTACACTGAGATCTTATCACCCCTCTCTCTGTAACTCCTGCTGTGGCCTCGTAATTTTGGTCTTAAAATGTTCGTATGAACCCGCGACACATGATCCTGAATTTTTTTTCCCTATTTTGTCCGTTACAAAATCCTATTCATAGCATAGAGCCTGGCGCCAGATTCGCCCCTCTAACCGTTAGCATCATTTGAGCGGCGCTAAACGCTATGGGTGACGCCACACTCACTTAGTCCACTCATATAGTATATATACGGTCTATGGTCAGTGCTAGTGCAGCCTCTGCAGCTCAGGGAGGGAATTCTGGAGGTTCTGAACTTCACATGAGGACTGTCCATAAACTGAGAATGAGACACACTTGGATGTGTCTCTGTCCACAGGTTCAGGCTCTGGAGACACAAGTCAGATGTGAGTGGAGTATCCTTTTTAAAAGTGTAAAAGGAACATCGAGTTCAAGTTTAGTAAGTGAAAGTCATACATTCCTGAGAAAGGAACTCGGGAAAACTGCTCAGCAGACCTAATCACAGAACAATAGAGGTCAGAGTATGGAACTACAGTAGGGTCACACAACAATAGATCCACACTAAACAGGACGCACACATGACAACAGGGCTTTTCCTCATCACATCATCACAGAGTTCATATTCGATATCAATATGATTCCTGGAGCTTCACTGGTCACACATGAAATGCACACGTGTCCATCACTTCCTCCCATGGGCCCACAGAGCAGATGGAACGACAAAAACACTGTCACCATGGAAACCCACCGTGTCTGAAGCCAGAGCACAAAATGTCCATAGAGACACTTAAGACCAAACAAAAGAAACAAAACAAATTAAAGCCGCAAGCGGCATTGAACGGCCCTTGCGAGCCGCGCTTCGCACTCGGCCGACCCGGTGCTCCCCCGGGTGGCGCTGATGAGCCTCTTGTCTCTGTGTGTTTGTGGCTTTGGGCTGAACTTGCCACTAAACACAAAGTTCACACACACTGGAGATGCTGATGTGCTAACATAGACAAACATGGGCATTTTGGGACATCGCCATGGCAACACCATGCAAAATACAACTTTGGCCCCCTGGACTTTTTTTCTCAGACTGACCTAAAGAATCACTGTGCCAAATTTTGCGTTCTTCATTGAAACTAGTAAGCTGTTATATCACTTTGAAATGTAAGAAATGTAGGAAAATTTGCCATAAGGATAACATGGCTGTTTTGACACATCGCTATGGAAACCCAGTGAAATATACCATACGGTTGTCATTGACTTTTTTGATCGGGATGACATGAAGAGTCATTGTAGCAAATTTGAGGCTATTCGGACTTTGTATGGCCGAACGGGAGGAAATTTTGGCATTGGAAAATTGCAAAAAATGTGAACAAATTTTGCGGCTTCGCTGCACGTAAACCGTGACAGTTATCAAAAAAATTCAGCTATCGTTTGATGCCCCACTTCTCTAGTTGATGTACGACGATTTTCACCCCTGTGGGCAAAGCGCCTTCAGAGGAGTTTGTTCAAATGCGACGTGAGCGAAAATGCTGACTCAAAAACTTTTTTATTTCAATCCAAGATGGCCGCCTTCTGGTTTGTCAGAGGGCGTGGCCATAATAATTTTTTTTTTCTGTCTTGACATGAGGAATGTCTGTAACAAATTTCGTGACTGTACGACAAACTTTACATCGGGATGTCTCCCATAGGCTAGAGGTAAGATCTTAAGCCCGAGCCCGACCCGACCCGAAATTCGGCGCCCGTCATTCACCATCTCGTCAGGGTCCGCCATTGACCCCCCCCATTGATTTCCATTCATTTTAGCAGCTATAAATATGGCCCATGGCCCTTTGGCATGCCCATTCACTCAATGTTGACGATGACTTGTTCGCCCAGGCATCATCGTTGCAAAAGCAATAGGCCCTATGCCCTGTAGGGGCTCGGGCCTAAAAATTAAAGCCGCAAGCGGCATCGAACTGCCCTCGCGGGGCGCGCTTCGGGGCTCCGGCCTAAAGAGTGAAGAACGCGATAAGCTGCTCAGTCACTACCAGCATTACGTCCTGTCACACACTTTTGAATGTAACATCTTCAGTCTCCATCAGAGTAACACGTATGCTTCCCCCCTAGTGTCTAGGGGTCTATAGTGTCCCCTGTATCCCCCATGTGTCCTACAGTGTCCCCTGCAACTCCTCATGTCCCCTATAGTGTCCACCACGTCCCCCCATGTCCCCTATAGTGTCCCCTGCGTCCCCCCATGTCCCCTTTGGTTCTAACTGAATCTGTTGTGTGTCAGGTCTGCTGCGGCGCTGGGAGGACAGTCAGAGGTTCCTGTCGGAGCACCCTCACCTGGTGTGTGAGGACACCGCCTCCGCCCTGGTGCACATCTGCATCAGCATGGAGCAGGAGCAGGTCAGTCACATGACCCCATGCACAGTCACATGACCCTGCACAGTCACATGACCCCGTGCACAGTCACATGACCCCGTGCACAGTCACATGACCCTGCACAGTCACATGACCCTGTGCACAGTCACATGACCCTGTGCACAGTCACATGACCCCTTGGAAATCATACGTAAATAAAATTTGAAATAAATTATCCAAAGTAATCAAAATTATATATCAATACAGATATATCATAAATATAAACTTCTCTTCTAATCTTTTTATTATATACAACTCACTGGTAATGCCCTACATAACCTACTGTATTAAGATTTGGGGCAATACATATAAGTAGTGTCGTAGTACTCGAGACTCGTTTTTTTATGGTCTTGGTCTCATCTCGGACTCCAGCGCATTTGGATTCGGTCTTGTCTCAGTCTTGAAGGGCTTGGACTCAGTCTTGTCTCAGACTTTTCACTTTCTTTGCATTTTTGTGTAAAGTGCCAGTGGAAGTTATGTTAAAGAGGGGGTTCTCAATCTGTGGTTGAGGGTCCAAAAAGGGCACAGAGTATTTAATAGTGATTAATAAATGTAGGAAATGAGAAAAATTGTTGATTTGGTCTCGATGGGCCGTGGTCTCGGTCTCGGACCTTAAAAGTCTTGGTCTTGTCTCGGTGCCAACCCTCAGAGGTCTTGGTCTTGTCCTGGTCTTCAGACCCTGTGGTCTCGGACAGGTCTTTGTCTCAATTTAGGCAGTCTCGACTACAACAATACCGGTACATATAAGACGAATACAAATTCAATATTTACCATGCAAAAAAGGCAATAAGAGCAATCACATAATCAACTTATAATGAACCAACTAACGCATTATTTATAAACCTTCAAACCCTGAAATTTTACGGTTTAGTTGACCTTTACACTTTGAAAATTATGTTCAAAGTAAACAACAATCTCTTGTTAAAATCATTACAGAATATGTTCAAAATCCAAAATCGCCCATATGAGCTCAGAGGTACGGCCGTGTTTAACAAAAACAAAATCAAAACAATTATTATGAAATTTTGTGTATCTGTTAAAGGGCTGGAGCTCTAGAACAACTGTACAGAAGATTTAAAACTGTGCACCGCTCTCTTCCACCAAAAAGTTTAAATGCTTAACGCTGAGCAGATACATGGATTCTGACACTGAGTTTGTGCTATAGTACTTTGCTATATTGTTCTGATTCATCTGTTTGCTCTTGCTGTATTTATGAATATGAACTGGTTTCAAGATGATGCTATGACAAAGGAATAAAGGGTAAAGCGCAGAATAAGCTCAGGCTTCAGCCAACACCTTTTCAGTCTGTGTATATTAAATATGTCTGTCTGTGGAATAATGTCAGAATAAACCTGTGACCCAAATAAATTTATCATCAGTCTGCACAGTCACATGAGCCTGTGCACATTTCTAGAACAGCAGGTCTACATGTTGGTCTCTGTCCACAGAAACAGGCTCTGATGGGGCAGGTGGCTCATCAGGCCATTGTCATGAAGTTCATCCTGGACCTGGCGGAGACACTCCAAGTGGACCCCAGAGGCTGCTTCAGGCACTTCTTCTCCAGGATCAAGGTGCTCCTCATGCATGCACCAGATGATGGACTTTCCATTATATTTGTTTGACTGACTTCAGTACAAAATATGGCTTTTGATTTGAGTGGGAATGCCCTTATGGTTCAACTTTCAGCAAATCTATGGCTCAATATTGATCTGAAGATGGGCCATACTAACCCTGACAGGCTGCCCTGAGGCCCTGGATGAAGGAGAGTTAAATGCCAAGAGCAATTACAAAACAAAAATACAATACACTTGAAGTCTTTTAAAAGCTCTGCCTTTTTCACCATGTCCTGGTTTACCTGGGCTCTTCTCTTTCTCTCTGAGAGTGACCTTCAGACTGCAGATCAGATGTACTTGGACGCCTTTGACAGAGAGGTGGAGCTACTGAAGCAACGTGTGAGGAGCTGTGCCCAGAGCCAGAGAGAGGAGCAGAGGAGAGAGGAGGAGGAAGGAGAGGAGGAAGAGGAGGAGGAGGAGGAGGAAGAGGGTGAGGAAGAAGAGGAGGAGGAAGAAGAGGGGGAGCAGAGAGAGAGAAGATTAGGGCCAGGTGGACTGGACCCTCGGGAGGTCTACAACTCCCTGCCACAGGTGCACAACTCACAACATGTCAACATCCACATCAACATTCACATCTGTCATGTTAGCAAAGAGGACGAAAGTTTTGCTTTGGTTCTGATCATGTAAGCCAGAGGTGTCAAACTCATTTTTGGTCCGGGGGCCGTATACAACCTACTTTGATCCCAAAGGGGCCGGATTGGAAAACTCCATTCTCTGTTCAAGTTATTGTATTTTTCGCCATGTTGTGTCTCATAGTGGCATTTATATTCCTCTTTTATATTTATATTCCTTGAGCACCGCCACTTGTTGCAAACACACCAAGCGTACAGGTTTCCCATTCACCTCCGTGAAAAAGAAGAATTAGTAAATTTTTCTTGGAAATTCCTGCACTCAGCTCCACTTTTCTTATTTTTGTCTCTTTGCTGATGTGGGCGTCTTGGTCTCAGTCAAATGGATCGTCCTGTAAGAGCGTTTGGTTTGTGGCGAGTATTCATTTGTGCTGCTCTGGTGGGTGGCGGCCACACACAGATGCACTGGAGATGCTGCTATGCTAGCGGCGTAGAAAATTACCAGAAAAATCTGAAAATTTTACATATTTTAAGAGAAAATCAGCAGAGGGCCGGATTAAAGGTCTTGGAGGGCCGGATCTGGCCCCCGGGCCGCATCTTTGACACCTGTGATGTAATCGAATATGGAGCTTTTATGGTGTGTGTGTCTGTGTGTGTATGTGTATCTGTATGTGTGTGTCTGTGTGTGTATGTGTATCTGTATGTGTGTGTATGTGTGTGCGCATGTGTGTGTGTGTGTGTATGCGTGTGAGTGTGTGTGTGTGTGTGTGTATGTGTGTGTGTGTGTGTGTGTGTGACTGTACAGGAGATGCAGCGGGGCTTTGCAGAGAAGAACGTGGAGCTGCTGCAGAGGGCCATGGACACTCTGCACCCTGAGGTGATGCACCAGGCACACACACTCAGTGGACACCTTCATATTTGCACTCATAATAAAATAGATGAACTTTTGGATGCCCATGCCTCAGGGGCCATAAGTAAAATTTACCCCTGGTGGCCTCACCATTTCTGTGTCACTCAGGTTTCAGTTGTGACAGTTCACACAGACACTTTTGCAAGTGAAAACAAAAGATGGTGTAAGGGCTTTGAACATCGGTATCTCCAAGAGCAGAAAACCAGCTTTGAACAGGTGTGGGGGTCCTTGGTGTGGGGGTCCTTCGACAGCAGGGGTGGGCAATTATTTTTTCCATGGGGCCACATGAGAAACAGAAAATATTGTGGAGGGCCAGGCCAAAAAGCTGGTCAGACTGGTGAGAGTTTATGTTATAACTAAGCAATGAAAAAGTGAGGTTGCTTTACAAAAAATCTTTTAAAAAACACCTAAAATAAAGCAATGTAGCTTTAGTCCGTGCATGAGATCAAATTATAAAATCTGTTTATTTTGTAACTCCAAATGAGCTTAAACGGTCCGTCACAATAAATCAAAGAGCCGTAAGTGGCCCTGGGGTTGGACAATGCCCAAGTCTGTTCTACAGTTTCTTTTTCTCGTATGTGAGGCATTTTACTGGTTTCTGATGAATGTTATTCACTCGGCTAATGTGCAATGCAAAATGGTTCATCATTTGCCATAAATTGTACTGTTTACAATGCACAAGTGTGCCCCTTGGTGTCTGATTTTGTTGTTTGTAACTGTGTGACACACTGCTGCAGGGGCCCGGAAAAAAATCACAGAATCAGTTCAGCCCATAATTAGATGTGATTTTTTTGGTGTGTTTCCATCTTAAAGAAATGTGATCATCAGAAGCACCTGGTGACACGTGTGAGTGAAGCCGAGGATTTTAGAGCAACTGTTGGATTTGGAATCAAAGTATTTTGAACTTTGCCATGTCAGTTTGTTCTTTTTAATTATAATAATGATAATACATTTTATTTATACATCGCTTTTCAGGACACTCAAAGACGCTTTTCAGAACACCTTAAAACAGTCAAAAGAGCAATAAGCAAATAATATAATACACAATTTTATTTTGGAAACAGCCCTTTGCTGCCCTCTGCTGGACAATTCCTGAACATAACCACTGAGCAAATGACTGAAAGTGTTGTTACATAACTGTACAAACTGTGATGACCAAAATGGCTTCAGAAACAATTAGCACATCTATTCTAATCTATTTTTTTTATCCTAATTCAGTTCCTTTTGCACACATATTTATAACATATTTTTAACAGTCTGTATTTTTATAGGAGGCTAAGTACCACCTGAGGAGATGTATCTACTCTGGTCTGTGGGTCCCAGACAGAAAGGAGGAAGAGGAGGAGGAAGAGGAGGAGGAGGATGAAAGTGCTGACAAACAGTGATGCAAATGTAATTAAACCAATGAAACTTCCTCTTTAAACATAATGGACTCTAATGGTTAAAAAGTCAAATAAACAATACTAAGTGTTTTGGAGGATTTCTATCCCCAACACCCACAGTAACATTTCGAAATTATGGAACTGATCCCACGATGAAGATAAAACATGCTCCATTTTAGTAATAGAATGTTATTTTCAACACTGAATCGGTGCTGGTTTTCACGCACAACCTTCTAGAACCATGCAGTCATATTTAATACAGATGGGGACAGCTCCAATTAATCTTGTTCAAATGCAGATTGTGTTGTAATACAGTGATGGCTGAGGTGGAGGCTTCTGCTTTGAAGAACTCTGGCCAGCTGTCTAATCTTCATCATTTATTTTATTTTATTTTTTATTTTTTGGCTTGTTGTCTGCTTTCGATAGTTTATTGTTGCATTACACCTATCTGAAAGTGTGTTCAGTGTATTCATTACAACAGTGAAATAATGTGCAGTATTCAAGGTGTAAATATACATTAATTGAGACCAAATGTTTCAGATCTTTGGCCCCTAGAGAAGGACACCAATCTCCAAATAGTCTCTATCTTATTTTATAAGCAGAAAAATGGATCAACTTTTTGAGATATCAGAATTGTCTTTGGAGCATAACTTCTGCTGGATGTCGTGTGCAGGGTTAGGATGTTGGTTGGTTTGTGCACTGTAAAAATGACAACTTGAATTTGTTCAGTTTACTAGGAGTTTTGCATCCACAAACAATAAAATTACCAATTGCATCTTACACTGTCTCAAGTGAGTCATTTCAACTCACTTTTGGAAGTTTCTGATAAAAAGTTGACCTTAATTAAGATTTTGAGTTGGCATAATATACAAATCACAGTAGACGCTTATTTAGGACCAGGTTAACTAATCTGCGCATGCTCACTTGAAATCTCGTAGCAATCTGCTGCAACGGGGTCGCATGAGGAGTTTCTCAGGGGTTTTCCTTTGTTTGGAAAAGAAGCGCCCGTCATTTTTGGTGTTCAGTTCAAAAGCTGGCGGCACGGTGGCAGAGTGGCAACACTCAGGCCTCACAGCAAGAAGGTTGTGGAGTTTGCATGTTCTTCCCCGGTTTCCCCCATCAACCTAAAACATGCCCGCACCCCTATGAACTAACATCAAGGACCATGTTGTCCACCCTCCTGTGGGCTCACCACCTGCAGAGGGGTTCATAGGGGGTGCTATGAGTATTGGGCAGCAAGCTGCCCCCGCGACCCAGCCGAATTAAGCGGGAGAAGATGGATGGATGGATGGAGTTCAAAAGCTGTACCAATGTAGTTGAAAGTAAAAATTAAAAAATAAATATTTATTGTGGGTGTAGTAATTTCAACTCAATATAGTAAGTTTTCACAGGGGATAATATGAACTACAAATAAGTTGATAAAATAGAAACAAACTTAAAAAGCTTAGTTGACCCAACTTAATAATAGCAGTACTTCAAAACTTAAAATTTTAAGTTGATACGTACAACTTAAAAACTCTGTGCAGTCGGTTGCCTTGAAAATTGGAGTTGAACTAACTTTTTCTTTTTTACAGTGTGTGCTGGTTGTGTGTGTGTAACCTGGTGACCATAATTTTATCTTGAACCCTGACCCCTATCCACCTGGGGTTTTAATATTATTCACTCTTAGCGGTACATATGTCAACTCTTTTAAAATATTGTTTAAATGAAAAAAAACACTTAATCCCATATGAAATGGAAATGCCTGAAAGTTCTGTTTTCTGCCAATTGGAGGTACAGTGAAGAACTTTGGTCACAGCAGCTGTTCTCCTCTAGATAGAAAGGTAATTTTTGGGCTTAAATTTAAGCTTCGAAATTGAGGAAGTTTTTTATGTACATTTGAGGCACTGATACATGTAATAAAATGCTTGAAAATGATCACTATTGATGATAGTTTGTCAGGTGGACAGACATTTTTTTGTCTTTTGAGGCATGTTGAGTGTGATATTTTTTCAGTAAAAATGCAGCCAGCCCCCAAATATTTTTCTACTAGTTTCCCCTATGTGTCCGGATACACCATGCAAAATGTTAGGGTTATTTGACCATTTATGCAGTTGCAGCACCTTAATATTTACAGTGACATAATTTTGTTAAGAGTGTTTCCTAAATAGGGTGTTTTTTGGACCCCCAGACCAAACGGGGCCGAGTTGGAGTTGGTCCCTATCAACTTGGGATGGCCCAAGATATAAGAGAACAGGAAATAATAATGAAAAAAGGGAGCAAAAAAACATCCTGAGGAGTGGATATGGCTCCCGGTCTCTTGGCTCTAGTCACCAATAGAAATGATCAGGTTTAACATTTGTGCATTTACCTTTTGGAGATTTCATGGCAAAATACAGAGTGACCAGTAATTAATAGGGAAAATGTTTATGAGCTTATGTTATGTTATGTTATGTTTTATTTGATGGGGATTTTCATTTTGATTTGTTCTTTAAGGTGCACTATAGCCCCGTTTCCACCAGACCTGCTCCAACTTACTCTACTCAGCCCTACTCTACTCTACCTGGTTGTGTTTCCATTATTCTTTAGAATCTGGCACTGTATCCATAGAAACTCACCACAAAAAACTATATCCATGGAAGCTCAGTTTTTTGCTTATCCAGTTGAGCAGGTACTAAAAATGTACCTGGTGCTGGTTAAGAAGGACTAGTGAAACTCTCCAAACTGAGTAGGGCCAAGTAGCCTGTGCAAATGGCTGGAATGTTTCACAGTAGGGCATTAAACTTATCTCTTTTCATGGAGATAAGTGGTTTCTTTCCACTCAGCCAAGTCACTGGTCAGATCTACAGAGAAGTGACCCTGCTCGCGGTAAGACACATGTTTTAAGGTATTTTTAGCAGTAAAAAAGTATGTTAATTAATAGTAATTTAAGAAATGTTGAATGCCATACTGTGGAACATTTCAGACAATGAAATGTACATCTCCATGGAAACAGGCAGGTGACATACAGTATCTCACACCAGTGTCATAGTTTATCGGTCCCTCTGCAACGACCAGGAGCACACTGTGAGAGTGTTGTGTGTTGTGTATTATCAAAGTGAAAGTGAAAGTGTCACACAGGTGCAGTGCTTTGTGATATGTGATCTTTAGGCGCATTACTCATAGTTTCAACATCTTTACAAATAAAACTGACAAATGCACCTTTCTCTTTCATTCAAAGGAAGTAAGATTTTGATTTGAAATGTCATAGTCATGGCCTAACTGTGTCCCTGGATACAAGGTAAACATGTCCACATCAAATATGACTTTTACTGAGAACAGTTGTGAAGCTGATTTATTCTTAACTACAGAAAACATTGGACCTGATGTCTCATTTATTTATGTGCTAATTTGGTGTTTGGTTCAAGGTGATTATACAATCAGAATGAGCCTCACATGAGTCTGTCATTTGGGTTTCCAGTTTGAAAGCTGAAATCCATTTGTTTTCATTCTAAGAGTCCTCTGTCTGATCGGAATGGTCTCTACCTAAACCCCAGCACCTGGACCAGTCAGGTCCCACCCCCCAAAAAACAAAATAAATCAAATGTTAACATTGTAACAGCACAGGATACAGAGTTCCTTTAACACTGTCCTCCTCTTCACTCCTCACCTCCTGTGTCCTGCAGTTCTGTCTCTTCACTCTTCTCCTCTCTCTGTATGCCCAGATCACTTCTCCTAAAGAAAGAACCACAGCTCCACACTGAAGCCTGCGGCACAGCTATAGCGCCCTCTCTGGATATCCTGAGAAGTGCGCTGTCCTGCGCACAACTCCCTTCTCTGAATATTGTTTTAGTTTGACTCTGTGAACAAAAATGAAATGAAAATGCGCTGAAGATGGAGCTGAGTGAATGGGACTGAGAGCATATTGTTGCAGTGGTGAAAACCTGTGCTTCCCGCTCCCCAGACACTTCAGACACTACCAGCCCGATAGATGCGATAGAGCCAAAGACACTAGGGGACATGGACACTCGTGTGTGAGTGGTGATGCTGGAGAGGCCTTTGGCGTGGACCAGCGTCCATGTTTATGAGTCTGCCCCCGGGCAGCTGTGGTTAAGCCTCTCACCTCCACACACTGAGGAGTGAATTTATTGTACGAAAACAGCTCTGGAAGGTCCAGCCTGAGAAATTCCCAGCTTTAACACTAAAACACTAGGGAGAGGACAAGCATCTTGCTCAAGGGCATAAAGCAATGGCCTGTGCTCATTTGGAAGCTGAGATGGAACCGTGGACACTTGGAGAGCTTCGACACCTCTGACCGAGTGCGCTGTGAGGAATAGTTCCAAATGTGTCCTTGAATGGCAGAGAGGACACGCGCATCACGGACTGACACACGCGCCCGTGCGCCGGGGCCACCGGGCTTCTCCAAAGCGGCTGTGAGACGGGGGCGGCCGGGGGAGACCACTGTGGTGCGGGGGAGCAGAGCACACAGGCGGGAGCGGAGTACGGGACCGGAGCCTCGTGAAGACGCAGTGTGTAAGCTGTGTGTGCGTGCACGGCGTTTGCAGTCACGGTCTGCGCTGGGACCGGAGCCGAGAGGAAGAGGAGACCGAGAGGACGGCGGCCCACCCGGTCCTCCTGAAGGTGAGTGCGCTCATCCGTCTGGTCCAAGGCCACGGTCGCTCCTCGGTCGCTCCTCGGTCGCTCCTCGGTCGCTCCTCGGTCGCTCCTCGGTCGCTCCTCGGTCGCTCCTCGGTCGCTCCTCGGTCGCTCCTCGGTCGCTCCTCGGTCGCTCCACACGGCTCCACACGGCTCCATACGGCTCCACACGGCTCTGAACGGCTCCACACGACTCCACACGGCTCTCCGTGGCTCAGACAGGTTGCAGCGGGCGCTTCTCTGCAGGTGTCCCCGCACGATGAGCCTGATCCGCGGGGAAATGCGAGTCCCGGAGCCCCATGTGCGGTTTACTTGAGCCCGTAGAACAGATGCTCGCTTGGGCAGGAGACAGAGCGTGTATCGGTCGGGAGGATCTTTGTGACGGGCCGGAGCGTAGAGGCCAGGACGGGCTCACAGGACGTCCACAGGTTACACATGTTTAGCGCTGGGGACAGCGCTATAGATAGGCCACGCGTTATGAGCCAATGCATAATTGACGCGGGCTCATCAAACGTGTCTGAGCTTAGCAGCATTAGTCAGTAAATGTTCCCCGGCCTCTCGCTTAAAGCCCCTGATCCCGAGTGTCCGACAGCGGGAGCGCGGGGTGATGGGGCCTGTGCGGAGGTGCAAATCCGTGTTTAAACAAAGCATCATAGTGTTAGCGAGGAGGAGCTTTGGCTATAAAACTGTTGTTGTGCCTTTGAGCAACCCACTGAGCTCTGGGACAGGAGGCACGTCTGAGGACACCTGCCAAATCAACACGTGCCTGTTCACTATGGCAACCTCTGCAAACGAAGCAACACGAAACAGAAAAGTGTGTTTGCTGAGCTCAGTGTGACTCCTCCTCTCCGCTCAGAAAGAGGTTGTGGGATTGATTCCCAGGCCAGGCGACACACTAATGATACAGACACACAGAAGTGTCTTAAACCTGTGACTCTGAGGGCTATTTTTGAACCACCTGTCTGTTTCCAAATAGAAAGTTAAAGCCTTACTCCGGAACATCTCCAGAAAGATGAGTTTTATGCTTTACTGTGCAAGATTACAGCCAAAGGACCAACTTCCATGAAAACAAGCAGTCGGGTCAGGTTTGTGGAGATGCAAGCACGCTCACAGTATGAGGCAATGTTTTTCAGTGCAATAAACAAACAAAAATTATTTTATTTTAGGCAGTTTATTGGCTGTAAATGTCACTTTAAAAATTCAGTTTGATATTTTAAGTTGAGACATGTCAATAAGTGCACTGAGTAGTCTTTAAAAACATGAAGGAGCCTCTCTTGGGTTATCCACTAGTGATGTCACAAGGTGGAACAAAAAACCTGATGTAGAGTCCAAAGTAGCATCTCAGTGTGTGTGTCTCAGTGTGAGCGTCTCAGTGTGTGTGTCTCAGTGTGTGTGTGTCTCAGTGTGTGTGTGTCTCTTTGTGTGCATCTCAGTGTGTGTGTCTCAGTGTGTGTGTCTCTTTGTGTGTGTCTCAGTGTGTGTGTCTCAGCATGTGTCTCAGCCTGTGTGTCTCTTTGTGTGTGTGTTTCAGCATGTGTGTCTCAGTGTGTGTGTGTCTCGGTGTGTGCATCACAGTGTGTGCGTCTCTCAATGTATGCACCTCATTGTGTGTGTCTCTTTGTGTGTGTGTCTCAGTGTGTGGTGTGTGTGTCTCAGTGTGTGTCTCAGTGTGTGTGTCTCAGTCTGTGCGTCTCAGTGTGTGGTGTGTTCGTTAATGTGTGCATCTCGGTTTGTGTCTCAGTGTGTGCATTAGTGTGTGTGTCTCAGTATGGGTGTGTCTCAGTGTGTGGTGTGTGTGTTTGTGTGTGCTCGTTAGTGTGTGTGTCTCAGTGTGTGGTGTGTGTGTTTGTGTGTGTGCATTAATGTGTGTGTCTCAGTGTGTTGTGTGCCTTTGTGTGTGCGTTAGTGTGTGTGTCTCAGTGTGTGTGTCTCAGTGTGTCCCCCTTGTGGACATGTGGGGACACACTGGGACAGAAGTGGGTCAGCCTCACTCTCTATTACATAAGAGCTCCACAGCAGCTCTGTGTGGATTTATTATTTCATGTTATTTTCATTTACAGAATACTGGTCCCAAATGTGTTGGCAAATAGTCACAGCATCAAGGTCTCCGGTTCAATTCCCACAGAGTTCAGAGTTTGCATGTTCTGCCTGTGTCTGGATGTGGGTCTTTTAAGCCTCTCTGTCAGTCCTGACTAAAAGCCTGTCTAAACACGTGGTCACTCTGTCTCCTGAGAGGGACACTGTGGTAACAGCTCATGTTCTGTTTATGAGAAGAACCAAACTGGAGTCGAATTTATATAAAAGAGATCATGAAATGTCTCTGTGTCATTACAGGGATCTGAGAGCAGAAGAACAGACCTCCTGCCTTTGGACCATGGAGTAATAAAATGCTGTTTGAGCACCACCTGTGGAATAGCTCACTGTGTGGGCCTCCCTGACCTGTGGACCTCCTTGATCTGTGGACCTCCCTGACCTGTGGACCTCCCTGATCTGCGGACCTCCCTGACCTGCGGACCTCCCTGACCTGCGGACCTCCCTGACCTGTGGAGTATCTCAGTGTGGACCTCCTGTGCCTGTGCTGACAGTGGAGCACATCTCTGTGTGGATGTGGTCAGGACGTTTGTGAGACTTCCTCATGTTCTTGTTGGACCAGGAGGACATTTGGACAGCACTATGGGGTCTGGATAAGGGGTCAATCTCCTCGTGGAGCAGTGAACCTGTGGAGCTGCAGTGATGAGAGCCTGGGAGGGGCCCTTAGCTTGTCTGGCTAAATCTCTGACATCATGTAGAGGCCCCTGAGGGCCCCTGAGAGCCCGTGCAGCACACGCACTAACATGGAGTAAACCTGCTTTTCTTTCACCTGTGTGAAGCGCATGAGGCTAACGCTAGGCTAACAGCCCACACAGCCAGGGCCTCTGTGGGGCCGACAGCGGGCAGCACTGGGATCTCTGAGTCAGCACCCATGGGGGCCGGTCCAGAGCCGGTCTGACCCGTTTGACCTTGCTGTGACCTTTGACCTCCGGTCCTGGCTCTCCATCTGCTCTGCTGTCTGGGTTCCGGAACGCTCCGCCCTGGGGCCCAGAACGAGCCAATCAGGATGAAGAAGAGCCGCAGCGTGCTGTCGGTGACTGGAGAAGAGGTGAACTCCACAAACTTTACTGCACTGTACTTATGGTACTTTACTTTAGGCTTACACCTGTCAGAAGTACTGGGAAGTACTGAGAAGTACTGAGAAGTACTGAGAAGTACAGAAAAGTACTGAGAAGTACAGAGAAGTATAGAGAACTACTGAGAAGTACAGAGAGGTACAGAAAAGTACAGAGAGGTACTGAGAAGTACTGAGAAGTACTGAGAAGTACAGAAAAGTACAAATAGGTACAGAGGTATAGAAACACCGGTCCTGGGTCCTGAAGGGATAGGGACAGAAGGGGACAGGAGAGGACAGAAGGAGACAGGACAGAAGGGGACAGGAGAGGACAGAAGGAGACAGCAGAGGACAGAAGGGGACAGGAGAGGACAGGAGAGGACAGGAGAGGACAGGAGGGGACAGGAGAGGACAGGACAGGATAGAAGAGGACAGGAGAGGACAGAAGGGGACAGGAGGGGACAGAAGGGGACAGGAGAGGACAGGAGAGGACAGAAGGGGACAGGAGAGGATAGGAGAGGACAGAAGGGGACCGGAGAGGACAGGAGAGGACAGAAGAGGACAGGAGAGGACAGAAGGGGACAGAAGAGGACAGGAGAGGACAGAAGAGGACAGAAGGGGACAGGAGAGGACAGAAGGAGACAGGACAGAAGGGGACAGGAGAGGACAGGAGACAGCAGAGGACAGAAGGGGACAGGAGAGGACAGAAGAGGACAGAAGGGGACAGGAGAGGACAGAAGGAGACAGGACAGAAGGGGACAGGAGAGGACAGGAGACAGCAGAGGACAGAAGGGGACAGGAGGGGACAGAATGGGACAGGAGAGGACAGGAGAGGACAGAAGGGGACCGAAGAGGACAGGAGAGGACAGAAGAGGACAGGAGAGGACAGAAGGGGACAGAAGAGGACAGAAGAGGACAGAAGGGGACAGGAGAGGACAGGAGAGGACACGAGAGGACACGAGAGGACAGAGACATGAGTAGAAGAGATTAGATGTGTGTTCTGAGCATCTACTGTGTCCGGAGGATTATCACAGGGCACGTTTTATTACAGATACAGACTCATGTGTCCCTGTGTGTGTCCTCTATTTGTCCTATGTGTCCCTCTGAGTGTCCCCTTATGGACACTGTCCCTCTGCCCCCTCTCTCTGTATGTGCAGTAGAGCATATTCCAGTGCTACAGTCTGTGTCTGTAGAGTTGGTTTAAGGATGTTCACATCTGGCTCTGGTCGGCACAAACGCAGTTGGAAGCAACACGGCACTGTTGCCTAGCAACTGCAGCCGTCCCCCAGTGTTTTGTTGCTACGGTGCTGCAGTGCAGATCTGAGCGCGCTCAGTGGAGGCCTGTCCAGACACATGTGAGCGTATGGAGACGTGAGCGCATGAGAGGAGGCAGAGGAGAGGTAGGAGGAGGGGCAGTGTCTGCATGACACACAGAGCTGACACACTGGTCCAGCTGGTTTAGACCTGGTCCAGACCTGGTCCAAATCAGAGACCGGAGACCAGAGACTGGAGGAGGCTGTTGCGCCCCTGTGTTTGGGTGCATGCGGGTGGGGGTTTAGAGGAGTCACTGTTGTCTCTGTACGGACCGCTGCATGTCATACTAAGTGATGCCTACCGCCTCTGTGCCAATGTGAAGCATTTATCACGTCAATCTGAGCGACCAAAAGAGTAACATTAGAGTGCTGAGAGGGTCTGCTGAACATCTGAGGACCATGTTCGACTGGTGAAGGTCTGAGGGACATGTTAAACTGGTGAAGGTCTGAGGGACATGTTAGACTGGTGAAAGTCTAAGGGACACATTAGACTGGAGAAGGTCTGAGGGTCATGTTGGACTGGGGAATTCTGAGGGACATGTTGGACTGGTGAAGGTCTGAGTCATGTTAGACTGGTGAAGGTCTAAGGGACATGTTGGACTGGTGAAGGTCTGAGGGTTTCCTCAGCACCGGCCCTTGCTTGTTAAATGTTTCTCATGGACATTAGAGCAACACAATTTGGAAAAATATCTCATTATGTTTTTTTCTGAAGCAGTACATTTACAATTCCATTTGTGATTTAGGTTTACATAGTAAGATTCTGTTCAAAGTTCACATTTAAAGACATCTAGGAGCATTACCATTTGAGAAAAAACTGAACTGAACTGCTTAAACTAATCCTAGAATCACATTTCAGGTTTGAACTACAAGGTCAGCAGCTTTTTACATAATAAGATGTTTCGTTTGCAGAGAAATGGTGTTACTTATTGCAGTCTGTGACATTTGCTCATTGTGGTCATTCAGAATCTGAGCCCTCATAGACATTCTTCTGTTTTGGACCTGTGCTTCCAGGGCAGTGACACAGACATGCCAGGGGCCGGGGAGAAGGCGGAGTCATCCGGCTACAGCCGCTCTTACACATCTGGCTCCTCTCTGGGGGCCAATCTTGGGGCCACTCTGGGGGCCGAGCTGCGCCGTGGGAGGAGCAGGAGGCTCTCCTCCAGTCTGCAGGTCAGTTCTGAGGTCCTCCAGTCTCTATGTTAGTCCTGAGGTCCTCCAGTCTGCAGGTCAGTCCTGAGGTTCTGCAGGTCAGTCCTGACGTCCTCCAGTCTGCAGGTCAGTCCTGAGGTTCTGAAGATCAGTCCTGAGGTCCTACAGTGCTGGGTGAAGTTCTCACCTGTCCTTGTGCACCAAAGCAGAAGCTCCTGGATCGACACTCTGCTCACACTGGATGTGGATGAGCGTCACACTGAGTTCTGTATCAGCCTGTGGGACAGATTTAAGCACAGACACAGTCTCCAACGCCTTTATTTAACAAAGAGACTTCATCCCTATGTTAATTGAATATCTGTAAATGCAGTTCAGTCATATTCATTAAATTATACTCTCTTTTACATAACAGTTTGTGACACACAACACACATATATATACACACACACATACACATACACACATGCTGTTTCAGTGTGTGTTTTTAATGTAGCACCTGTGTGGATAAATGTGACCCATGTTGTCTTGGTTCTTCTGTTTCCAGATGTGTGGACTTCCTTTGGGGCTCAGGGTTCACAGTGAAATACTTTTTAAATCTCAGACTTTTCAGGTTCTGTTCAAGCGTCTGTTTCCTCACGCTCACAGTGCCGTGTCCCTCAGGTGCCCTGCTGGCTCCGGCCCCGGGACCGCACCCGCTCCCCCGAGGTCCTCAATGTGTCACGGCCCACCACCCTGCCCCTGCGCATCCCACCCAGGATCTCCATCACCCAGGCCGACTCCGACAGGTGACACCCGCCTTTAAACACACATGTACACACCCAGACTCACTCTGACAGGTGACACCCGCCTTCAAACACACATGTACACACTCAGACCCACTCCGACAGGTGACACCCACATTCAAACACACATGTACACACTCAAACTCACTCTGACAGGTGACACCCGCCTTCAAACACACATGTACACACCCAGACCCACTCTGACAGGTGACACCCGCCTTCAAACACACATGTACACACTCAAACTCACTCTGACAGGTGACACCTGCCTTCAAACACACATGTACACACTCAAACTCACTCTGACAGGTGACACCCGCCTTCAAACACACATGTACACACCCAGACCCACTCTGACAGGTGACACCCGCCTTCAAACACACATGTACACACCCAGACCCACTCTGACAAGTGACACCCTGTCCCCAAACACCTGTACACACGTTGGCTTTTCATATTTATTTATTTATTTATTTATTTATTTATTTATTTATTTATTATTTATTTATTTATTTATTTATTACACTGACTTCCATTCTTAGAGACTGATCCAAACTTTAACCATAGTCACTACTTTCCAAACCTTAATCTAAACCCTAACCGCTAACCCAGAGCTGGGCATTGTCTCCGGAGCTACATACAGCCCTTTGGTTTACTGTGAGCCGCCTGTTTAAGCTCATATGGAATTACAAAATAAACATATTTTATAATTTGCCTTCATGCATGGATTAAAGCTGCATTGCTTGTTTTTTAGAGGTGTTAACATTTTTTGTAAGGCAGCCTCACTTTTTCACTGCTTAGTCAGAACATAAACTCTCACCAGTCTGACCAGCATGTCAAAACAATGTGATTCACTGCTTTTTATAAAGAAATACAATTAAAATTATGTAGAATTGAGTTAAGCATTTTGGCCCAGCCCTCAACAATATTTTCTGTTTCTCATGTGGCCCCATGGAAAAAAAGAATTGTCCACCCCGCTCTAACCCTAACCTAAACCATAACCTCTACCCTAACCTTACCCTGTTTTAAGCCTGATCTGAGCTTTAAACTGTTGTTGATCTAACAATAAATGATTTACATCATGGACCTGATTTTTGTCTCCACAGAACACTCAGAACTCCATTAGGGTTGTCAAAAGTATTGAAAATCAAATACTAATTGAAACTACTAAATACAAATACTAAAACTAGTATCAAACAAATATCAATAAAGGAAAAATCACATAAACAGGATAAAATTGGACCTTTCTTGAACAGAGTTTGATCAGAAGTAGTGTAAAACCTCATGGTGTAATAAACAATTGGAAATTATTTAGTATTACAAATGACAATATTTCAGAAAAAAGGACTTGGTATCGAGAATATTCTTTAGTACAGAAATTGAGTTTAAATGTGTGTGTGTGTGTGTGTGCAGTTATGATGGGGAGAACGGCGTATCCCCTGGCCACACCCCCATTGGCTGTCAGAGTCCCGGGCTCACCCTGCACCCCTCATTCCCCCAGGGCCAGAGGAGGGAGTCCTTCTTGTACCGCTCCGACTCGGACTACGATATGTCTCCAAAGACCTCGCGTAACTCCTCCCTCGCCAGTGAAGGGTGAGAGGGGCGGGGCTTTGGGGGAAGTGCACCTAAGTGTGACAAAGATGGGATCATTATGCACAGTTTGACTTTATGAGTGGAGCCTGAATCCCTGTTCAGTCCATGCTCAAGAAAAAGGTGGTACTGCATTTGCTGCAATTATCATACAGCAGATTTTCAGATGTAGTCACCTCAGGAAAAGTCCAAATACTTATTATGTTTAAAGGCACTACACAGATTGTTTAAAAATGTGAAAAACAGTTTTTAACCATTTGCAGAGTGCAGGCTCTTTACAGTCCCACTCACAATTCTGGAAAAAAAAAGACTAAAATAAAAGTTTCAAATACCAACACTGCAGTGTACTGTGACCTGGGTGTCCAAAAGTCTTTCTTTTTCCAGCAATTTCTAAAAATTATTATATGTAGTGTAGTGATATACAGTACATCCCATGTACCTGTCCCGTAATAATAATGGGGTTTTTTTGTTCCTCAGACACACAGCAGAGGACTTCATCGTCACTCCCTTTGCTCAGGTCAGTCCTTTCTCACACGTCAGACTGAAGATACCTGCTGCAGCAGGGCAGCTGTAGAACAGCTTTAGTCCAGCATGACTGCACACACTGGAGTCAGCTGAGAACACAGCTCAGATTAAACCACATGTAGCTCAGATTAAACCACATGTAGCATTCTCTTAGCAGTACACTGTGTGTTGTAGTTTTGTACAGTACACTGTGTGTTGTAGTTTTGTACACAGTACACTGTGTGTTTTGTAGTTTTGTACACAGTACACTGTGTGTTGTAGTTTTATATACTGCATACTGTGTGAGTTGTAGTTTTGTACGCAGTACACTGTGTGTTGTAGTTTTGTACACAGTACACTGTGTGTTGTAGTTTTATATACTGTACACTGTGTGTGTTGTAGTTTTGTACACAGTACACTGTATGTTGTAGTTTTATATACTGTACACTGTGTGTGTTGTAGGTTTTGGCCAGTCTGCGGTCAGTCCGGAGTAACTTCACCATCCTCGCCAACGTCTCCACACCACAAGTCAAGTCAGTGAGATTCTATCTTTTTATTTGTGTTTGTACTTTTACCATGTAATGTATCATTTATCCTCCTGTGAGCTCACCAGCTGCAGAGGGGTTCATAGGGGGGGTCAGGTGCTATGAGGATTGGGCAGCAAACTGCCCCCGCGACTCAGCCGGATTAAGCGGGAGAAGATGGATGGATGGATGGATGTATCATTTATAATGAATGAAAATATTCTTTATTGTAACAAAGATGACAACATTTTAGTCTAACAGATGTTTACTTCCCTGACCAGACAGTCCCTTCTACATTCTTTTAGAATCCAGAAGGTTCTGGAAATGCAGAATTCTGTCCTTCAAATACAGAAGACATCTCCACTCCCAAAGTCTCATCATTCAAATCAAAACTGATCACTTCTTTTACCTGAGATTGTTGATTCTGCAGAAATCTGCTCTATTTCTCAGTGCCTTTTTAAGTGTAATGTTTGTTTTGATGTGAATGGAGCATGTGTCTCTGACTGGTTAATCAGTCCATTTCAACTGATACAAAAAAGATCTTATAAAACAAAAAGAAACTACATGAACAGGATTATCACATGCAAATGTATCTGTGACTCCATTAAAAGAAGAAAGAAGGAGTTTCTGCATTCCATCTTCTAGAGTTAACAAGTGAGAACTGCTGCTCCTAACGTGGCCCTGTGCTGTACTGACCCTGCAGGCGCTCTCCCATGAGTGGGGTGAGTGTGAGCCCGCGGCCCTCCCTCTCGGAGCAGCAGTACCAGCAGCTGGCCCTGGACACTCTGGAGGAGCTGGACTGGTGTCTGGACCAACTGGAGACCATCCAGACCCACCGCTCGGTCAGCGAGATGGCCTCCAACAAGGTGCTCTGCACTGTTCCTCTGTCTGCTGTAACCCTCTTATAATCTGTTATAGTCTTCCTGTCTGAAAAGTGACAGTGCATTTTTAAAGATCCTGTAGTACACAAAATTGACTCTTGTGAGTGTTAAGCCTCAAAAACATACCCAGATTTGTGTTTTGTTTCATTCACATGTTTGACTAACTCTTTTTTATTAGTCTGTCTACATTTCCAAGGCTCAAAATGCTCTAGTCCACCTTGTGATGTCATGTAGTGATAGTATTCAAGTTAACAGTTTTACCCTTAGTTCAGTAGAGACTAGCAATTTCAGGGGTGAAAATATCCAAATGATTCTACTGAAGGTGTGTGTTTAAAAACACAGTGGAGCACTTCCTGTTCTACCACATGACATTACAAAGTAGAACAGAGTGTTTTCTGTTTCAGAGAACTCAGCCTAAACCTGTAGGTTTGTGTGTTAAACATGTGCGAATGAAACAAACGCAACTCCACGTGTGTGATGAGGAAATAACTTTCAAACCCAGATTATATGTGACTAAATGAGGCCGTCCTCCTTAGGCGTGGTGTGGTCCACATCTCCTCAGAGGCTTGGAGAACTTTGTAAATCAAATCTGCTGTTTCTGTTCTTCCAGTTCAAGCGTCTGCTGAACCGGGAGCTGTCGCACCTGTCGGAGATGAGCCGCTCGGGGAACCAGGTGTCTGAGTACATCTCCAGCACCTTCCTTGGTCAGTCCTCCTCAACTCCACAACTCCACCACCTCTTCACCACACCTCCACACCTCTCCACCACACCTCCTCCACATCTCCTCTACACCTCTTCAATACCACCACACCTCCTCCACATCTCCACCACACCTCCACCTCTCCACCACACCTCCACATCTCCTCCACACCTCCTCCACACCTTCACCTCTCCACCACACCTCCACCACCTCTTCACCACACCTCCTCCACATCTCCTCCACACCTCCTCAACACCACCACACCTCCTCAACCTCTCCACACCTCCTCAACATCTCCACCACACCTCCACCACACCTACACCTCTCCACCACATCTTTACCACGCCTCCACCTCTCTACCACATCTCCACCTCTCCACAACACCTCCTCCACACCTCCACCTCTCCACCACACCTCCACCACACCTACTCCACACCTACGCCACACCTCCTCCACATCTCCACCACACCTCCACCACATCTACTCCACCTCTCCACCACATCTCCACCACACCACCACCACACCCCCCACACCTCCTCCACAGCTCCTCCACACCTCCTTCACACCTCCTCCACACCTCCACCACATCTCTTCGACACCTCCTCAACAACTCCTCAAACACCACCTCTCCACCACACCTCCTCCATGCCTCCACACCTCCTCCACACTTCCACCTTTTCACCTCCTCTCCACCACCTCTCCACCACACCTCCTCCGCACATCCACATCTCCACCAAGGGCAGGGTCTGGAGGTGTGTGCTTGGTCGAACAGGTATCCACATTTCAAACTCCGCCCCTGCAGCCAGATGTTTGTATCAGAAAAACATGTCTGTAATCGGGGCAATCCTGTGTGATGTCACCAAGCCCTTAAACTTGTAGTGGCCACTGGAGTCACAACACACTCATTTTTATACATCTGACCAGAAAGCTGCAAATGTACCTAGTTTGTAAAAAAAAAATTATTAGGAAACAAAGATAAAACACCATACAGTTTAGTAGCAAGGACAAGTGTGTTTAGTGCGTAGTTCCACTTTAATGTGTGTGTATGTGTGTGTATGTGTGTGTGTGTGTGTGTGTGTGTGCAGACAAGCAGAACGAGGTGGAGATCCCTTCCCCCACGCTGAAGGACAAACCCATGAGTCACATCAGTGGAGTGAGGAAACTGTCCCACAGCTCCAGCCTGTCCAGCACCTCCATGCCCCGCTTCGGAGTGAGCACGGACCAGGAGGACCAGCTCGCCAAGGTGCAGACCTGACTTATACACATGCACACCAAGAAATGAACCTTTCCTAAATGTCTTTAGAATGATCTTGAGCTGTATCAGAACAAGTATAAGAGCACACAGACTAGTATAGACCCATGGAGCACTATGGAACCTACTGGACCACTGAGGATTACACAGATATGAGGCCACATGGCAGTAGAAAAGAAAGTACACGGAAAATTACATTATTTTGTCTTTTATTATCATCATGGTATTGAAATCAGTATTGACTAGTATGCAGCGCTGTCGACAAAGCAAAAGGTGGAGACCCTGAGGATTTGAATACAAAATATATGTAAAAAGATATAGTATTGTTCACTTTTTTCTTTAATTCCTTGCTTTGTATATTTGATGTCTTCTGTATGTATATAAGATGTAAAAGTAGTAAACCTAAAAACCCACTGAATGAGATGGTGTGTCCAAATGTTTTGTGTAGTGTGAGACAGATGGACTGACTGTTGTGTGCATCCCTCAGGAGCTGGAGAGCCTGGACAGGTGGAACTTCAACATCTTCAGGGTGGCAGATCTGACCAACAACCGGCCCCTCAGCTGCATCATGTACGCCATCTTCCAGGTACGCACCACTCTGCCCTAATGCCCCGGGGTGAGGGAGGGTGCCCTCTACTGGTGATGGTCAGCTTGGTTTGTGGACACAGCTGCCCTGGGACAGACTGATGGAAGTGAGGCTTACCATCTGCACCTGCCATCTGCACCTGTCAACAGTGAGGAGTTGGGGATGTTAAGATGTCTTATTGGCAGCATAGATATTTGGAACAGATGCTATAGAGTAGGAAATTAGTAAAATGAAATCACTACTTACTATTCTCACAAAGGGCCAAAGACCCAAGGAGAGAAGAAACATAGACTATTGAAAAAAGATGACTATTTTGCTTAAAGGATCTGTGTCCAATCTGTGGCCTTAGGGTACTACTAGTCACAGCTGTGCCTGAGCCTGAACCTGCGGACAGAGACACATCCAAGTCAGTTTATTGTCAGACCTCATGTGAAGCTTGGAACCTCCAGAAGTCCCTCCCTGAGCTGCAGAGGCTGCACTAGCACTGACTCATGACTGGTGCAGGTGCTGGGGTTTAGGGAGTGTCCGTTCAGATCAGAGACAGGACTTTTAGGTTTAAACTCACTGGATTTCAGCACTGAAACTGGCAACACAACTGAGAGGCTCATGTGAGGCTTCTGATTGGATAATTGTGTTGAACTAAACACCAGAACATACAGTTCCTGTAATGTTCCTGGTGGAGTGTTCCTGTAATGTTCCTGGTGGAATTCCTGAAATGTTCCTGGTGGAGCTGCTGTAATGTTCCTGGTGGAGCTGCTGTAATGTTCCTGGTGGAGACTGTATTAAACACTAGAATGTGTTGTTCAGGAGAGGGAGCTGCTGAAGACCTTCCGGATCCCTGTGGACACATTTGTGACCTACGTGATGACCCTGGAGGACCATTACCACGGCAACGTGGCCTACCACAACAGTCTGCACGCCGCAGACGTCACTCAGTCCACACACGTGCTGCTGTCCACACCCGCACTGGACGTAAGATCTGTGCACCTCCTCACTACAGAGCCGAGTAGTACACAGTCATGTAGTACACAGTCATGTAGTATACACTCATGTAGTACACACTCATGTAGTACACACTCATGTAGTAAGTACACATAGTCATGTAGTACACACATGTAGTACACAGAGTCATGTAATGAACAGAGTCGTGTAGTACACATAGTGATGTAGTACACAGAGTAGTGTAGTACACAAAGTGATGTAGTACACAGAGTAGTGTAGTACACATAGTGATGTAGTACACAGAGTAGTGTAGTACACAGAGTGGTGTAGTAGACAGAATGGTGTTGTACACACTCATGTAGTACACAGAATGGTGGAGTACACACTCATGTAGTACACAAAGTGATGTAGTACACACTCATGTAGTAAACAGAGTGGTGTAGTACACAGAGTGGTGTAGTAGAGAGAGTGGTGTAGTACACACTCATGTAGTACACAGAGTGGTGTAGTACACACTCATGTAGTACACAGAGTGGTGTAGTACACACTCATGTACTAGACAGAGTGGTGTAGTACACTGAGTGGTGTAGTAGACAGAGCCAGGCCTTACACTGGGCTGAGGACACTAGTGGACTTTGGCTCATGTGCTTGCCTGACAGAGGTGGGTAGAGTAACCAAACATTGTACTGTACACAAGTAAGAGTAACATAACATATGTGGCCATACCGGCTTATCACAGCCTGATCCCGTCAGATCTCAGAAGCTGAGCAAGGCCGGGCCAGGTTAGTACTTGGATGGGAGACCACTGGGAATTCCAGGTGCCAAAGTGGGGCGCCAGTTACAAAAACTGTCGTTGTGTCCTTAGGCAAGGCACATCACCCACATTGCCTAGTATGAAAATGGTGTGTGTGTGTGTGTGAGTCGGAGGGGCCAATGGCGCAGATTGGCAGCCTCACTTCTGTCAGTCTGCCCCAGGGCAGCTGTGGCTACAATAGTAATTTACCACCACCAAGTGCAGAGTCAATGAATAATGAACTGTAAAAGGCTTTGGGTGTCATGAAAGGCGCTCTATCAATGCAATGATTAATTAAATAATAATAATTAATAAAATAATATTACTCAAGCCAAAGTACAAAGTAGTGTTCCAAGAAAACACTCAAGTAAGAGTAAAAAAGTATTTGGCAAAACTACTACTCAAGTAAGAATAACTTAAAGAGTAACATAATGCACAAATGCTGGAATGAAACAAACTAAATCCTGTGTGAAGGTGCTTTGTCAGAAACAGCTGTTTATTTCAGACTGTCACATAAAGCTTTTATCACTTTAGACTTACTCACAGTGGGAAGAGGACCCGCAAACTTTACTCAGGTACGCTGCTGGAAAGTACTCTGAAAAGTACAATCTCTTTTAAAAGTTCCTCAAGTACATGTAACTGAGTAAATGTAACTGACCACTACCCACCAGTGATGTCTGAACATTAAATAATAGTCAAATAATTATAAATCATGAATTCTTTCTTTCAGCCATTCCATCTCCCACCTTCTCCTGCTCCATCTCCACCACAGCAGCAGAACCATGGGCCTCCTCATCTTCTCCATCTCCTCCTTTCCCCCACCATTAGTATCCCATTCAGGTCTTAAAAAGGATTTAACTAGAACTTGTCTTTAACAGCAACACCAGCATTTCAGTGTTCTGGGGTCTTGCATGTGTCAGTGTGTTGTTCTGTATGTTTGTGGTGGTTTGGTAAAGTCGACTTGGACTAGACTGGCCTGGACTGGCCTGGACTGGCCTGGACTGCTGTCACCTCTGTGTGTGTCTTTGTGTGTAAGTGTCCCTGGCCTGACGGGAGTCTGAGAATAGTACTGTTGTGTTGTATATTTGCCCTGACGGACGATCTTCTCTTGGTGTTCTTCTCCGTGTAGGCCGTGTTCACAGACCTGGAGATCCTGGCTGCTCTGTTCGCTGCAGCCATCCATGACGTGGACCACCCCGGAGTGTCCAACCAGTTCCTCATCAACACCAGTGAGACACATTATGTTCTTTTAGACACACAGAGGACAAACTTTATATTTTGCTCAAGTTCATAAATGATCCACAGTATGCCATTAACTTACGGAGACAAACCAAGTTTCTATCAGCCCCATTTGACCCTACTCGACTCTGTCCAGCCCTACTTGGTCTGGTTGCTCTGTAAAATCCGGTAATGTATCCATAGAAACGGATTCCACCAGCACTCTGACCAGTCTTAGGTGGTTAGAACCTGGGCTGAGCAGGTACCAACAAAATATCTAGTGCCAGTTAAGAAGGATCTACTCCACCCTGATTAAAGTATAGGGTATTTCCACTAGTCCAAGAAGGGCTGGTAGAAACGTGGCAAAAAGAATGCATCTTTTCTGAAGTATTTTTGAGATTCAAAAACACCTGTAACTAAATATAAAGGCAAGACAAAAATTTTATGCCCTTCTTGTTATGATCAGTAGCTATAATGGCGTGTGTCACACAGGGGCGCTGCTGTGTTATATGTTATGTGCCAATAACAGAAGCAGTACTTGTACAACATGGCGGCACGGTGGCTGAGTGGCAACACTCAGGCCTCACAGCAAGAAGGTTGCGGGTTCGATCCCGGTCGCCCGGGCCTTTCTGTGTGGAGTTTGCATGTTCCTCCCCGTGTCTGGATGGGTTTCCTCCGGGTACTCCGGTTTCCCCCATCAACCTAAAACCTAAAACATGTTGGACACCCAACATCTGTCCTACAGGACTACAGGGACTACAGGGACTACAGATGAAAAATAGCCGTCTGGCTAATTCTGGCATATTTACATGTAAATGTTGATTAATGTGCACTGTCCCATAAATAAAATAAATAAATAAATAAATGTAAATACACTGTCATAGAGCCGCATTAAAAACGATCACTGACTTAAAACAAGCCTCAATCTTAAACAAGAACACAAACACAACCATACTGTGGAACATTTTTGACAAACAACAACAAGGTACCCCAAAGGTGACATATCGCACCTTCAATATTCCAGTGCTGCCACATATGCTAATGCTCTTGGATGTGTTTGGAATGTGGACTTAGAACTTAATTTTAATAAAAATCCCAATTGTTACAAACAAAACAGGCACAGCACATGTTCCCTGAACCCTTCCCGGTATTGATGTGAGTGTTGCCCACAGACTCGGAGCTGGCCCTCATGTACAACGATGAGTCCGTGCTGGAGAACCATCACCTGGCTGTGGGCTTCAAACTTCTGCACCAGGACAACTGTGACATCTTCCAGAACCTGACCAAGAGACAGCGTCAGAGTCTGAGGAAGCTGGTCATCGACATGGTGAGACTCGCAGGGGACAATGGATCGGGCAAGGCTTATGGTTAAAGAGGGGCTGTTATGCAAAACTGATATTAAAAAAAAGGTTCTACCATGTTACAACCTCGGTCCCTCATCAAAAACATATCTGAAGAGGTTTTAGATGTCATAGTGATCTTTCCCAGGCACTATTCAAACCCTCCTCACAGGAAGCTGTAAGATTCTGTACAATTCTCCACCCACAAGTCTATGTCACCCATTCATTCTACACAACAATTCTCCATAAATATACAAAAACATGATACAAAACTGTACACAGCAAAGGAGAGGGCACTTAAAGCATCAAAATGAGGGGCACTTAAAGCATCAAAATGAATGTGAAACTATGTTGTTTTGGGCAAATATAACATTTTCAAAACAAAATGTCACATCTAAATCTGTTATGTGTTACCAGTTAATACTTCATAAGTAAACGTTGGCTTTAAACCACTGCATGTTCATTATTTTCAATGAGCTGATAGACCCGAAAGTGACAGTAGACTTAACAACTCTATGCACACAATATATACATGTAAGTAAATAATACTTGTGCCAAAAAGAATGCTTGAGGAGAACCACACTAAAGAACAGCGCTAAACTATATCTAAACCAGGTCTAAACCAGGTCTAACCGAGGTCTAAACCAGGTCTAAACCAGGTCTAAACCACTTAATCGGGAATGAAAATGTGTAAATTGTTCTAGGAGTGGCTGGCCCTCTCAACTTAGAAGGTTCCATGTGGAATTAGCATGTTTCTTCCTGTGTCCAAAATATGCACAATACTGTAGGTGAACCCTAACCCTAACCCAAAACTAGCTCAAGATCTGGAGATGGGTCCCACTGCTGGTCCAAAGACAAGGATTCAAGGAACAATCAAGTGTACCTTAACCTTAATACAGGCTGTAGATGTGTCCAAAACTAAACGGTACAGATGTGTATAGGACAAAATGGGACAAAACCTGGACTAAACCCGGAATAAACTAGGACTAAACCAGGACTAACCCAGGACTGAACCAGGACTGAACCAGGACTGAACCAGGACTGAACCATTGGAGAGGCTGAAGATTCTGATGCTTCTACTGTGACGAAGGACGGAGGAGGGTTGTGACCGTAACAGGACTATTGGACTAGATTGACAGGTGATTGGTTGAGAGGCAAAGGAAGCAGACTGTGATTGGCTGACTGACCATCAGTGTGTCCCTCTCCTGAGTGACCGTTGTGTTGTGTGCAGGTGCTGGCCACAGACATGTCCAAACACATGACCCTGCTGGCTGACCTGAAGACCATGGTGGAAACTAAGAAGGTGACCAGCTCTGGAGTACTTCTGCTGGACCACTACACCGAGCGCATCCAGGTAACCCTACACCGACTGCACTGACCACTACATCGACCGTACTGACTACTACACCAACCGCACTGACCACTACACTGACCACACTGACCACTACACCAAATGCACTGACCACTACACTGAACACACTGACCACTACACCGAGTGCATCCAGGTAACCCTACACCAACCGCACTGACCACTACACCGACCGTACTGACTACTACACCAACCGCACTGACCACTACACTGACCACACTGACCACTACACCAAATGCACTGACCACTACACTGACCACTACACCGAGTGCATCCAGGTAACCCTACACTGACCGCACTGACCACTACACCAACCGCGCTGACCCCTACATCGAGCATACTGACCACTACACCAAGCTCATCCAGGTAACCTCTACACCGACTGACCACTATACTGACCGCACTGACCACTACACTGACCACACTGACCACTACATCGAGCGCACTGACCACTACACCGAGCACACCCAGGTAACCCTACACCGACCGCACTGACCGCTACACTGAACACACTGACCACTACACCGAGCGCATCCAGGTAACCCTACACTGATCACTGCATTGACCGCACTGACCACTACACCAACCACGCTGACCCCGACACGACTACACTGACCACTACACCGACTGCACTGACCACTACAAAGACTGCACTGACCACTACACCGACTGCACTAGCCACTACACCGAGCGCATCCAGGTAACCCTACACTGACTGCACTGACCACTACACGAATGCACTGACCCGTACATTGAGTGCACTGACCCCTACATCGAGCGCACTGACCACTACACCGAGCACACTAACCACTACACGAATGCACTGACCACTACACAAACACACTGACCACTACAGCAAGTGCATCCAGGTAACCCCTACATTGAGCACACTGACCACTACACCTAATGCAGTGACCGCTACACCGAGTGCACTGACCACTACACCGAACACCCTGACCACTACACCGAGTGCACTGGCCCCTACACCAAATGCACTGACCACTACACTGAGCGCACTGACGACTACATCGAGCATAGTGACCACAACACTGAGCACATCCAGGTAACCCCTACACAAGCGCACTAACCACTACACCAACTATACTGACCACTACACTGAACACACTGACCACTACACCGAGCGCATCCAGGTAACCCTACACTGATCACTGCATTGACCGCACTGACCACTACACAGACCACGCTGACCCCGACACGACTACACTGACCACTACACCGACTGCACTGACCACTACAAAGACTGCACTGACCACTACACCGACTGCACTAGCCACTACACCAAGCGCATCCAGGTAACCCTACACTGACTGCACTGACCACTACACGAATGCACTGACCCGTACATTGAGTGCACTGACCCCTACATCGAGCGCACTGACCACTACACCGAGCACACTAACCACTACACGAATGCACTGACCACTACACAAACACACTGACCACTACAGCAAGTGCATCCAGGTAACCCCTACATTGAGCACACTGACCACAACACTGAACACACTGACCACTACACCTAATGCAGTGACCGCTACACCGAGTGCACTGACCACTACACCGAACACCCTGACCACTACACCGAGTGCACTGGCCCCTACACCAAATGCACTGACCACTACACTGAGCGCACTGACGACTACATCGAGCATAGTGACCACAACACTGAGCACATCCAGGTAACCCCTACACAAGCGCACTAACCACTACACCGACTATACTGACCACTACACCAAGAGCACTGATCACTACACTGAACACATTGACCACTACACTGAGCACATCCAAATTCAATGAGAATTTACAATGTAACTAGTCCTACAAATAAAGCAGAGACGTGTGTCCAGACTCTTGACCGCTGGTGTGTATTTGAGTGTGTATTGTCCATGTGGGTGCTGTAGGTGCTGCGTAACATGGTGCACTGTGCTGACCTGAGTAACCCCACCAAGCCCCTCCCCCTGTACCGCCAGTGGACCGAGCGCATCATGGAGGAGTTCTTCAGACAGGGGGACAAGGAGAGGGAGAGGGGCATGGAGATCAGCGCCATGTGTGACAAGCACACAGCCTCTGTGGAGAAGAGCCAGGTACACACACACACACATACACACACACACACCTACACATACACACACACACATACACATACACAATCCTCTGTAAAGCATCTTTGTGACATCTGTCTGTGAAAAGCGCTATATAAATGAACACTTACTTACTTACTTACTTGCACACACACATACATGTATACACACATGTATACACGCATGCATACACACATGCATACACACATATACACACACGCACACACCTACATATATACACACAAACGCACATATGCACACACACACATGCATACACACATACTGTACTTTAACTTCCATTTTTTTCTGGAGATTGATGCTAACAACAGAATTACTGGGGGTGTAATGATATCCAAGTCTCACGATACGATATCATCACTGTATGAACCTCACGGTACAATATTTATTACGATATCGTGGGAAAGTTCACAATATGGTGGGGAGGCTCACGATATTCTACAGAATAACAAGACTGACATTCTAAAATGCTTTGACCAGTCATTTGGTACAACATTTATTGTCATTAGGGATGGAACAATATCCAAATCTCTCTGTATGATATTTTCACCAAAAACATCTCACCGTACCAGATTTATTGCAATATTTTGTGGAGGTTCACAAAACTGTGAATATTCTACTTTTTCCTCTAAAAATGCCTTCACAAGACTTAAGCCAAAGAATGAGGAATTCAAAGCGCTTAGAACAGTTATTTCTTCATGTAGTCTGCGCTGATTCAGAGTAAAGGATCATGGTCTATGTAGTTCCCTCTGTTTTTGTAGCTATTTCTGCATCATAACTATTCATTTAAGCAAAGAGACTTGTGAGTCGATATATTGTGATGGTCCACGATATTATTGTGAGACCTTTGACGATATGATACCACGGTATTTTGGTTATTGTTACATCCCTAGTAATTACTGTTGCTCAACCTTAACCTAACCAGAACTAGAACCTAAATGAATCCATATTGTAAAGTCTCTCATACCTGATCATAAAAACATGAAAACCAGAACTACAATGCAAAAAGCTTGGCCAAAATCTAAGATATAAACACTAAAATTGATCAGAAAATGACTTAAATGAATAATATTGAAAATAATGAAATGATCTTGCTGCATGGACAGATAATTTTACCTGGCAAGTTATCTTAAAATAAATGACCTCTAGACTAGAATGAAGCAGTCTCAGAACAAGTAAATAGATAATAAATCTGAAAACAAGATGAATAACCTGATATAAGTTTTAAAATCTTGGCCAGATGAGAGAAGTTTGTAGTGTAGAAACAGTTTGCAGTGATCCCAAGTTATTCCTCACTTACCTTACAACTTTACAACTTACAACTGTACAACTTTATAAACGCTTTTCATAAAGCAGAGATTTGCTTGCAGTCACAGTTACAACTACGACAACTAGCATTCTAACATGCACTTCCTGATTATTGGCCAATAAAACGTGTCATATTTCGAAGACAGAGCACAGTAGATGCATTTTGACCTCAAGAGTATTAAGGTAAGACACATTTCAGGCTCTTTCACTAGCAAGGACCACGCCAACAACCCAGGTGTGAAGAGAGAAGAGTTTATTATATGGAGACGAGGCAGGTCAGCTGGGTTGAGACTCAGGGTGGGGGTTCAGTCTCAATCGTCACCCCCTTGTAGGCATCTTATGTCTGGAAGAGAACAGATCGGGGTTGGGAGGGTGGGATTGAGTTATTTGGGACAAACTGGGTTGCCGGGTTAGGCTGCTATAAATAGGCTTCTGGGAAATTGAGGCGTGGCAGAAGTGAGCTGTGATTCACTGGAGAAGAGGCGAGGGCGGTTGAGGGGTGGTCCTGCTCTTGAAGTTAATCATATTAACTACATTTACATTATTACATATTACAGTATATTCTGTGGGGTATTAACAGCTAACACATGACGTATTTAGATAACTATGGTGCCTTTTACTGTTTTGAAAATACTATATTCACCTAAAACAACATATTTTTAATAAGTTAAGTAAGTTAATTAAGTGACTCTCACTTCAGAGCACACAATCAACGTGCGTCCCACTAATAAAACTACTGCAAATCACATCAGGTTTGTGAAGTTATAGTGCACTGTTTTGTATTATTACATACAGTATGTTTTGACATGTAAAACTTCTTCAGGCATGTTTTTGATGAGCGAACAATGTGAGGACATGGAAGAACACTCGGTGGATTAGGATAATAGGCCCTCTTAAAGTGAAAATGCTGAAGGGTGCTCTCATTGTGCTGCTTTGCTTCTCACAGGTGGGCTTCATCGACTACATCGTGCACCCGCTGTGGGAGACGTGGGCTGACCTGGTGCACCCGGATGCTCAGGAGCTGCTGGACACTCTGGAGGAGAACCGGGACTGGTACCTGAACGCCATGCCCCAGTCGCCCTCCCCTCCCCCAGACAGGCACCTCCAGCATGACCGCTTCCAGTTTGAACTCACCCTGGAGGACCTGCAACACAACAACCACAATCATATCCCAGTGAGGAGGCCCCGGGGTCGAAGGGGGAACTGTGGGGCCCCCGAGAGCAACGGACAGCCAGAGATGGAGCCCGCCATAGAGGACGAGGAGAACCATAACAGCCAACACAATGGACTGCAGGAGGACGAGGCGAGCGGACACCCAGAGAGGGAGGAGGGGCTTAAGGAGGAAGGGGAGGCACTAGGGGAGGAAGGTGTGGGGCGAGAAGAGGAGAGGGAGGGGCTAGAAGGAGATAGAGAAGTGATGGAGGAATGTAAGGGAGAGGAGGTGTCAGAAGTAGAGACAGAAGAGCAAAACAGGGAGGAGGGGTTTAAAGAAGATGGGGAGGAGTTAGGGGAGGAAAGGGTGGGGCTAGAGAAGGAAAGGGAGGGGCTAGAAGAAGAGGAGAGCGAAATGACAGAGGAGGAGGAAGCGGAGGAGAGAGATGGGGCGGAGGAAGTGGAGGAGAGAGAAGGGGAGGAGTTAGGGGTTGAAGAGGAGGAGGGGCTGAGGGAAAAAGAGGTGGAGCAAAGTGAAGAGGGAGGAGGAGAGGAAGAAGAGCAAATAGAGGGAGAGGACACAGAAAGACAAATGGAAGACAAGGAAGAGGAGGAGGAAAGAGACGAGGAGGAGGAAACCAGAGATGAGGATGTAGATGTAAGTGAGATGGAGGGAGGAGAGGAGGAAAAGGAAGAGAGAGAAGGGGAACAAAAAGAGGAGGTGGACACAGAAAGAGAAACTGAAGAGACTGAGACAAAGGAGGAGGAGGAGGGGGAGGAAGAGGGTTAAGCGTTGACTCCCCTAGGTGGCGCAGTGGTCAGTTCAGTACCCCACAGGACAGTACAGATGTAGCAGCGTCCATCCCCTCTCACTCGTCCAGTGTTGGTCTGCACACAAACCAATGCAATAACAATTCAACTCAGGACACAGTTGAGGTCATATCTGTGTCTCATCAATCTGTGTTTAGCAACTGCACCGTGAGGACCACAGAGCGGAGCTGGTCACTGTGTACTCATGTACCTGTATATGAGGACCCCTGTATACTCATGTATCTGTATATGAGGACCCTTGTGTACTCATGTACCTGTATATGAGGACCCTTGTGTACTCATGTACCTGTATATGAGGACCTCTGTGTACTCATGTATCTGTATATGAGGACCCCTGTGTACTCATGTACCTGTATATGAGGACTCCTGTGTACTCATGTATATGAAGACCTCTGTGTACTCATGTATCTGTATACAAGGACCTCTGTGTACTTATGTATATGAAGACCTCTGTGTACTCATGTATCTGTATATGAGGACCTCTGCGTACTCATGTATCTGTATATGAGAACCCCTGTGTACTTCTGTATATGAGGACCTCTGTGTACTCATGTATATGAGGACCACTGTGTCTTCATGTACCTGTATATGAGGACCTCTGTGTACTCATTTATATGAGGACCTCTGTGTACTCATTTATATAAGGACCTCTGTGTACTCATGTACTTGTATATGAGAACCTCTGTGTACTCATGTATATGAGGACCCCTGTGTACACATGTACCTGTATATGAGAACCTCTATTACTCATGTACCTGTATATGAGGACCCGTGTGTCCGCATATATCTGTATATGAGGAACCTTGTGTACTCATGTACCTGTATATGAGGACCACTGTTACTTATGTACCTGTATATGAGGACCTCTGTGTACTCATGTATCTGTATATGAGGACCCCTGTGTACTCATGTATCTGTATATGAGAACCCCTGTGTACTTCTGTATATGAGGACCTCTGTGTACTCATGTATATGAGGACCACTGTGTCTTCATGTACCTGTATATGAGGACCTCTGTGTACTCATTTATATAAGGACCTCTGTGTACTCATGTACTTGTATATGAGAACCTCTGTGTACTCATGTATATGAGGACCCCTGTGTACTCATGTACCTGTATATGAGAACCTCTGTTGCTCATGTACCTGTATATGAGGACCCCTGTTTACTCATGTATCTGTATATGAGGAACCCTGTGTACTCATGTACCTGTATATGAGGACCACTGTTACTTATGTACCTGTATATGAGGACCTCTGCGTACTCATTTATATGAGGACCACTGTGTAATCATGTACCTGTATATGAGGACCCTTGTGTACTCATGTACCTGTATATGAGGACCTCTGTGTACTCATGTACCTGTATATGAGGACCTCAGGGCAGGGCTGCTCTCATGTATCTGTGTTCAGGAAATATTGAGCGTGATGTCATGCTTTCAGATGGAGGGCGGGGTCATTATAAATAGGCACACACCGATCCAGCTTTTTCTGTTCTGATGCTGATTTTGATACCAAAGCTTTAAGTATTTTCAGATAAACTAGTGTTAATTGGTATTACCAGTGCAGAGAGTGCAAAATGTATTTCAAAATAAAATACAGCAAAACTGATGCAAATGTGTTCTGTAGCTTATTATCGCTCAAGTAACTACAGAACAACAAATAAAAATTCAAATATGAGGAGATTTTCTGGGCCAGCTACAACCAGGACATTGTAAATTACTTGGCCCAACTTGGATATCGGCTGAACCAGTATTTGGAAGCTGATATCGGATTCAGATAATTTTTCAATACCATATCCGATATTCAATACCAGTATTGGATCGGTGCATCCCCAATACAGAGTAACTACAGAACCACTTTGAAAAAATATTATAATAGTGTTTTGCACCAGTTTATCAACCAAAATGGATATTGACTGAGCCAATATCTTAGAACCGATATCTAATGCATCAAAATTTTCAATTTTGTTTTGATTTCTGATACCAGTGTTGTATCCCTAACTACTAGTATAACTGTCAGGGACATTTACATTTTAAAAAAGAAAGACAGCAAGTTGAGCCTTATCGTTATTTTATGCCATTTTAGTTTTGTGTCTCCTATACAATGTCACCTTTCTGACTGAATCATTCACAGTTTTTTGAAGTGATTGTCCAGGGACAGAGAAGATGTTGAACTTTGTGCTAGTATCTGTTTCATGTGGATAGGTCCAATAATTACAGAGATATGAACCATAAACCAGATCAAACCGGTGCATTTGGACAGTTGAAAAGTCAATTCTTCCATTCGTGTGTGAGGTGTCCTCCAGCTCACTGTTACATATGTTACATTTACACTGTTGTGACGTCACCTTCTGTGTTCCCCTGATCAGAGTTAGTGTGTACAGTCATGACAGCAGACATCACATGACCCGTGGGGAAGGCGGGGTCATACCCGTTTGTCATCATGTGATCTGTGGTGGGCGAGACCATTCAACGATTTGGACCAGGCATGTCCAAACTATGGCCTGGAGGCCAAATGTGGCCCTCAGACCAATTGTTTTGGCCCTCAGGCTTCCAGATGAATTGGCCCATACTACCACAAGTAGTACTTTTTATTTCAAGTTTTTGAAATCTACCTTGATCAAGCAAATGTAGTGTGTCCTTTTGAGGGTCTAAGCCTGAACAAAGGTCTGGAGGGTCATTCAAACCTGTTATAAATGCACAGATTTGAATTACTCACTGGTTTGACCATTAGTCTATGACCCTTGATCAGCCCTCACGCTGGTCTGTGTTTAAATATGTGGCCTTTAATGAAAAAAGTTTGGACACCCCTGATTTGGACCCTTATCTGATCTGGCACGGTTTCTTAAACTGAGCACGCCTGGATAGTTTGGTGCAGACTCTGAAGTTGCTATAGAAACTGTACTTAGGACAAATCTAATTTTTGAGATCGGTTCGATCAAACTGACTGTTGGAATATAAACTGTTTTACTGATAAATACTTCCTCAGTCTGTGAAAATGTAGTATTGAAATATTTTAAGATAAAACAGAGCTGAGTAAAGCCTTTGTTAAAACTATTCCATTGATGATTATGAGGATTCGGGTCAAATACAATTGTTTTTTATTTTTATTTGTAAGAATAAACTCTCAAACTTCTCAAACAAATGTCAAATTGGCTACAGTGACAGAACACCTCATTAACATGAGTTAGGGTTAGTTCAGTTTATTCAATTTGTCATGTCACCTGTGATGGTCACATTCTCACCTTTACGTAAACAGTGGTGGGCGGGGATACATGTACTCGCCGCCATGTGACCTGTAGTGGGCGGGGTTACACTTGTCTGCTATCATGTGACCTATGGTGGGCGGGGTTACATGTAATCACCATCATGTGATTTGTGGTGGGCGGAGTTACACTTGTCAGCTGTCATGTGACCTGTGGTGGGCGGGGTTACGTGTACTCACCGTCATGTGACCTACGCCACGAGGAAACACCAAAAACTCCTGAGTTCGTCCATCCTCTGTGTGTGCTGTACATGTGTTGTGTCCAGGGAAGCCACTTGGAAGTATCTCCTGTAGCTGCACCTGTTCTCTTCACCTGTCCTCTGCACCTGTTGTCTGCACCTGCCCTCACCTCCTCTTTATTCTACACTGTCCCAGCGTCTTTTACTGCCTCTGTACTGTCCTCGAGTGTCCACTGTTTGTCAAAAAGCAAAAAAACTCTACTAAACTGGAGTGAATTTCAATAAAGACTCCACGGACTTCCTTCATGTGGGGGCGGGCTCTGGTCTGGTCCTGGCGTGTACTCACCCGACCGTGGATTTGTCCCCATGACCCCTCTGTGGACACACTGTTGTCTGTGTCCCCGTCTGTCCACATGCGTCCCTAACACTTGTCTTAGATTGGACACAGCGCCCTCTCTCTCTCTAAAGCAATGACCAGTGGGACCAGACCACTCAGAGGGGCTTCCACACCAAATCTCCTCTTTGGTTTTGTACAATGTCTTTGGCACTTTAACTCCAGCGTGACACGTGTACATAGCAAACCTGTATTTTACTCTGCTGATGTCACAATAAATATGATCCGTAATGTTCACTCTGGTGGTTTCTTAAAGAGGTGAGATGATTTCAGAAGGTTACACTGAACAATATCCAATGTTTTTGGGGAGGGAATGGCATTATAGGAATATTGGTTATTGGCAGTGGTGGAACATAAAGTAAAACTAGTAAAAAAAAAAAAAAAGTACTGTATTTAAGTATAAATTTTAGGTATCTGTAGTTTATTTAAGGGTGCACTATGTAACTTTTTGGTTGGAGGTCCATCACCTTGTGTCTATAGATATGTCATTGCTCTGTTCTCTGTTCCACAGTTTGATATTAAACGGCTCTACTTTACCTTTATTCAATTGCCGGTGCTTAAAAATATCTAGAAAAACACATTCTGACTGTGAGCGGCGTCGCCTCTCCACAGATCTGATCCATAACTTGGTCTAGTTTGGTCTCCGTGGAGATAAAAACATTTAATACCATACTGTGAAACATTCCAGACTAAGGAATAACATCTTTAAGGAGAAAGCAAACCCTTCACTGGAAAAGTAACATAATGCGCCTACTTTTTACTTTTACTCCATTACACTTGAAAGCAGCACTTTCTACTATTTTACTATTTGGAATGAAAAGTAAAAGTATTTATGATTGTGGGTGACCTGCTGAAAAGGCTGACGGGTTTATTTTGAACACATTTGTAGTTAAAACAATTAAACAATTAAAACAGTTGGAAAAGGTTTAATTTAAGTACTTTTTAAGATTTTACTTCAACACTTTTTGCTCGGGTATCTGCACTTCTTCTCAGACAGTGGGAGAATGAGGAGAGTGAAGGGGAAGATGAGAGGGCGAGGAGAGCAAAGGAGAAGATGAGAGGGTGAGGAGAGGGAAGGAGAAGATGAGAGGGTGAGGAGAGCAAAGGAGAAGATGAGAAGGTGAGGAGAGCGAAGGATGAGAGGGCGAGGAGAAGGAGAAGATGAGAGGGTGAGGAGAGTGAAGAAGATGAGAGGGCAAGGAGAGCAAAGGAGAAGATGAGAGGGTGAGGAGAGCAAAGGATGAGAGGGTGAGGAGAGTGAAGGAGAAGATGAGAGGATGAGGAGAGTGAAGGAGAAGATGAGAGGGTGAGGAGAGTGAAGGAGAAGATGAGAGGGCGAGGAGAGTGAAGGAGAATATGAGAGGGTGAGGAAAGTGATGGAGAAGGTGAGAGGGCGAGGAGAGCGAAGGAGAAGATGAGAGGGTGAGGAGAGCAAAGGATGAGAGAGCAAGGAGAGCGAAGGAAAAGATGAGAGGATGAGGAGAGTGAAGGAGAAGATGAGAGGGTGAGGAGAGTGAAGGAGAATATGAGAGAGCGAGGAGAGCGAAAGAGAAGATGAGAGGGTGAGGAGAGCGAAGGAGAAGATGAGAGGGTGAGGAGAGCGAAGGAGAAGATGAGAGGGTGAGGAGAGCGAAGAATGAGAGGGCGAGGAGAAGGAGAAGATGAGAGGGTGAGGAGAGCGAAGGGGAAGATGAGAGGGTGAGGAGAGCAATGGAGAAGAGGAGAGGGCAAGGAGAGTGAAGGAGAAGATGAGAGGAGGAGGAGAGCAAAGGAGAAGATGAGAGGGTGAGGAGAGCGAAGGAGAAGATGAGAGGGTGAGGAGAGCGAAGGAGAAGATGAGAGGGTGAGGAGAGCGAAGGAGAAGATGAGATGATAAGGAGAGTGAAGGAGATGATGAAAGGATGAGGAGAGTGCAGTGAGGAGGAGTAATGGGAGTAAGGTGATGAAGGCTGAACAACAGGTCAGCTCTGGAGAGCCAGAGCCAGAGAGCCAAGTTAGATCTTCCAGGCTGAATTTACACCAGCTCCATTTTGTTTTCATCCCTGACTGTTCCAGCTGCTCACTCAGAGTCTTCCCCAGAGTGGTCACATGATGTCTGGTCAGAACATCAAATTCAGGCAAATATTCCTCCAGGAGATGAAACCGAAGCAGAGCACAAATATAGGTAACACTTTATAATAAGGTGCCATAATAAACAGAAAACTAATCATTTCCTAACCCTTCATTAATATTTATTAATTGTTACTAAAATGTCTATTTTGCACAAGTTAATAGTTTTTTCATCATTAACTAACAATGAATTGGTTTCATGAAATTGGTGTATTAATGTTTTAACAAATAGAAAATAATCTATTAACTGATATCGTATTAATATTTGTTAATAATTAACTAAATGTCTCATTGGCATTGCTTATCTCAGTATGAACCTCTCCTCACAGGATCCTTGTTGTTGTAGGTATCAGTGTAGGGCAACTTATAATAAAGTTGGTTAAGCTTAATTAATATATTAGTAACATGCAGCTATCAGCATGGGGCACCTAAGTTGGAATCGTGATTATTAACTATTTACAAATAATTCTTATAACATTTATTAACAATGGCAAATATTTTACAGTGGGTCTGTCACACTGAGAGGTTCATATTGAGCTAAGCAGAGCCAATAAGAAATTTAGTTAAGTATTAACAAATATTAATACAATATTAGTTAATAGATAATTTTCTATTTGTTATAATATTAATACACCATTTTCCTGCAAACAATTAATCTTTAGTTATTGATTGAAACTATTAACTTGTGCAAAATAGACATTTTAGTAACAATTAACAAATATTGATGAAGGGTTAAGTAATGGGGTGCTGGCCTGTTTTGAGTTGACAGGGGAAACCGGAGTCCGGAGGAAACCCATCCAGACACAGGGAGAACATGCAAACTCCACACAGATCGAACCCGCAACCTTCTTGCTGTGAGGCATGAGTGTTGCCACTCAGCCACCTGTGGGCTCACCACTCACAGAGGGATTCATAGGGAGGGTCAGGTTCTATGAGGATTGGGCAGCAAGCTGCCCCCACGACCCAGCTTGATTAAGCGGGACAAGATGGATGGATGGTTAGGTAATGAATAATGAATGAATGAATGAATAAAAAAGTGGCCACCTGGATTTAACTAAGCAAATAGGTACATAGGTACACTGCTGCTGAACCTGGACCTGACCAACTGCAGTGGCATTGGACCTATTTGCTTAGTTAAATCCAGGTGGAGACTGTTTCTTTGGCCGGGCAGTGCACATGAGAAACACTAACAGGGCTTTCAGTGCTTGGAAAAAAGGACAAAATGTGAGGAGACAGCGAGGGCGTAACACCAGCAACAAAACACAAAACAGAACAGGAGACACTTAAACTGGCCATTTGTGACCAGTGTAAAAGAGAGACCCACATAATGGACTGGGACAGAGCAAACATCATTATGACAGAAGATTAAAGAGACAGCCGAAATATGGAAACATACGCATGGGACTGTGAACCGGGACCATGGGGCCTTTATACTCTACACACCACCAGGTATGATCCAGTTGACAGTTTTATATAAAAACATTTTAGTGTAAAACGTTATGTGGTGCGAACGAGAATAACCTTAAAATAGTTTTATTTTCTAAAACATGGTGGGGATATTAATCTAAGTTCTGAGTAATATGAAGTGTATAGAAACAAACTGTTGTATTTCTTTAGATTTTTAATGCAAATTGATATTTTCTTTTGCTGTCCAATATGACAGTCACCTGCTTGTGTTTAATGAACAAACTACTGCCCTGTAAAATGCAGAAAATGAAAAGAAATCCCATTCACCCAAGTCTACTTTGTCTGTTATTCAAACTCCAGCCCTAGAATTCCTGCTGTTATTAGTCGCACCACATGATGCACGGTTGCACCACATGACTTTTTTTTTTTTTAACTTTATTGCCCATATAAAACTTTGCCGGCAATTCGAGCTTTACAAATCAGTGTAAGCACACAAGCACACCAAAAACAAAACAAAACAAAACAAACAGAACAAGACAAAGAGAACAGGGGGTCACCTTGTATCTCACCTTCAGCCCCTGTGGGTTACATAAGATCGGAGTAAATGCAACATTGCGAGTCACATAGTATGTCTACCACCTCCAGTACAGTATTAGTACAAGTTCAGGCCTAATATGACTGGGGTCCAGTCATATTACCAACAGTGGTACTTTCAACTGCAGAATAGCAGTCATATTTTCCATTATATGTACTTGTTTGACTTTTTGTATATATTGCCCTTTTGTAGGGGCACAGGGCTGCATCCAATTAACAGTAATAATTTTTTTAGCAATCATCAGCAAAATGTGTAACATGTAGCCTTAGAAAGCCAGTTATCAGGTACTTTCTCCAGTATAAAAATTAAAGGGTCCAGCGGGATATCAATCCCAAAAATGTTGTCCAATTCTTCTTTAATGTCTTTCCAATATGTCTGTATCACTGAACAGTCCCAGAATATGTGGTTATGATCCCCCACCATGGCACAGTTCCTCCAGCAGACATTGGGAGCACTGTTTTTAAACCTTGGCACCTTAAGGGGTGTTCTAAAGATTCACAGTTTCACCTTCCAATCAAATACCACATGACATTTTAACACTTTAAGTACAAAAAACATGCAGAATAACTCATGATTTCTGAAAAAAATGATTTGGCTCCATGGAGGTCAGAGGTACTACAGAAATGTGCTCAATTATTATGAAATTTGAACTTTTTAACTGAGGAAATTGCAATTAGACAGCGTCATGTCATTACCCCATAAATGTCAATCTGAAAAAAAAAAAAGAATCAACTATAACTTCCCTTGGTGAGGAAGGTGAAATTAAGACTTGAAAAGAAGTAAACATGGCAACCAAACACAAACCCAGACAAAAAACAGGTTGTTGTTTTAGGAAGTTTATTTCTTCTCAGCGCAGTGGCTCAGATGACAGCTCGTAAAAGTACATGTAAAAAGTGTAGAAAAGACCAAAGAACCTTCACTAAAATAAATATAAAAAAACATATGTATTATGTCACATAATGGGTTTAGAAAGGCACAGCTCCACACAGCAAAACCATTTCAGCACTAACCCTCCACTAATACTGCCTATGTTCACGTGCACGCCCAAGTCTGATCATTATTGGATTTCTGGAGTGATCAGATTACTGAAATGTCATATAAATACTTCCATTTGATGTGAGTAATATGATTTGCTCTCACCTGTGCAGATTTGGATGAGGAAAATTATGCAAAAAGGACAAACTAACATTTCTTTGTCAGTTTAAAGGTCTTACAGTATAAGATATGTGAGAATGTTCCCTCCTCAAAAACAGACCTGGAGTTGTGTTGTGTTTCATTCACACGTTTCAGTAATGCAGGTTTATTGGTTTATGAGTCTGTCTATATCTCCAAAGCTCAAAATGCATTGTTCAAACTTGTGATGACATGAAGAGGTAGTTTTCAAGTGAACGACTATATTTTACCTTGTAGTTCAATAAAAAATGGCAATTCCAGGGATGAAATCATTCCAGCGATTCTAGTGAGGGTGTATGGAGTTTAAAAAGACAATGAAGCACTTCCTGTATCACCACATGACATCACAAGGTGTTTTCTGTTTGAGAGAAGAAATCTATAAGGTTTGTGTGTTAAACCTGTGTGAATGAAACAAGACACAACTCCAGGAATGTTTGTAAGGAAATAATATATCATAAATCAGACATCAGTGTATTATGGGCACTTTCAAAATTAAAAAGTAAAATTCATTCGACTTTTTTTCTAAATACAACAGTTATTCCAAAATACACTCATTTACTGACATCTGTAACAAAGAAAATTTCCCCTCGGGGATGAATAAAAGTAATTCTGATTCTGATTCTGATTCTGATTCTGATTCTGATGTCATTGGGTGATTTCTCCTGTGTTGTGAACACACCGAAAAATCTCATCTCACATCTAATTATTGGGTTATCTGATTATTCTAATGATTTGACTTCTTTCTGACCATGTAAAAGTATCCAGTGATGGACTTCACAGGATTAAAGAAGGAGTAAATGAGGAGTAAATGAGGAGGACTTTCCTCTTGGCAGTGTGTGGGGGTGAGAGATCAGAGCACATCCAGAGAGGTGACAGACACATCCAAAATCAGTTAGACTGCTGTAGACTGTTAGAGTTGTTTTGGTAGATATACTGAATTTAAATACTGAGTACTTTATATGCATATGTCCATATTCATAAAGGGAGCTAAAAGAGCTGATTTTTGTAATTGATGAGTGATCTCTGAAATAAGGGCACAAAGTGATTTTTCTGCACATTTGTGGCTCATTTATATTCAGAGATTTGATTTACATTGAAGCTCATCTCTGATAGATGGATTGACATAATACTGTTTGAATATTGTCATTGGAATGATAAAAAGTGTACTCTGACTGACTGGTGCGTAGAACGAGAGGTAGAAACAACTTTAACATTTCAATAAAAGTGAACTAAGAGTGAGACCGTGCACGGAGTCTTCTTTAAAAGTTTCAGCTCAGTGGTGCATTTCTTTGAGTCAATATCACCAACAATATTTTTTATAATATAATTTATTGTTCTAAATTTCAAATCCGTAAAAACGATTTAATCTACGCGTGTTTCTCAGGAGCAGGTTTTAGACTGGGGGGAGGGGTGTGTCAAGTCTGTTCTTCTAACAGAGCCTGTAGTGCAGCCCACCAGCAGGTCTGTCTGTCGGCGCTGGTTCAGACTCGCAGTATGAGCGGAGACAGGCTCACTGACCAATCATACAGCTCCACTCGGGGAAGGTACTGATCTCTCCACTCTCGTTCACCTGCTGCTCTCCGTGAGTCAGGGTCAGTTTGTAGCGCAGACGCACCTCTTTCTGACAGGGACCACATGGGACATAGGACATGGACATTAGACATTTGACTGGAATTTAGAGGAAGTGCATGTATTCTGCTGTTTTACTAAGGCACATTGATCACAACTGAACCTGGGCTTCCAGTGGGGTTTCAAAAGTATAGAAAATCAGATACTATACCATAGCAATACTAAAGCTAGTGCTGAAACTAGAAACTTATTTCCTGATCTTTCCTGAACAGCTTTAGAATGATCTGGAGCTGTATCAGAACAAGTAGAAGAGCACATACACTAGTATACACCCATGGAGCACTGAGGAAACTGCCTGCACCACTGAGGATTACACACATATAAGAGCACATGGGAAAAGAAAAGAAAGTACTACCACATTTCTATGTTGAAATCACATTCTATTGTCTAAGGAAAGAATGTTTTTAATTATCATTGTGGTATTGGAATTACCGAGTATCAAGTCTATTCCTTCGAATATCAGAAGTATGGAAGTTTGAAATGTTAGTATAATGACAACACTAGCTGCCAGTGTCTTAACCTGCAGATAGGGAACACATTTAAGTTCTACTTGTGTAAAAATCAGCATTACTGTTGATCAGCAACTGTTATGAGTAAAAGTTATTTTAGTTATTATTATTATTTAGTTAGTTTAGTTATTTTAACATGTTTATCTCATATTTGGGGACACAGTTATATCTATATCTTACATATAGTGAATTATGTGTGGACTACTGATATTTTTTCCCCCACAATCAAAATAGTCTAAAATAGGAAAGAAAAGATGCAAAAACAGGTGATTAAAAATAAAACAAATCTATACACATCTATAAACATGGTATTTGTGTATTTTGTACAACAGCCTGCCTTCTGGTGTAACACCCTCAAAGGCACGTTAAGCCTATTTCTCAATGTTCTATAAAATATAAAATATTCTATAACATAGTTAAAAATTCAAACAGCCAGTTCAGTTAAAATAAGAAACTTATTGTGCACTAGAAGTCCAAAGGTTGTGTCCTCCAACATGCCACAGTGAAATCACTCCTGCTCCTCCACACAGAGCCCTGTAGGCAAGCAGTGTCTCACCTGCTGTGGGTTGTCCAGCAGCAGGACCTGGGAGAGGGCAGCAGGGGGCAGCAGAGGGCTGTAGGGGGGTAACTCTGAGCCAGAGGCCGGCTGCAGCTTTACACACATGCTCTGAGACAAAAACAGCATATGTGACGGAAAAGAACAGAACCATGAAACTATAACACAAAAACATTGTAATTATTTATTATGGAAGAAGCATCACTATGACAGAAAAGTTAAGTTTCAGACAGAATCTGATGCTAAAGATTCAAAGTGCACATGGAGAGGCACCAGACCCATCACAATCTAATACTTGAGTTTGGGATGTAATAATAATGCCTTACACAGGCCTTTAACAGTCATGTTCAAGCCTCTCAGAGTGTCTAACACTATAGGCATTATTCATTCACTCTGTGGTGGTGGTAAGATTCTACTGTAGCCACAGCTGCCCTGGGGCAGACTGGTGGAAGTGAGGCTGCCAATCTGCACCATCTGCCCCTCCACCCACCACCAGCCCCCACACACAACATTCATATTAGGCTAGGCTAAGGATAAAATGACCAAACCTGTGCATTTTTGTTAATGAGTGCATTTTTGTGAATCTGAGCTGATCTGATCCCAATCCCCAATACCCAGTCCCAGATACTTGATACCTGATACCTAATACCCGATACCGGTGTCTGTACTGGTGCATGTCTAGATTCATATAGTGAGTTTGTGGACCTAGTCCCTGTTAAATAAGCAGCTTGTGTAAAATAATAGAGCTGTAAATATGACACTTTTACATGAATATCTTTATGAAGAAGTGTTTGAAAGGTTTGCTGATTGTTCACCTTTGGGGCAGCAGCCTGGAAGCAGAAGCCTGAGACCCTGAGTGCAGAGGTGTTGACTGTGGACAGGACCAGCACAGCCACAGCAGGACGCCCCACTGGAGGGTCTCTGGAGAAGTGCAGGGACACATGGACCCCTGCCCTGTCCAGCACCGGGACAGGCTCCAGGTGACCTGCACAATAGCAAACCACATCAACCCACTGTCATAATCATTACCTGAGCACTGATAGAAAAAAGGCTGATGAAGGTGTATGGACTTTAGGTGCTTCATGGGTCACCTCCAGCTTGTCCTCTACCAATGAGACTGACTCCACTGTATTCATTGTATTTCCGTTCAATTTATGACCTATTTTTGTATTGCTTTAAATCTTGCTGCTGCTTTTTAGCAGGCTGGGGTCCAAACCTGTCATGTGTGTCTGCAAAAATATTCAGAACTAATAATAATCTATAGCAAGCACTTTGAATGACTGTGTCAGTAGTGTGTCAAACAAATGAACTTGCCTTGCTTTATATAGAGGTTTACAGGCTATTATTCATTCGTTCCACTATCAGTGGTGGTAAGATACAACTGTAGTCACAGCTGTCCTGGGGCAGACTGACAGAAGAATGGCTGTTCTTTTGCTGCTGACGGCTAACAGATTTCACAGGTGAATAGGACTTAATCTCCTGACACTCTTTTCACTATAATATCAGATACTTCTTACAAATCTGAGCACCTCTTCACGGAGCAAATTAGACCCTCTGAAGGGCCAAGTTTAGCCAGTGGGCCTCATTTAAGGCACCAGTTATAAACATGTAATATTCAGAGTGATTCCTGCATGTTTGAATAATCCTGTATCCTCCTCCATTTGAGGCCACCACCAGCTCACAAAAAAATGAACAACTATTTGCAAATGGGTTTAGAGTGAACAACAGTAAAACATCCATCCATCATGCCTCTGTGTGGTACGTACTGGCTCGTATGGAGTGAACGGGCACAAAGACGTTCTGCAGTGAAGGTTCCTCTGTTCTCACTGGAGACAAGCTCTTCTCTGAGAACATGGAGGTCTCCAGCTCCAGATAGGGACGACTGTGGGACTGCGAGCTGAGGAGGGCAGAGGAGAGAGGGCAGAGGGGGAGAGAGGGAGGAGGGGAAGGAGGGCTGAGGAGAGGGGGTATTTTACTGGGACTTACAGTAACATGGGGTCATACACACTCATTCATCAGTCTACAGCCTGTTTGTAAAGCATCATCCAGATATGTTTGTGAGTACAGTATTTTACACAGCTTTTCCCAGGACCCTGAAGGAGTGAGGAATAGTCATCATGAATAAAACTCAAAACATGCAGGAGGTCTTGGGAAGCGACCACCTGCCTGTAGGAGCTGCCTGCTGTATCAGCTTTAACCCACTAGTGTTCTTTTTCATATGTACAGTCTTGTGAAAAAGTGTGGGCACCCCTGATCATTTTCAAGATTTTCCTTTATAAATTATAGGTTGTTCGGATCAGCAATTTCAATTAAATATATCATATAGCAGACAAACACAGTGATATTTGAGAAGTGAAATGAACTTACAGAAAGTAGGCATGTGCATAAATTTGGGGATCCCAACAAAAAAATTACATCAATATTTAGTAGATCCTCCTTTTGCAGAAATAACAGCCTCTAAACACTTCCTATAGCTTCCAATGAGGGTCTGGATTTTGGTTGAAGGTATTTTTGACCATTCTTCTTTACAAAACATCTCCAGTTCAGTCAAGTTTGATGGTGCCCAAGCATGGACAGCCTGCTTTAAATCGCACCACAGATTTTCAGTAATATTCAGGTCTGGTGACTGAGATGGCCATTCCAGAATGTTGTACTTGTTCCTCTGCATGATGCCTTAGTAGAATTTGAGCAGTGTTTAGGGTTGTTGTCTTTTTGAAGTATCCAGCCCTGGCGCAACTTCAACTTTGTCACTGATTCTTGAACATTGTTCGCAAGATGCTGATACTGACTGGAATCCATGCGACCTTCAACTTTAACAAGATTTCCAGTACCTGCACTGGCCACACAAGCCCAAAGCATGATGGAACCACCAAATGTTACTGTGGGTAGCAGTAACATTTGGAATGCTGTGCTCTTCTTTCGCCATGCATACTGCCCCTTGTTATGTCCAAATAACTCAATTTTAGTTTCATCAGTCCACAGCACCTTATTCCAAAATGAAGCTGGCTTGTGCAAATGTGCTTTAGCAGACCTCAAGCGACTCTGTTTGTGGCATGTGCACAGAAAAGGTTTCCGTTGCATTACTCTCCCATACAGCATCTCCTTGTGCAAAGTGCGCTGAATAGTTGATGCACCGTGACACCATCTGCAGCAAGATCATGTTGTACGTCTGTGGAGCTGGTCTGTGTGTTGAGTTTGACTGTTCTCAGCATCCTTCACCTCTGCTTATTTTTCTTGGCCTGCCACTCTGGGCCTTAACTAGAACTGTGCCTGTGGTCTTCCATTTCCTCACTATGTTCCTCACAGTGGAAACAGCTGAAATTTCTGAGCTAGTTTTTTGTATCCTTCCCCTAAACCATGATGTTGAACAATCTTTGTTTTCAGGTCATTTGATAGTTGTTTTGAGGCTCCCATGTTGCCACTCTTCAGAGAAGATGCAAAGAGGAGAACAACTTGCAACTGGCCACCTTAAATACCCTTTCTCATGACCGGCTTCACCTGTGTATGTAGGCCAAGGGTCAATAGTGCTAAAGGTATTAAAATCAATAAAACAACAAGGGTGCCCTAATTTATGCACATGCCTACTTTTGTTTAAGTAATTATTGCACACTTTCTGTAAATTCTATAAAGTTCATTTCACTTCTCAAATATCACTGTGTTTGTCTGCTATATGATATATTTAACTGAAATTGCTGATCTGAACAACCAATGATTTATAAAGGAAAATCTTGAAAATGATCAGGGGTGTCCAAACTTTTTCACATGACTGTATCTCAGCAAAATGTGTCTTGGCCCAGTATATAGACGCTTGAGGCCAAAATAAGTCTAAGTGTGTGCTGTCTGCATTTAATTATAAATGCAGGGAGTGCACTTTAGCATGCTAGTTGTTTTTGTTTGTCACAGCAAACTCCAGTCTGGTCCCTGAGAGTTGTGAAAAGCAAAAGCACCTCTAAACTTATCATGGTGAATATTTGAGATGCTCTGAATGTATAAGGTAAGTGAGGGAGAACGTTTGACCAAACTATTTAAAATGAACTAATCCTGATTTTTTTTTTTTAACATACTATAAATCAGGTACTTTAATCCTAGTTCAGACATAGGCGTCCTGTTTTAGACCTAGTTTAAACCTGTGTTACCAGAATCACAGGCTGTACTAGAGAAGGGATGTAACAATAACCAAAATATTGTGTCAAAAGTCTCACAATAATATCATGGGCCATCACAATATATCAAATTATAAGTCTCTCTGCTTAAATTATTAGCTATAATGCAGCAATAGTAGCTAAAAAACAGAGAGAACTACTTAGACCATGATCCTTTGCTCCGTTTCAGTGCCGACTACTAGTACATGTACAAATAACTGTTATAAAGCACTTTCAAATTTTAATTCTTTGGATTATGACAGGACCAAAGGCTTATCAGGGTATTTTAAAAATAAAATGTAGAGTATTCGCAGTTTGGTTAGCCTCAAGAAAATATCATAATAAAAATTGTATTGTGAGATGTACAGTCCTGTGCACAGGCAGGTGTGAAAAAATACTGTAAACAAAGAATGCTTCAAAAATATAAATAATGATTGTTTTGATCAGTTTACAAAATGCAAAGTGAGCAAACAAAAGAATGCGCCAAAGTCCTTCAGAACTCTCTTGAGCGTAAAGAAGAAGCAGAAGTTGTGTTGGTGATGGTCTGGCCCCACAGAGCCCTGACCTCAACATCATGGAGTGTGCCTGGGATTCCATGAAGAGACAGAAGGATGTGAGGAAGCTCCATCCACACAAGATCTGTGCTTAGTTCTTCAACATGTTTCGAACAACCAACAAGCCCACTTCCTTCACAAACTGTCTGCAAGTAAACCTAGAAGAACTGATGCTCTTCTGAAGGCAAAGCTCACACCAAATATTGATCTGATTTACATTTCTCATTTGTTCATTCACTGCATTTTGTTGATGGATGAAAATAAATTATTGACACTTCCATTTTACAGTTTACAACATTTCCACACTTGCCTGTAACTTTTGCAGAGTACTGTATATCATGAAAGTATGAGACCAAGAGATTTGGATATCATTACATCCCTAGTACTGAATGTAGACTGTGAAATACGTACTCTGTGACTCTGGAGATAACAGGTCAAAGAACACAGATCACATGAGCTCAAAGAGATGCACAGATGTATTCTTCACTGTTAAATCTGTGATTTGTGTAAAATCACTTTGAGCTCACATGGGCCTGAGCATAAATAAAATAAAATAAAATAATAAAGTTATTTGTATTAGGCTATATGCTTAACATTTTGTTTCAAATTGAACATGTATTTGCACAGCAATGTTTTTATCATGTTAAATGTGCTCATATCACTGTATTTGAGTCACGTGTTAGGCATTTGAGTGCACTAAGTTGGTGCGCCCCAGTGGAGGTCTATGGAGGAGGCTGAACTTCTCAGAAAATGTGACGTCAATATGTTGCTTTTGCCCTGTTACCTTACATTAGAGCCCTGAAATACATCCTGATGTGCAGGGTGGGGGCGCACTCAAATCAACTGATTGGTCTTTAGAAACATTATCACAGGATTCAGCTGCTCTGTCCTGCCTCACCACAACTCTACACTGGCAGCTACTGCTACAGGCTAATGCTACAGGCTAATACTACTGCTACAGGCTAATGAATGGAGAACTACAGAGCTGTGCGCTATACGAGTTATGACGAGTTCAACTTTAGTCAAAGTGCATCCAAGGAACAGTTTTTAGGGAGTAATATGTCGTCTCGTCAGCGGGACCCTTCAGCCAAGCAAGAAAAGAGGCACTGAAATGAAATGAGTGCATGTGGCTGTGATGACATCCTACGGCTCTTGATACACGCACTGGCTAATGGCGGTTACTTTCACCTAAACCTCCACACAGGAGAGCGGGAGAAGAGACCCAAAGCACCGGACACACGGACACAGACCAGTGCCACCACCAGGGCACTTGCATTCGGGGCCGGGACACTCGCCACTGGGACTCGCGGCATCTTTTCTGGGCATAAAAGTTTGACAGAGGGTTTACATCCACCCGGTGCCCTGGTACTTATATGGACTGGTGTAACTTTCAGACTGAAGTGGGATTAGGACAAGTTTTAGAACCAGCTCGTGCACTCTGCTCCAGGACCTTGTCCCGTGGACCGGACTGGACATTTTGGAGACAGAAGCAACAGGACAGTGGATAGAGGACACACTTCTCAGTCCCCTGGAGAAGGTAAGCGGCTTGTGTTCGTTAGTTTGGGGCAAATCTGAGGAGGAGCCTCACAGGTAAACAGTGTTATCGTGTTAACAGGTAAATGCGTAAATGACTGCAACGGGGCCGCTCCGGTGTTCTGCCATGAGCTGTAGGAGCGGCGCTGATGCTGTGACCGGAGCCTCTTATTTTTATATGTTTGTGTTGTTGGGACTGGATGTGAGCAGTTGGATCAGGTTGTGCTGCTGTGTAAACTTTGTGCTTGGATATTTGTTGTGCTCTAGATAAAGCTCAGCCAATAGTGACCAGCCATTAGGCTTTTAATGTTTAATGTTTAGCAGTGTCTTTTAGCATTTTATTGTAGCACTTTGAGATTTTGATTTAAATGTAACGTGCATTATAAATAAAATGTATTATTATTATTATTATTATTATTATTATTACTAAAATGACTGTCTGTTTTGGGCATTTGTTATAATATTATATAGCCTATATAGCCTAATACATATATTTATAATACATATTTATAAAAATAAATAAATAAATACCACCAGCCACCTCTGGTCAGAATGCTGTTTCCTCCTCGAAAACAGACCTGGAATTGTTGTTTCATTCACACATCTTTGAGTAATTCTTTATTATTAGTCTACATCTCCAAAGCTCTGCTCCACCTTGTGATGTTGTGTAGTAGTAATTTTCAAGTCAACAGCTCCTTTTACCTTTAGTTTAGCAGAGATGGGCAATCCCAGGACTGGAATTATCCAAATGATTCTAGTTTAAAAACATGGTGGAGCACTTACTGCATTTCTTTTTGAGAGAAGAACTCAGCCTAAATGGGCAGGTTTATGTGTTTAACATGTGTGAATGAAACAAAACACAACTCCAGGTCTGTTTGTGATGAGGAAACATTAGAACAGAGATCAGAAAAGTGGCTGTGAAAAATCCAAACTAAATATAACATGTCTGTCCTTGTGCCGTTCTACAGGTTTCTCTTTCTGAATTATCTCCCCTGTCGCTCACAACTTTACATGCTCAGATGAGTCAAAGAACCAGTCAGACCAATAACCTGAGAAACTGCAAACAAGGAGCTGAGAGAAGTTCAGGGACGTCTCCTCGTAATGTAGACACACCTTTGAGAATAATAATATCCTCAGTTGCCCAGGTAGAATCAATTGCAAAAGAAAATTCTGTAAACTGGTCTTAAGTTTCACCATGTAGCTTCTTCAGTTTTGACAGGGTTTTGCATGTCAAGGAACAATCATGCAAACTTCAGCGACAGTTCACACCTTAGGGCAGTTTGGTGCACTTAACTAATACCAGATACTCTTTACTGTAAACAACTAGGGTGTGTTTGTTTCAGTATAGTAAGATAAAAGACAATGACTTGCAGAAGAACATTGTCAAAACTGAAGAAGCTACTTGGAGAAATGAGTGAATCCACGTCCAAACACATGTCTAGAGTTTCCCTGGTCATTTCTTGCTCAGTGCAGTTGAATGCCTCTCCAATACTAACCAAATGAACTCAAATTGAAACTTCTAACCAAAATTACAATATGTTGGTTGCTTAGTTACCAGTGGTGTGTCCCGTTGGCGGTAGTTTCGCTCTGCATCCTCCCCTCCCAGGACTCATCAGGACCAAAGACATTCTCATCCAGCTGTCAACAACGCACAACAAGTTACACTCACTCTGGAACATTTTTACTCCATAACTTGTAACCTGCTCTAAACCTCACCTGGATCAGCTCCTCCAGGTAGGACGTCTTCTGTGAAGGACACTCTGAAGGGACTTGCCCCTCTGTGGGACCTCTGACCTGCCTTGGGCCCTTCCCCTGCAAAGGTGAATGCTGTGGCCCCTCCCCCTGCACAGGTGAATGTTGTGGCCCCTCCCCCTGCACAGGTGAGTGGGGTCTCAGCCCATGGTCCAGAGAGGAGAGGTCTATCAGATGGTACGACTTCACTTCTCTGGGGCTGGACACTGGAAAACATATTAAAAGATTACAAGATTAAAACGGACATATTTGTGCCCAAAGTAACTAAATATAACTATGGTTTTATGAGTCTCAGATGACAAAATTGAGATGGGCCTAGTATGAAAGAAGAATGCAGTGTTTATGGTTCATGTTTAAGTTGAGTTTGACTGGTCATATGTCCTGTTCCCCAGCAGAGTCTGACCTGGGCTCCGGAGCATAGCCTTCCCCTCTGCTGTTTCACTCCGTGCGCTCACATGGGCTCTGTAAGCCTTTATGGCCAGTGTTAACTCATCGTTAGCCTCCAGGACCTGAGACAGAGCCATGTCATCCTCCGCTGTCTCACTGGCCAATCGGAACAGAGTGGGGCGGAGCCGGTCACAGCGCTCAAATAGGCGCTGCACAGAGACACATGCACAGAGTCACACTTTAAATCCTGATGTAATGTTTGTATCTCATCTGTGATTTTAAAGTCACTGATTCAGTGTTTAAATTGACACCACAAAGCAGCTCGGCAACTTTTGATGCTAGCTGTTCTTTAAACTGCTCCATGTGACAGCAGTTACAGTCCTAGCGTCTTCTAAATATGGCCTGGATGCATTTCTATACACAGAAAAAGGTTAGGGGTGTAACTATGGTTCTATAAATCTCTTTTTACTAGTATGAAAGGATTATCATTGTTGGAATAGCCATAGAACAGGAGTTCAAATATATGTTTACATACACATATACATTATGTTATAAAAGGTCCAATGTGAAGGTGCTTCATGTGTCACAGAAAGCATTAAAAGTTATGCCTGAGTATAGAGTATGGTAGTACAGAGTATGGCATTATGGACAAGGGTAGTATGGAGTATGGCAGTACCTGGATGTCCTGGCTGGGCTTCTGGGAGTTCCTGGTCTGAGACTGTCTCTCTAACATCTCCTGGAGCTGCGTGCTGCTGCTGTGGGCCTCCTGCAGAAGGTCCTCCCTCCTCTTCACTTTGGCTGCTCGCTCCTGCTCCTGCTCCAACACAAGAATACAGGATATTTTAGAAGATTATGTTAAGTTTATTTGTCCTGGTAGAGGACAATACAGTCCTACAATGACCCTGAGGTCTTAGATTTAGACTTAGACAAACTTTATTGATCCATCAGATCATCCATTGCTCATCCATCATCAAAACAAAGGACACTAGGAGCAAACTCTGCATAAAAGGTCTCATGTTGGATTGTGTGTGACTTTGACACTCACTGTGTACACTGTGTGTGACTGTGACACTCACTGTGTACACTGTGTGTGACTGTGACACTCACTGGGTACACTGTGTGAGTGTAACACTCACTGTTTACACTGTGTGAGTGTAACACTTACTGTGTACACTGTGTGTGACTGTGACACTCACTGTGTACACTGTGTGTGACAAACATTCACTGTGTACACTGTGTGTGACAAACACTCACTGTGTACACTGTGTGTGACAAACACTCACTGTGTACACTGTGTGTGACAAACACTCACTGTGTACACTGTGTGACAAACACTCACTGTGTACACTGTGTGTGACAAACACTCACTGTGTACACTGTGTGTGACAAATCCTCACTGTGTATACTGTGTGTGACTGTGACACTCACTGTTCACACTGTGTGACTGGGACACTCACTGCTTACACTGTGTGTGACTGTAACCTTCACTGTTCACACTGTGTGTCACTCACAGCTTGCATGGTGCTCTTGATGAGTCGGTTTGCAGTCTCCAGATCTTCAGGTCGGCCACTCTTCAACAGTCTGTCCAACAACTACAGTCCAAACACTGTTAGGATTGAAGCCTTTCACATGAGATGAAGACATGACAGAGCAGAGGTACCTTAGTGGTGTCGTCCTGCTCGAATATGGAGGAGGAGCTTCTGTTGGGGGCAGGGGGCATGATCAGAGTGCTGGACAGCTTGGGGTCTTTTTTCACTATATCTGTATAACAACAATAAAATAATGACCAAGAAAGTATCATACTCTCTTTTGACAAATTGTGTATGTGTAATTTCTGTATCATGCTCAAAGTTGCTGTGCCTGTTTTTCACTGTCTTAAGAATGTGAAAAATTTTAATGGTCAATTTGAAGCAGTTTACAGTACCAGTAAAATCTACTCAATACTGATCCATATGTTGAAAGACAGCAGTAAATACAGAGTCTGTTCTGCTGTGCACAGTGGCAGCTCTTCTGGACAGACTGAGGCCTACCCTGTGTCTAAAGCATGAGGTCAGGGCCTACCGTGTGTCTAAAGCATGAGGTCAGGGTCTACCCTGTGTCTAGAGCATGAAGTCAGGGCTTATCCTGTGTCTAGAGCATGAGGTCAGGGCCTACCCTGCTTCTTGAGCATGTTGTAGGCCTCCTGGATCTTGGGCTGGTCTCGGAGCCACAGCGTCCACCCATACAGCACCTCCACCAGACGCTCCTTCACTTTCTCCGGGCTCCACGCTCCATAGTACTGCGCACAAACACACACACACACAAACACACAAACACACACACAAACACACACACACACACACAAACACACAAACACACACACACACACACACAGTAGGGCTGTCAGGTTCATCACAATCTACCCACTAAGGTTCATTAGGTCTCTTCTTCCTCTATTCTTTAGATTCTTATGTACAGACATGTGCATGTCTGAGCCATAAGCCCACCAAGATCAACTTAAGTCTGTAATATCAGACCACTGCAAGAGGAAAACCATTTCATAGACCAGGACAATGGAAGGTCATAGGTGCAGAGAGCAAGAAGCACCATGGTTTGATCATGAAGGCCATCAAAAACAGGAAAGGCGGATGCTAAATCTGGATGAGGGGGCGAACAAACTCTCTTACACTTGGGGTGCAGTTCTGAAGAAGTGGGACTGCAGGTGGCGCTGGCACCCTACTGTTCCAAGTAGGAAGACAGAGCTAAAATGTTTAAATCTGCTGAACAGACAAGTCACGGCAACATCACGTGACATTTCTGAGTGCAGCCCAAACTGTGAAGATCTGAAATAAACATCTGTACATAAGAATCTACAGTAGAATCATCCCAGTCTTATCAAGAGGACTGGTGAAGAGGTGAATGTTTGGAAGAGGAAAACAGCGATGGCATTCTTGAAATAATTGTTTTTCTATGGAGGTGCTCCCTCAGAATAGTTTGAGCAGGTCTATAATGTTAGGGTACTTATTAGGTTAGAGCTTATTGTGCAGAAATAGATTTAGCTGAGTCATATTTAGCATTAGAATCCAGAGACAGATATCTGGGTTAGTCAATCCGGGTAAGAGAAACATATCCAGGATAAGTTCTGCCAGTCTCGTGGTACAAGCATCAGGTTTGAAAAGTTGTACTATATTGTTTTGTATCCTACTTTTGTATAATTATGGAAAATTGCTGTGTGGGAGCAGGGGCTTGTGGACTTGTGGGCTGAGCTTTGGATAGAAATGTACTGCAAATCACAAGCAGGATTTGAATAGGACCCAGGAGAGATCTCTAAATTACTCAAACATAGATGGATGGGATCTAAAACCTCTTCGGGCATGTTTTTTGAGGAGGGAACATTATAACACGGGAAAAAATCTGTTGTGCACCATGTGCCCTGTTTAAAAAAAAACATGAATCTGACCTTCTTTCTGATGCAAGCCACTGAAGTGGAGGGAGCACTGGTTGTTGGTCAGTGTCTTCTGTGTGTGAGGTTACAAAAGTGTGTGTCTCTGTTGCAGTCAGAGGAAGTGTAAGAAACAGTGTGTGGTTAGAGTTAGACAGAGTTACACAGATTGTCACAGAGGCTATAGGCTCTGGCTCTGGGGCTCTGGTCCACAGCAGAGGAAGAAACACTCAATGTGCTTTATGATGTAACAAAGATTGTTAGCTGTAACCACAGGGATGTTTCAAAAGCTACTTTATTGCAGAACCCAGGCTTCAAATACTGACAGTGTGCTGCCTTCAGTGGCCACTTCAATTTGAAGTACTATGTGACATCACACAGGCCACTCCACTCCTCTCATTCTCCCTTTAGTCTTCAAAGAACTAGAGTAGCAGCTCTATTTGAAATGTGGTTGTGGGTGTACTTTTGGAGACATACCAGTAGTATGTGCAGTACCTTTGGAAACAGTATTTACAGTACTTTTGGAAACATAGTATGTGCAGTACCTTTGGGGACATAGTATGTGCAGTACTTTGGAGACAAAGTAATATATGCAGTACCTTTGGCGAGAGCACTTTGATTAGCTCGTTGAGGAACCTGAACTTGGCCACCTCACAATGGAACTTCTGCCCACACTCGTTCATGCACACCTCCAGGACCTGCACACACACACACACACACACACACACACACACACACACACACACACGCACGCACGCACACACATGCACACACACAGACAGCATAAGGGAGAGAAGAAGAGGGTCAGTGTGTTTTTCTGTATAAAGCAGAGTTCAGGTCATTTTCACATATTTTCCTTCTGTGTGAAGCGCCTTCATTACATTCCTATTATAATCCGCTGGTCCAAATGTCCTTGTCACACAAACGTGTCACACAGCAGCTCTGCACAGCCCAAACATACAAATGTAATTTTTGTACAATTCCACTTTTACGTCACCACAGACTGTGCAGGTCAGCCCCAGGGCAGACATGTTCACACACACCACACACATACTGCTCTGAGAGAGAGACAAAGGGACAGAGAGACAAAGAGACAGAGAGAGACAGAGAGAGAGACAGAGAGAGAGAGACAGAGAGAGACACAGAGAGAGACAGAGAGAGGGGGAGAGAGAGAGTGGCCATACCGGCTTGTCAAAGCCTGATCCCGTCAGATCTCAGAAGCTAAGCAAGGCCGGGCCTGGTTTGTACTCTGATGGGAGACCACTGGGAATTCCAGGTGCCACAGTGGGGCGCCAGTGGCAAAAACTGTCGTAGTGTCCTTAGGCAAGGCACAGCACCCACATTGCCTAGTATGAAAGTGGTGTGTGCGTAAATGGTGGTGGTGGTCGGAGGGGCCGATGGCGCAGATTGGCAGCCTAGCTTCCGTCAGTCTGCCCCAGGGCAGCTGTGGCTACAATAGTAGTTTACCACCACCGGGTCTGTAGTGAATGAATAATGCTCTGTAAAGCGTCTTTGAGTGTCCTGAAAAGTGCTACAGTGGCAAGAAAAAGTATGTGAACCCCTTGGGCTTTCTTTGTTTTCTGCATAAATTAGTCATAAAATGTGTTCTGTTTTTAATTTAAGTCACAACAATACAATCATACATTCTTCTAAAGTAATACTGCAGGAAAAAAAATGTGTTTTGATTTTTGTTTATTAAACACAAGCAGTCAACATTCACATACAGGGAGGATAAAGTATGTGAAACTCAACATTTAGTAGCTAGTTGACCCTCCTTCTGCAGCAGTAACCTCAACCAAACGTTTTCTATAGTTGCAGATCAGACCTGCACAACGGCCAGGAGGAATTTTGGACCATTCTTCTTCACAGAATTGTTTCAGTTCAACAATATTTTTGGGTTGTCTGGTGTGTATTGCTCTCTTGAGGTCATGCCACAGCATTTCAATGGGGTTGAGGTCCAGACTCTGACTTGGCCACTCCAGAAGGCGCAATTTCTTTTTTTTGAACCATTCTTTTGTTGATTTACTTGTATGTTTGGGGTTGTTGTCTTGTTGCATCACCCATCCTCGTTTGAACTTCAGCTGGCGGACTGATGGTGTTAAGTTTTCCTGCAAAATGTCTTGGTACATTTTGGAATAAATTTTTCCATTGATGACAGCAATCCGTCCAGGACCTGAGGCTGCAAAACAGCCCCAAACCATGATGCTTCCTCCACCATATTTCATATTTTGGGATGATGTTTTGATGCTGGTGTGCTGTGCCATTTTTCCTCCGTACATACCGTTGTGTGTTCCTTCCAAATAGCTCAATTTTTGTTTCATCTGGCCAAAGAATATTTTGCCAGAACTGCTGTGGAACATCGAGGTGATCTTTTGCAAACTTTTGACGTGCAGCAATGTTCTTTTTTGTCAGCAGAGGTTTCCTCCGTGGTGTCCGCCCATGAACACCATTCTTGTTCAAAGTTTTACGTATTGTGGAGGTGTGAACAGAAATGTTTGCATGTGCCAGAGATGTTTGTAAGTCTTTAGCTGATGCTCTAGGAGTCTTTCTCACCTCACTGACAATTCTGTGCTGCGCTCTTGCTGTCATCTTTGTAGGACGACCACGCCTGGGGAGAGTGGCAACTGTCTTGAACTCCCTCCATTTGTAGATAATCTGTCCCACTGTTGAGACATTAAGGCTTTTAGAGATACTTCTGTATCCCTTCCCAGCTTTATGCAGTTCAACAATTCTGGCTCGCAGGTCTTCACTGAGCTCTTTGGTGCGTGGCATGGTTCCCATGTGACAATGCTTCTTCACAACAGCTATCTCAAGATTAGTGTGGGTTTTTAAAGGGTGGGGCAGCTTCAATCAACACCTGCAATCTCATCACAGTAATTGGACTCCATAATGGGTGAGATCTGACTCAAATTAGCTATTGTAGAAGTCATTAGCGTAGGGATTCACATACTTTTTCCACCCTGCACTGTGAGTTTTTTACATGATGTGTTCAGTGAAAAGGTGAAAACACATAATTTTGTATAGTATTAGTTAAACCAGAAGGTGTTTGTATATTGTGGTGACTTACATGAAGATCAGGAAACATATTATCCCAAATTTATGCAGAAATCAGAGAAATCCCAAAGGGTTCACATACTTTTTCTTGCCACTGTATATAAAACTGATGCATTATTATTATTATTATTATTATTATTATTATTATTATTATTATTATTATTATTATTATTATTATTAGAGGGGGACAGAGAGAGACACAGAGAGACACAGACAAAGAGAGGGACAGAGAGAGAGGGAGACAGAGAGACAGAGAGACAGAGAGGCAGAGAGAGAGAGAGAGAGAGACAGAGAGAGAGGGAGACAGAGAGAGACAGAGCAAGACAGAGAGAGACAGGGAGACAGAGAGAGAGAGAGAAAGAGAGAGAGAGAGACAGAGCAAGACAGAGAGAGACAGAGAGAGAGAGAGAGACAGAAAGAGAGGGGAGCTGCCCTGATCTGGTGTTTCTCTGGGGGGAGGGGGAGGGGGTTTGGGGGAACAACCCCACATGACCAACGTGAAGAAACTGCAGAAATAAAAATGAAAACAAAAAGCTCATTAGATTATAGTGTCACATGACACGGGGCAGAATGTCACATGACCAGAGAGATTCGTCTGATTGGACACGCTCCATCAGAAACGACAAGGACAGGAGATGTGAATGAAGCAGTGTTCCTTAGAGAAACTCCCACACACTCACACACTCACACACACACACATACTCTCACACACACACTCGTACACACACTCACACACACACACTTTGCTCTCACTGCTGAGGTCAGTCACACCACACTGAGACACACTGCTCATTTCAGCACCTCTGGATGTTCAACCACAGGAAGACATAAAGAAAGCAACACAAAAACTGATGTGCCTTCATCTTCAAACCCCACTTGATCATGTCAGAGACAGAAAAAATAATATGCTATATATGCTATACCATCAAATGTAAAAAGCTGAAAAGTGTTGATCGCAAAAACAGAGTCCAGATAAGCGCCGCTGAAACCTTCACTGAGCCACTCTGGAATGAATAAAAGTTATAGTCTCTACAACAAACATATTCTGAAATGCACAGGACTCCTGTATTAGTTTAACAATTACAATATAAAGCTGCGGTATCTGATTTTCAAACTACAAAAAAGGAAAATACATTTAAATCGATCTGGCGAGTTCTTCATTCTCACAGACCTTTTTAGACGGCTTATTAATCCAATATTACAGCTGTTTTTATATAAATACATTGGTTTCTAGACCTTTTTTCTGCCTAAATAGTAGTTTTTGCAGACGTGGTCATTTCTTACAAGTTTGTGGTTGATGTTTTAGAATGACTTTCATTATTACACAACCAGTACTTTAATAATGAAAGTAAAGTACTGGCTGTGTAAATGCAGTACTGACTCACCGTGAGCGCCTTGAGGGCCTCTCGCTCCTGAGGGGACTGGATCTTGTGAGCCAGGAGCCGCAGTGCCACCTGTGGACTGCAGACAGACAGCACAGCGTCAGTGTACAGATGAGCTGACGTCTACACGATTATTTTAGTCCTTTCACTTGAGATGGTTTGTTTTAAAGCGGGGCTATTACACTTGGATGAGGTCTAAACTGTAGCACATATTTACACCTCCATGTGCCCTTTTACTTACTTTTGTTTTTGACTCTCTGACTCTCCCCCTCCCTTTGCTCCCTGTGTTAAGTCACTCCCCTTTCAGAACTACTACGCTAACTATGTGAACTGCCACACATCACATCAGATTTGTCAAGTTGCTGTGTCCAGTTTTATGTCATGTTTTTGTATATTTATGAAGAATTGTCATGTGGGAGCATGGGTGATGTAGTCCTTAATACATTTTTTAATTAATCATTGCATTTCTGTAGCACCACCCTGGGGCAGACTGACAGAAAAGAGGCTCCAATCTGCACCATCGACCCCTCTCACCACCACCATCACTCACGTACACACCACTTTCATACTAGGCAATGTGGATGAAGTGCCTTGCCTAAGGACACAACAACAGTTTTTGTGACTGGTGCCCCCCTGTGGCACCTGGAATTCCCAGTGGTCTCCCATCCAAGTACTAACCAGGCCCTGCTGTGTTTCTGAGATCTGACGGGATCAGGCTTTGACAAGCCGGTATGACCACGTAGCCCAGGAGAGATCACTAGATTACTCAAACCTCTTCAGGCATGTTTTGTATGTGGGCACAGCGTTAGAGCATTTAACTGATTCGAAGTCACTTTACAGTTCCAGGCATTATTCAGTCATTCACTTTCAACTTGGTGCTGGTTAAGATACTTCTGTAACCACAAGCTCGACTGACAGACGTGTGACTGCTACTGCTAATATGGGTTATCAGTCCCTCCAACTATCACACACACACACGCACACACACACAACACACGCACACACAACACACGCACGCACGCGCGCGCACACACACACACACACACACACACACACACACACACACACACACACACACACACACACACACACACTCTAGGGCTGCACAGTTCATCTCTATCAAATCAACATCTTCTGTTATTCAGCAGAAAAGCCACTAACCCTGTAGTTTTATCTGTACAAACATGTTTTGAAATGTCCCTATATATCAGATGCCCTCCCTGTGTCTCCATGGGCTCTTACTGTATTTTGCATAAAAGCTGCTATCAGTGTTACGATCTGTACAAACATGTTCTGAAATGTGCTTCTTGTTTAAATTAGTCAGATATTAGAAATTATTATATATTAGAAATAGTCCGAAATCTAATTGCTATCACAAAGCTGCTGAGTTTTTCACAAACATTCACTTTCAACTTGGTGCTGGTTAAGATACTTCTGTAGCCACAAGCTCGACTGACAGATGTGTGACTGCTACTGCTAATATAGGTCATCAGTCCCTCCAACTATCACACACACACACGCACACACACACACACACCCACACACAACACACGCACACACACCCACACACAACGCACGCACGCACGCACGCACACACACACACACACACACACACACACAACGCACGCACGCACGCACGCACACACACACACACACACACACACACACACACACACACTCCAGGGCTGCACAGTTCATCTCTATCAAATCAAAATCCAAACTGAATGGACACAATTATCACTATCACAAAGCTGCTGAGTTTTTCACAAACCGTGCACCCTAACACAAACAGGCAGAGCAGATGAAGTGTCTTGCCCAAGGACACATATGTAAGCACATGTCAGAGTGGTCTGTGTAGTCCAGTGTAGTGATAGTGTGGTGCTTACCCGTCCGGCTGCTGCTTGACCATGTGGTAAAAGGCATGGATGCCCTCCCACCTCTCCTCAGGGTCCTGCGGGTCTGTGGCCTGGTCTGAGCACAGGGAGACGCTTTAACAGCACAGATCAGCTCATCTGTTGTAGTTCCAGCTAAGGCTATTCTCTCTGCTCAGATTGTGTCCAAATAAAGATCAGATTCAAGTCTGAGACAGAGTAGTGCCCACAGTTAGCATTAGAGCTGCAACTATCGAATATTTTTGGAATCGAGTATTCTGTCGATTATATCATCGATTAATCGAGTAATCGGATAAATCACACTTTTTTGTTTTTATACAACTATATCAATAGTGTGTAACGCAACATGAAAGGCCTCTTAAAATGAGCAAGCAATTGCTGTTATTCCTCACAAAAAAGGTTTTTATTTAAAGTCAACATTTTTTTTAAACAAGTGTAAAACCTTTGGCTTATTGGCTTATAAGACAGGAGTTTTCTAAGTGACAACGTTAATCCTTTAACTAGCCTAATTAATAAGCTAAATATAGAACTAGCGAACACATAAGTGTTCGTAAACGTCGGTAAAATATTTCCTTTCTCTGATATTGGAATTATTGATGCCAGCGGTTCTAGATTAAATCAGATTTTTGGTAAAAGTAGAACAACGAACTAGACGTTTCTGATATGGGAAACACCGAGTGTGTGCGTGTGTGTGTGTGTGTGTGTCTGTGTATACGTGAGGAAGGGAGCGATTTGAGTGAGATCATTTGCTCTCTTGCTGCTCATTATGCCTCGTTACTATCGACTCATAACACAGGTTACAAATAATTACAAATACTGTACATTCTAATAGGCGTTACTTTTCATTTCAGTTAGCAATCGTAAAAGTATGTTACCTCGTAGATTCTCCGACTCCGCTTAGAGAAGTACAGTTCACATGAGGATGCTTTCGCTTTAAGTGCTGCAGCATTGAAGACGTACTGTTGTGGTACATCAGGTTGGCTTTGCCAGTGCACACTGGCACCGGCCACATCATTATCTGCCATTTCCACACCGTGGAATAAATCGCGCCGCTTCAAATCTTTGACATGTACGTCATTGATAACTGTCCGTGTGAAACAGTGATCCCAGACTGGCGCAGCAGTCTACAAAGGAGGAGCGATACGATAGCAGAGACATTTTAAATAAATTGACTTTGGTGACATGAATTAAACGAAGCCTCGAGGCAAAGAATTTGCCCCGAATATTTTTTGTAATCGAATTATCCGAGTTACTCGAGTAATCGTTTCAGCCCTAGTTAGCATCACACCCCAGGGAATATTAATGATACCAGCTGTGAAGTATCAATAAAACATCTCACGAGACCATGTACGAGTCAATAACAGAATCTGACAGACCTGAGCAAACGCCCCAACCCCAGTGAACCCCAGAGTCCTTCACACAGCTCCACAGGAAATACTTCTACTACACTTTAGACTGTGGTAGTACTGTATACCGTAGTACTGTATATAGTGTAGTACTGTGTACTGTAAGTGGCAGTACTGTATACTCTCATACTGTATATACTGTGGTACTGTGTACTGTAATACTGTGCGGCAGCACTGTATACTGTAGTACTGTATACTGTAGTAGTGTATACTGTGAGGCAGCACTGTATACTGTAGTAGTATATACTGTAGTAGTGTATACTATGAGGCAGTACTGTATACTGCAGTACTGTACACTGTAGCATTGTGTATTGCAGTACTGAATACTGTAGTAGCATGTACTGTAGTACTGTATACTGTAGTACTGTACACTGTAGTATTGTGTACTGTAGTACTGTATACTGTAGTACTGCACACTGTAGTATTGTGTACTGTAGTACTATGTACTGTAGTACTGTGTACTGAATGACACGTCAGATTATTACACAGTACTAAAAGACTATTGAGGTGTACTTCCAAATCATTTGCTCATAACCTGAAGGTTGAATGTTCCACAGTATTGCATTAAATTTATCTCCAAGGAGCCAAGCAGATAAATCTACCTGCCCAAGTAACAGGTCAGATCTGCAAGGAGGCAAGCCTCTCACAGAAACAATATGTATTTTTCTAGAACTCCTTTAAAACAGCAGTAACTGAATGAAAAACAGGTCATCCTACAGGAACATTCCATCTAAGGGATATCTCCATGGAAACATACAGGCGGTGGAACAGAAAAATACTATGCATCTAAAAAATAGTAGTACTTGAGTAATATTAACTTGAAGTCCCAGTACTTGAATAGTCTGTCCTCCGCCCACCTCTGTCTGTCACTTCACCTTCAGTGAGTGTTTGCCCCAGAGCTTCAGTCACATCTGCCTCATCAGACACAGAACACACATTTGTACTCATGGAACAGAAAAGTTACTACTATTACTATAGTATTACTCAAGTACAAGTACAAAGTAAAGATACAAAATATTACACAAGGGGGACAAGAAGAATAATGCTAACAATTCATTTTGTATTTAAGTAACTAATACTGAAGTTAGAGTACTGTGACATCAAAAATGTATTACTCAAGTAAAAGTAAAAGTAATGCTGGGTTTCAGGCGACATTACTATGGAAGCATTGAGCGGCAAGTGTTTTTTTTTTTCCCCCCCAAAAAAATTCCCCCTTCAAATTTTTATTTTTTTTATTTTTTGGGTGATTTTTATTTTTTTTAAACACTTCAGAGCCTCTGTGTTTTCCAAGTATATGAGTTTAAATGGAAAACTTCAGGAGTGACAAACACCTGGAAGGAGAGCTCTTTATGTGAGACAGTGGGCTCGAGTGTGGCAGACCCGGGTCCAAGACTCACCTTCCCCAGTTGTCTATGTATTCACTTCAGCTGAATGCAGCAGCCTTTTCATGAGTTTGACTTTATGCGTTCTCTTTAGGAGTTTTTTGAGAAAAAAGATCGATGCATCACTGATCATCATACAGGTATAAGTCGCTGTTTGTCTTTTGTGCTTTAGTTATGTTTAGTTATACTTTGTTGATGTTCTCCTGTTTAGCTTACGTGGCAAAGCGCTGCACTAAAGCGGCCAGAGTTTAAGTTTTAAGATAAATGGGTTCTATTTTTGTTTTGCTCATGTTTTCCTCATGGAGTGGAGCTTAAAGTGCCCAGTGAAGTTTCCCGGACTGTCGGCTGGCGCTGCTGACATTTTGCGAGTAGTCGTCGTCGTAATGGGATTTATGTGGATATCTGTGTTACTACAACATTCACAAGCGACTTTTAAAGCTGTGTATAACTGCTCCTGTCCAACACAAAAGTAGGTACACTCCAAGCAAGCATATGCCTGGCACAAGGATCTGACAGGGATTTGGGGACAACATGAGCAAAAACAAAAAATAACCCATCTATCTTAAAACTCAAACTCCGACCCCTTTAGTGCAGTGCAGCAAAAAACACTTAGAAAATAGAGCACAAATGACGTGCCTCTTTTTTTTTCGTTTGGCTTCTGTACATTACAGCATTCTATAGGCTGTAAATATATAATATAGAGGAGGGCAGCTTCCATAAATATACTTAAAGGGCCCATGTTAGGCTGTTTTCTGATCTCTGTTCTGATGTAGTTTCCTCATCACAAACACACCTGGAGTCGTGTTTTGTTTTATTCACACATTCTTCTCTGATACTAAAACACTTTGTTCTACCAACAGAATGTGCTCCACTGTGTTTTTAACTCCCTACACATTCATTAGAATAATGTGAATAATGTTGGTCCTGAAATTGGAATCTACAGACACACGAATAATAAAGAATTACTCAAACATGTGTGAAACAAAACACAACTCCAGATATGTTTTTTTTTCTTTTTATGTTAATTATAACATGACTTAAAGCCCAAAACAGTGAATTCTGCGTACAGGACGATACAAGTCAATATTTGTGACTTTTCATGAACGTTAATGCTTTCATGGGGAAATCAGACTATTGTATTGTGTCTGAAACCACAATACAGAGAAGTTCAGCCGTGTTTAAAAAGCAGGCAGTTATGTAGAATTCATAAGGCTACATGTAACCTGGTACTACCCACCAACAGAATGTGGCAGATAAGTTTTTAGAAGACCTGATTTCAAAATAAAACTTTCCAACTCAATTCATCGGTCAGCGGTTGACTCAGTGTCGCTGCGCCAGTGTCATATTTATCGTGCTCAGTCAAAGAAGTGCCATTTGTTCAGTGTTTTTATGCAAAGATGTGCAAAATCCCCAAAAAGCACGCGCATCGGTCCCACAACAACTTCCTGTTACTGCCTGTTACTGTTTTTCTGCACAATTACGCACGTACGCGAGTCAATGCAAGTCACAAGAACCGAGTTAGAAAGCGCAAAGCTGTGCCTATTTCCTAAAACTTTGCAATCGTTTTCCTGTTCGTTTCTGAAAGTTCACGTCAGTGCGGTGCGGGCACTTACTGAGCAGGGTCTCCAGAGAAGGACTGTCCGCGCTCGCCATCGCCCCGGACTCGGCTCAAAGTGCGTCTGGTCTCGGGAGCCGCGTCGGGGTGTCGCTTATAGAGGGAGACGCGGCAGTGACAGGGGCTGAAGTGTCAAACGGTCACCGGGACATGTGACAGTCACGCCCCGCCCGACAGCAGCACCCCAGTCACGTGCTGTCCTTTTACGCACAACTAACTCCGTGACCGTTTGCAAACTATTTGAAGACGCAGCTGCCTGTGGTTTTACATCCATACTTAAGCTGTATATTATAAAGGTGTTTGAATGTTTTGGTCCAGTTTACCATACTTACATTTTTCTCTGTGAATTCAAAGTTGTCATAGGACCCCATTTGTCCAAAATGTCCCTTTAGATTGTAGGAGCCTGTGCACCTGCATAAATGAACCCAGTTTACCTAAACTTTTTTGTCTCGTCTTGATAGTCTTGTTTTGTACGGAGGGCAGAGGGACACATTTAATTTAGACAAAACACTGATCTCACTGTGGGTGGGGGCATCTCAGGTTTAGTTCACAGGTTTAATTCACATTTGACCACACTGACCTGCAGAGATGTTGCGCATCATTTATGCATCCCACACAGAAACAGAAAATACAACTGTGGAGCCGTTTAACCTTTTGCACTGCATTAGATGAAACTGTTTCCTTGGCCATATATGGACATGCTATACATTATAGTTTGAGGCTCATATTTACTAAAAAAAACAAAAAAACAACGTGCTGTTCTCCTGCAGTGATGCAGTGACATTTGCACATTTTCTTGTGACCTGTATGCATTTCCTTGACAGGTTTTTGTTCAAAATGAACAGCTGTTGTTCTTGGATTGTAATTGTCATTGTGTCAGAGTGAATGAAGATACTGCATGTGCTTTCGGTAACCAGGTAACCATACACACAGGAGGCATTTTCAATTTTGAAAACACATTTTTAATATAAAAGATAAAGATTCAAGTGTCCAGAGAGTGTGTTCAGTGTCCAGTCAGGTGTGTGCAGGCTGCAGCAGTCTGTGGAGCCTGTGGACTGTCTCAGACGCTCCTAAACACACCATCATCTCCGCCACACTGGGGCCCTGCTGTGGACACAACACAGGGAACTGTTAGCATGGGCGCATTAGCAGGGGCAGAGGAAGTGCCTCTTGTCACTGCCTCAGTCAGTGTCTGTTTATATCGCTCTTCTGACTCACTTCTTTACTCAGCTGAAGAATACAGAGCTATTTAAGGAGACAGGACTAAAACATACTTAAGAGTGTTGCTGTGCATGGACTTTGATGTTGTCTCATTTTAAAGTATGTATGGAAATGTAATTTCTCTAAAAATTGCAAATGTTTACATGTCTCAGTGCGTAATCCGAGTTCAAACAGGCATTAGCAGATTCAGATTAGCAGCAGATCATGGCTGTCCTGGATTGAAGTATATCTGTGCATGGGCCATGGCACAGCCTGTATGGTGGATGTGTACTTGTACAGTGTGTAGTTAGTTACCTGCAAACCGCTGAGCGCAAGCCGCAGCAGCCGCATCACCTCTTTGTACTGAGTGCACTGGCTCTGTTTGGCCACAGTCTTCAGCTCAGAGTTCACCCACTCCGGTGTCAGCTTTCCGCTCTGCTCCAGCAGCCTGCACCACAGAAGCATGGTGAGGAGTTGATATTGATATGACAGTCCGTGTCGTATGATAAGAGCTACAGAGAATATGTTATAATTTACATAATTACAAGTTACAATATTCATCTAAAACAATTACAAAACCAGTCCTCTGACTTGTGCGGTGCCCAGTGGGAGCTGTCATCACTGTAAACATCATCACAACAAAGCCAAAATGTCGACACCGCCTAATTCTATGCCTATCATCAATAAGAAAATAAACCTGAAGAACACAGTACAGAGCAGTGGCCGTGGACAGATGGCGGTGAAAATGGGTTGAGCAGAAAAATGTTGTTTTGAAAAGGAAAACTACTAGAATCGTTAAAAGCTCTGAAAAATCTGTTTAGCAGCATAGGCCTGCTTTATTACATGCAAGGGCATTAGATCAAGTAAATAAAGTAATCCAAAAAGCTCAATAACTTTAGATAAAGTCAATATTAAAACAGGCAAGAGCTCCTACAGTCAGAACATGGCTGCTAGGACTGGATATTGGACACTAAAGGTTATCATGACAATCATGTCTCTAGCCTCAGTGAAACCTCAGTGGTAACAGTGCTGTACCTGATGACTAAAGAGGCGATGTGGGGGGCCTCGCTGGTGACTGCTGCCACCTGCTGGGGGGTGTAGGAAGGGCGGATCCACAGGTAGGAGTACTGTGGGCTGAGCAGTTCCTTCACAGAGGAGATGTGTCCCTGCAGACACACAGGAAACAAGAGACAGCTCACAAACTTTTCCACTGCAGAACACATGCTCACCACCTACACTATACACTGTATTTTCAATTTTAATGAGCTTAGTAAGCCAGTAAACCACAAACTCTTATGTAACACAAGTAGAATAAATCTGAATAATGTAAGTAACTTGTATGGCTGCCACGAACAATTATTTTAGTAGTAGTACACAAATCAGCTATTCTTTTTGATTATTCCACAAGTCAATTATTATTTATATCAGCAATTTTTAGAAATGTTGAATAAAAACAATTTGTTATACATAATTGGCAAAGGACAAAATGTCAAAAAAGTTTAATCTAAAGAAGACACTGATACATTTGCTTCATTTCACCACAGCAATCAAAGACACGACTCTTACACCTGATGTCAGTGTAATTCCTCATTCACTCAGTAGAGGTCCACAGAGACAAAGCTTTCACCAGCATGCTGCTGTTCAGGGTATTAACTGAAAGTTACGTATGTAACTACGGTTCTATGAATCCCGGATGACCGCCAGAGGGCGGTTCTGAAAACACTGAATGTTCCCTTCGCACAAGCGCAGTTCGAGTAGTAATACCAAATGAGTCACACCTCTGATCCAGGATGACACCCCGGAGGTGATATAGTCCCCCGTCATCCGTCACTCTGTTCCTACAGAATCTTCTCGCGGAACCGCAAGGATCCTGAGTGACAGAGTATCTCTGGCGTTCATCCGGGATTCATAGAACCGTAGTTACATACGTAACTTTCGTTCTATTTCATCCCTCCTGACCGCCAGAGGGCGGTGCTGAAAGCACTGAATGACTAATACCAGCTATGTCACAAAGAATCCTGAGCACATACCTCACTGAGAAGAGCCCACAGATTCTTGAAGAACCACGCCAAGAGGGTGAGGAGAGACCACACTGACGTTGTAGAATCTGGCAAATGTGCTTGGTGAAGCCCAAGAGGCAGCAGCACATATGATTTCCAAAGGGACGCCTCTCATAGCCGCCCATGAAGTGGAGATGCCCCGAGTAGAATGGGCCCTCACATCAGATGGAGGGTTGAGGCCTGCAACCCTGTAGGCATGGTGAATAGTATCAACAACCCAGTGTGAGAGGCGCTGTCTGGAAAGAGGACAGCCCTTCTTAGCACCACCATAACACAGGAACAGCTGGTCTGAACGCCTCATACCTGCTGTGGCTGCAATATAAGCTTTCAGTGCTCGCACCGGGCATAACAACTGCAGCCTGTCTCTGCCCTCTCCAAGCGGGGTATCAAACCGAGCCAGACTCAAAGGCTCATTACAGCGAGAACGTGACAACACCTTCGGCAGAAATGCCGCGTTCGGCCACAGGGTAACACCAGAACCACCTGGACTCCGCCGGAGACAGGAAGGACTAACGCAAAGGGCATGCAACTCACTGACCCGTTTCGCCGACACAATAGCCAATAAAAATGCCGTCTTACACAAAAGCCACTTGAGGTCTGCTCGTGCCAGAGGCTCAAATGGAGGGCTGCACAGAGACTCCAGGACCAGTGACAAGTCCCACACTGGAGCTCGTGGTATTGTCGGGCACCCCGTAGAAAAAGAGAAACCCCCAACTGTACAGGTTCCAATCAACCATGATGACAGGATATAGCAGCCTGTCACCATCAAACTGTTGAACGCTGCACTTTAACTCACAAACTACTCAATCCTTTTCATCCTATTCCTGCTCACACATGTATATAGTCATAAATAGGTCAATGATGTAAATAATTTCCCAGAGAGAGCTATTTTTATCTTTTATCTTATTGTATGTAGCTTATTTTGTAACTTGTTTGATGTACATGCTCTTGGTCGGTTGCATCTGTAACAAAGAAAATTTCCCCTCGGGGATGAATAAAAGTAATTCTGATTCTGATTCTGATACACCTTAAGAGTGGAGGGAGACCGTCCATTGTCCAGGAGAGACTGGAGGAACTCCAGGATAACAGGCACCGAACAAGACACAGGATCCTCACCGCGGGCAGAGCACCAGTGAGAAAACAACTCCCACCTGTTCTTATATTGCTGACAAGTGGAAGCCGCTCTGGCATTCAAAAGTGTTTGGCGAACAGAATCGGTGACACCGATCAGTTGCAGCTCGGGCCCGCCAATGGCAACACCCACAGTTGGAGGTGTTGAGGATTGGGATGCCATGTTGGACCCCCCAATTGAGACAGCAGGTCTCTCCTGGCTGGGAGACGCCATGGGGGACTGCGACACAGACTGTACAGCAACGGAAACCATGGTCTTGCTGGCCAGTATGGAGCAACCAGCAACAGTCTGTGGCCTTCCCGGAGAACTCTCTGTAGGGTCGGCCAAATCAGAGGAATAGGAGGGAAAGCATAGAGAAGGCACTGGGGCCACGTGTGTGCCAGTGCATCTTGTCCCAGAAAACCCGACTCGTTCGTAAGGGAGAACCATAGGGGACAGTGAGTCGACTCCTGTGAAGTGAACAGATCCACTTCTGCCCTCCCAAATATGCTCCAGATCCTGTGCACCTCCTCTGGGTGGAGACCATTCCCCTGGAGGAGGTCGCTTTCAGGAAAGACAGTCAGCCACTTGATTGCCTTCTTTTAGCAAATATGCTGCTCGCAGTGTAGACAGACGAGGAGCAGCCCATATTAACAGGTCTTGGGACACCCTGAGAAGTCGTGCTGATCTGATGCCCCCTTGATGGTTGATGTGATAGATGGTCGAAGTGTTGTCTGACTGAATTAGAACATCTTTATCTCTTAGGTGTGACAGAAAACTCCTGAGAGCCAAATGGACAGCCCGTAACTCCAACACATTTATGTGGTCTAAACGATCTCTGGCAGACCCTGAGCCGTCCTGTGCTGCCATACAGCGCCCCATCCTGTGAGGCAGGCGTCTGTGGTGACCACCTCCCTGCGACACACCACAAGACCCATGGAGACCCAGCATGACAAATAGCTCCTGTCCCTCCATGGGGACAGTGCACGGGAGCACTGCCACGTCACCCTGAGCATCTGTCGATGGTGACGTGTGGCATCCAGATGAAAGCTGTTCAGCCACCTTTGCAGCGGACGCAGTGACAGAAGGCCGAGAGGGACAACTCGTGTCACAGAAGTCAGCTTTCCCACGAGCTGAAGAAAGGTGACAAAGGGGTGCAGGCTGCCCAGTTTGAAGCGAGAGACCAAAGCCTGAATATCGTCTAGGCGACGAAGGGATGGGCGAGCTTTCATCATCACAGTGTCCAAATCCAGACCCAGAAAAGTTGTTGTCCGAGATGGAGTCAGGTTGCTCTTCTCCATATTCACTGTGAAGCCTAGTTGGGCCACATGTACAAGTAGACGATCGGTGTCCTGCTTCACACGTGCTCTGGATGGAGCACAAATCAGCCAATCGTCCAGGTATGGCAATATCTTCAGGCCCATGGCCTGCAAAGGAGCAAGGGCTGCTTTCACACATCGAGTGAACACCCTCGGAGACAGGGAGAGCCCAAACGGGAGAACCCGGAACTGCCAATGGCAGCCTCGATAGGCAAACCTGAGAAATCTCTGGTGTTGTGGTGCAATGGGCACATGAAAGTAAGCGTCTTTGAGGCCTACAGACGTGAACCATTCCCCCACTGCGAGGGTTTGAAGAACCTCTGCTGTGGTCAGCATGTGGAATGGTAAGACCTTCATGAAACGATTGAGTCCCCGTAGATTTAAAATGGGTCGAAATCCACCCTTCTTCTTGGGTACTATGAAATACGTGGAATAGTAGCCCCTGGGCTGCAGCAGGGGATCTACTGCTTCGATTGCCCCTTTGGTCAGGAGGGCGGACAGCTTCTGATCCAGTACTTGAGTTTTTGCCGGGTCGTTGATTATAGTCATCTTGACCCAGCCTGAGATGTGTGGCCGGCGTCGGAACTGCAGCCGGTATCCATGAGTCAACGTGGCAACCACCCATGGATCTGACGCTGCGCCTATGGGAGATGTCCCGACGTAAAGTTTGTCGCACAGTCACGAAATCCGGTACAGACATTCCTCATGTCAAGACAGAAAAAAAATATTATTATGGTCACGCCCTCTGACAAACCAGAAGGCGACCATCTTGGATTGAAATAAAAAAGTTGCTGAGTCAGCATTTTCGCTCATGTCGCATTTGAACAAACTCCTCTGAAGGTGCTTCACCCACAGGGGTGAAAATAGCCGTACATCATCTAGAGAAGTCGGGCATCAAACGATAGCTGAATTTTTTTGATAACTGTCACGGTTTATGTGCGGCGAAGCCGCAAATTTTCTTCAGATTTTTTGCAATTTTCAAATGCCAAAATTTGCTCCCGTTCGGCCATACAAAGTCCGATTCGGCTCAAATTTGAATCACTTGTAAAACTTTCGTGCCAAAGCTCACTAATTGTGACACGAGCAAAAATGGTGTGATAGCGCCCCCTGCAGGACACAATTAAATTTTGCATGGACGGTCAAAATTTTAGTTTTTAGAAAATGTACCAAATTTTGTACAAAATTACTTTGGGCCATCTCAATCAAAAAAGCCAATGTAAACCATATGGTATTTTTAACCGTGTTTCCATGGTGATACACGAAAGCTCCAATGTTATGCTAATGGAAAAGATCAGATAAATTCCCATTCATGAAAAATATTTTACTTTCACAGAATATTCTCATATTTGGCTCAATGACTCTTCATGAAATCCCAATCAAAAAAGTCAATGACAACCATATGGTATATTTCACAGGGTTACCATGGCGATGCGCCAAAGCCTCCATGTTATCCTAATGGAAAAATTTCTACAATTTCTTACATTTCAAAGTGATATAACGTAGGGCTGGGCGATATGGACCAAAAAAATATCTCGATATATTTTGCTATATCTCGATATACGATATATATCTCGATATCTTTACAGGAAAAATAACCCCCTCCCACACTACTGCAAAAACAACAAACACATTTTATCTGATTAATATTCATTTAGTACTGCACTTAAACACTCTGTGCCCCTTTTTGGACCCTCACTCACAGTTTAAAAACCTCTTCTTTAAGAGAACTTCCACTGGTACTTTAAAGAAAACTACTTCAAAGTGAAAAAAGTGGCTTTTAAACTTGTATTTTGACATTCCTAACTGGAGTTGCATTCTCTTGTTTTAAAGTGATGTTTAGTCTCTGCACATTTACCAAACCAAACGCACATTGTGACAAATATGATCACACTCAGTATTCAGACCTTGAGTCCATGACAAGACCGAGTCCAAATGCACTCGCTTTAGAGAAGGAAGTCCAGCGGTGTGGGGGTGTCTAATGAGTGGTGGGGCAGGTGTGGGTCCTGCTGCGGGGCGCTCCTCGTTCAAGGGGACGTGGGTGTGTTTTGAAGTGGAGTTTGTTAGTATGAGTGATATCAGCCACACGCGGAGCTCGTATGCTGGGGTCGTGTGCGGTCGGAGGTGTCATGCCCGGGCACAGTTCGGTTGCGCTCGCGCTGGGCAGGTGCATTTAGAAAGTTTAACTCGTCACGTTACGTCTGTGCGCAGTTCTCCCTATTGTGGCTGCAGAAGCACTCGCACAGATGCTGTTTGTTTTTCCCGTTCGCACAACGAAATATTTACTCGCAAATGTGAGTGAAATGGGCGCACTGGAGAGCCCTGGTCCCAGTCTTGGTTTAGTCCACGACCGAGCCCCGGGCTCTGCAGCCGCGTTTAGTCCTGGTTTAGTCCTAGTCCTGGTTTAGTCCCCGGCAGCTCCGGGCTCCACGGATGAGCTCGGGGACAAAAGCGGGAGGTGGAGGCGAAGTAAACGTAAGCATTATAGCGATATATCGATATGTCAGAATTCATATCGAGTTTCAAAAATATCTCGATATATTTTAAATATCGAGATATCGCCCACCCCTAATATAACGGCTTAATAGTTTTATTGAAGAACATAAAATTTGGCACAGTGATTCTTCAAGTCAGCCTAAACAAAAAAGTCTGGGGGGCCAAAGTTGTATTTTGCACGGTGTTGCCATGGCGATGTCCCAAAGTGCCCATATTCGTCAATGTTAACACATCAGGATCTCCAGTATGTGTGGACTTTATGTGTTTAGTGACAAGTTCAGCCCAAAGCCACAAACACACAGAGACAAGAGGCTCATCAGCACCACGGCTGAATGCGACACGCGGGCCGCGAGGGCCGTTCGATGCCGCTTGCGGCTTTAAATTGGTATTACTACTCGAACTGCGCATGTGCGAAGGGAACATTCAGTGCTTTCAGCACCGCCCTCTGGCGGTCAGGAGGGATGAAATAGAACTTCAGACAAGTGAACCCTCTCACCACAGTCCAAACATCTCCAGCTGCAAACCTGCTCAGCAGAGGATGAGTTCTGAAGCATGTGCACACAAGTTCTATGTGTAAATGTGACCTTCAGAAATGAGCCGATATAATCAGCCGTCATGAGGTCAAACTCAATTCAACATTAACATACAAGTGCCCAGAATCCCACAGTAAATATGAGCTGTTCACAGGTGGTGTTGCTAAATGTCAGAGTTTTAGATGGAGGTCAGGAGCCTAAACAGCTCTATGAGCCTTTCACTGCTTCTGAAAGAAATATCAGAAAATAAACACATGTTGAACCTTATCTTTATGTGTTTGGGATTGGCTCTTCAAACTTGATCTATTAATCTTAAGGAATTAAAGTCCTTTCAAATTAAATCAAACACACCTCTGGGATTAAATAATGCCACCACTGTGTGTGTGTGTGTGTGTGTGTGTGTGTGTGTGCGTGTGTGTGTGTGCAGGGCTCACCTTCCTGTGGTGCAGCACTCGTGTGATGTAGTTAGGCTGCAGGACGTCCTGGTCCAGGCTCAGCTCTGAGAAGTGCAGCAGGAGCAGGTTCTGGAGATGTTCCACCAGAGAGGAGCAGAGGAGAGGGTGGTCCATGCGCCGCTGCAGGTGGATCCTGTACACACACACACACACACACACACATCTACTGTTAGACTATAACAGATTTGCAACACATAATGCTGTATGATAACGATAATTTATGATAATATTTAAGTATGCATCTTCTTCTAAAGAAGTATTATCCCTAAAGTATTCTAAGCCTAACCTCATAGTAAAAACCATGAGCTGCTTTAAATAAATAGTAGAATGAAACAGTCCTTCTCTTGTATCTATGAGTCATAGAAGTTATTTATTCCACCTTCTATACATCAAATGTTATTGTAGTTAGGCCCGTTACCAAAATGACTTTACTGACTTCTCTTTCGGTACATGACAGATGGAACAATATCCTTGAGCTCAACATTTATTGTGAGGATGTTTTCTTTGCACTGGTGGAAAACTTTGTTATTTTTCTGTTCTACAATAAGAACTGAGGTTGAATTATGAACTTCTATGACTCATTATACATACAAACTACTACTAAAGTGTTGCAGTCTGTTATTTTTTACACACATTGTAGATTTAGAATATTTCTCTGGAGATAATGCAGTTTTAGGGATTTTGTGACAGTGGCATAAATGATCGTTTACTGTTTAAATTTACTTCAACAGTATATCGTACTTCAAAATGAGTTATTGTGACAGGCCTCATTGTAGCAGCACAAAATAACAAGAAATTCCCCACTAGTGCATCCATTGCATCTTTCATATAGTGAACGATAAGTTGGCATAGTATTTATGCTGACAGGCCTGCTGCGAGCATTATCACCACAGACACCAGCAGGGGGCGCACCGGTTAAACTCAGGCAGCTTGTCCAGGTCCATGAGAGCAGAGTGAGTGGTGATCTTTGACGGGTTGAACTCTGCGATCAGCTCGTCCAGACTGCGGCCCATGCGATTAGCTGCACGACACATATGGATGAGTTGGAATGTTAAGAAATATCAAATGTGTCTCATAATAAAGTTATAGTTCAGTGTAATTAAGTTTACAGTAATGTCTGGTCTTGTTTTGTGTTGTCAGTTTTAAAATGATACATCTGAATACAAGTGAAAAAGTAATAAAAAGATGACTCCCTGATTAGCCACAGTATTGATCTAAAACAACTTCATAAAATGACTTGAGTTCTGTCTCTTTACAGTACGTCACTGTCAAACATCATAGCAGCAAAGTACCACTCTGCCGGACCATGCCCATAGCCTGACTATGGCTAACTGGAGTTTACAGTAACGGGCAGGGGATTTTTTCCTTAATTTCTTATGACATGCTACAAAATCATTGTTGAAGGAAAAAAAGACATCTGTGAAGTGTCTGTGTAATCAATGACATCTTGAATGAAAGAATAAAGATTACTCACACATGCATAAATCACACTAAATACAACTTGAAGTGAGAAAACAATCATGACATAGTTCGATTTTTCAGCAAATGTCTTCATGTTTACTTGCTAAATTGCAAAGCCCTACTAACCTGGCTCCCACCAGAGTCTGGAATGACTCACTGAAAACGTTCAGGGAAATGCAGAACATCCACTTGAGAGAAAAGCACAGATATCTTCCCTGTTCACAAATCTCACCATCTGCATGTTTTTCACAAATTAAACAGTCTGTGTTTTCACTAAAACAGATATCTGTCAACATTGCCGTGTTTGTATTTCTGCTTTGCCTTTGGCTTCTGCATAAACCATAAACCATATGTTAAGAGGGATTTGAGTTTGTGAACTCTCAAATATCTCAAGAATCCATCCTACTGCTCAAGGTAAAAGTCCTACCACTTCCTCCAGACCAGTCCAAAGTCCTGGTGTTTGAGTGTCCCACTCACAGTCGAAGCCTGAGCCACAGTTGGTGGTGATGTCCAGCAGAGCTTCGGGCAGGACCCCCTCTGCTCTGAACCTCTGGATGAAGATGTGACCCTGGCGCTTGGAGAGCTTAGAGCCGTCCTTGTTGTTGAGCAGGGGCAGGTGTCCAAAGGCCGGGGGAGTCCAGCCCAGGGCGCGGTACAGCAGCAGGTGTTTGGAGGTGGAGATGAGCCACTCGGAGCCGCGCAGCACGTGGCTCACACCCATGTGGTGGTCGTCCACGATGTTGGCCAAGTGATATGTGGGGAAACCGTCTGCCTTCAGGATCACCGGGTCTCCCTCCACCTGCACAGCACACACAGCAACTACGTCCTCTCTTGGCTGACAGATAACAACACAGAACTCAACTGAACTTTGCTTTAGCGCTTTAGTCAGAAATGTGGAGTTCTGTGGAGTTTACATGTTCTCTCTGGGTGGGTTTTTTCCAGGCACTCCAGATTCCACCATACAAAAAAGCAGAAAAAAGATGTCCCAGATGTTTAAAAAGTGTGGTACCTGTGCCACCTCATGGCGAGTCCATCCAAAGACCAGATCCTGGAAAGGCTCCACCCCCTCTTGCAGACGGAAGCGGACCACATAACTGAGGCCCTGCTCTAGCCTCTGCTGCACCTGTGCGGGCTCTAGGTGCCGGCACCGGTTATCATACCTGCACACATCGTTATTATGCAGAGGAAAAGCTTCTCTGTGAGGCTGGACAACAACTGAAGAGGGATTGTCAATGACATATCAGCTGATGCCTAAAGCAAAGACACTATTTGCTAGAAACAAAATACAATTTGTGCTACTAAGTTTTAGAAAGTCACATTTACAAAAACTGAAACGATGTATGGCTCTGAGTTGTAACATGATACATCATTCAGTTCTAAAAACTGAACTGTGACTAACTGGGATTTCATCCTAATTCAGCCGTTGGTTGTTAAATCAGCTATAAGTTTGTTTGAAATTGAAACAGCTTTTACAACTAATGTTTAGGTTGCCTAATATCTATTGTTGCAATAGAAATGATTGTTGCATGTAGGTTTATCCCCTCTTCTACAGCACATACAATAAGCACTTATGAAGGCGTCTCTGGAGGGCGTTACCTGGGTGTGTGACCGCAGCGCAGAGCCTCCTTCCTGAGCAACTCCAGTCTCTGGGGGCTGCAAAAGCAGTGGTAGGCATGTCCAGACTGGAGCAGGCGCTGGGCTGTGGAGGAGTACAGCTGCAGCCTCTGGGACTGGAGGTAGGGCCCCACAGGCCCTCCACGCTGGGGGCTCTCGTCTGGGGTAATGCCTGAGTCACACACACAAGCACCATGTCAGGAAAACACAGAAACATGGTACCAAGAATTATTCATTGGAACTCAATCTACAGATTTTTTTATTAATGTACATTATCTCTGTTAAACCAATAAAATAATAATATAACAATACAGCCACAAGTGGCAATGATCGGCCCTCGTGCACGCCTATGCCGCATCCTGCAAACGCCGCGCCTTACAAAACAACGTGCCCCACAAACGGCGCGCCCAGCAAACGCCGCGCCCCACACTGACCTGAATAACCGTAAGCCCCAACTACACTTTTCATATGCTTTACAGTGTATTATATTCAGGCAGAGATCATGCATTAGTGATTCAAATTTCCCAGGCCAACACATCCTCCATCAGAAAAATTACATAGTGCACCTTTAAATGATTTTTGAGGAGTCTTTGTGCCCCTGGTGGCCAACAGTGAAAAATTCCCCATGTCCAGAATATATTTTTTGCTTGTAGTCATGCATAGAATTTAATTCCCAAATTTGGTACAAATCCGATAATGTTGGCGTTTGGCGCTATAGTCTAATTTTCCATATGCTTTATAGTGTATTATATTCAGGCCGAGATCAGTATCAGTGATTCAAATTTCAGCACGATTGGACTAAGCCTGTGCCAACGGGAGCAAATCTTTATATTGAATATTGTTTAAATTTTGATTGAATTTTGGAGCTTCGCTGCACAGTTGACAGTTATCAGAAAAATGGCACAAACTTTTGAAGCTCCACTTCTCTAGATGATGTACGGTGATTTTGAGCCCTGTGGGTGAAGTGCCTTCAGAGGAGTGCATTCAAACACAACATGATTGAAAATGTGGACTCAGCATTTTAAAGATTTCAATCCAAGATGGCCGTCTTCTGCTTTGTCAGGGGGCGTGGCCATAATAATAATATTTTTTACTTGTCTTGTCTGATCGACTTCTGTGTTAAATTTCATGATTCAACACGCACATTTTTTTGGATATCATTTGTATTCCCTAATGCATTTTTGTCTCATTAGGGGGCGCTGACGAGCCATTTTATTTATTTATTGAAAATGGAAATAGCCAAAAGTTAGAGAGGCAAACTTTTTGTCCTGTGGCCAAAGAAGAAGAAGAATAATATTCTGATACGAGAACAATGTTCCGCTTTTTTTTTGGCTGACAAACTACACTCAGAAAAATGAATTGTGGCTCTTGTTTTTTTACTTAAGTGTATTTTGTTGTTTTTATTTAAATACTTTGATTTTTCACACATTTTTGAAATGCTTGTGTAATTTATTATGAAATACATTCAATATTTGGCATCACTCAAGACTATTGCTAAGGGATTACGCAACAGTCTTGAGTTAAATGCAAGAGTTTTGTCCTTCTGGGATTCCGTAGCCGACTATGGCTTTGTCGCGCGCTCAAATGTGAACAAACACGCATGCGCAGACTTTATAATGGACAGCGAGGTCTGAGCGCCTTCGGAGTTTTCGCTCGGATTTATTGGTAATGGTTTGATTACCATTTATTAACTTTGAATGTACTTTACGTCGTAACTTATCCTGACATTTTGACAGTATGTAATATTCATTAATCGTCACGAGCATGTGTTGGGCTTTTATGAATAGTTTGCGTACGTCCATCATTATGTAGCCTAAGTCAGCAGAGTTTTTGCGCTCGTTGTGACTCGGGCTGGAGCTCGCTGCAGGTCCGCGGACCCTCCGTGGAGGAGACCATATGACCGTGGGGCGGACCCGTCGGCGGGTACGTGTGAGCGGAGACACAAGCAAAGCCACAGAGGTGTGCGGAAGGCTGCGGAGGCTGCGCACCCGCTGCGGTGACATGAGGACAGGACTGTGTCCCGGTGACGAGGGAAGTCTGGGAATGAGGCCGTGGGCTATTACCGTGTAAATCCTCCCAGTGGACCTCGTGTATGCGCGGTCACTCCAGCAGTTATATTAGGCTGGATAGAGATGAACTGCGCCTCGCCTGGACTGTGGACGGAAGTGCACGACAGCAACAGGATGAGGTTTGTAATTTTAAATTTACTTGGGAATAACGCAGAACCACTTGCATTGTATTAAAATATGACAGGGTAGTAAAATATAAAAAAGTTGATATTTAAATTTTTACTTTAAAAATGTATGTTAAGTTTAAGTGACAATATAATTGATTTTTTTTGTTTTCTTTTTAGTTTTTTAGCATAAAATTGGTTTAACTTTTGGCACATAGAATGAATAAAGTAGTGTTAAGTATGAAATCCCTGCATACATATTCTGTTTTACCCCAATTTATTATTATTATTATTATTATTTTAGAGAGACTCCATTGACAGAAGGAGATGTTTTTCCCTGAAGGCCCTTGATGTGTATCTGAACAAAGACCCAAGCAACATCATAAAAGAAAACGAAATGAAACGAAAGTTTATTGTATGAAATGTTAGTAACTGTGATGGAAATATCAGAATTTTACTTGCCTATTGTTAATGACTAATGGTTTTAAAGTATGTGTGGATGTAGTGAATTATTTGTGTCCAGTACATTTGATTCATATGTGTACAAGATTGAAAAGATTTTTTCTTTTATATTATAGCTTTCTTTAGTGTTGCAGAGTACAACTTTACACATGCCAACATTTCAACAGGGGGGCCAACTTTTAATATTTTTGTACTTAAAATAGACCCCAGTGCTGCTTTTGCATGGGGCACATGCACAGCCCTAACCCTATCAATTGGAGCCCTCTACAAACTCATATCCATAGCTGCAACTAAAAATGCAATGTGTAATTGAGTTTAATGTGCAATGAGCAAATGCATAGATTAACCAGTATCATGTTATTCATAATGTCCCAGTGAGGTAATTTTTGTAACATATTTACACCATCAGTGTCCAGTAGGTCATTAATTTAGCCTAGGTCACAAAAGACTGGTCTGGATTCGGACCCAAGCACTGGTTAGTTAAGACCTGAACCACTGAAAAGAAACATTGAACTTAACATAACTGAACAGTCCAAGTCTCATTTAAAGTGCAGCTTTGCAGCTCGCTCAGTGCATCACACTGTGTGACTATAGAAGGCTTGGGCTGTGCATTAAGTGTGTAATATTCATCCATCCATCCATCCATCCATCTTCTCCCGCTTAATATTCATTTTCAAGGAATTATTTTTAACTTGAATTTGTTTTTTATTACAACATTTACAAGGAATTGCTGCCATTTGTGCCATTGGCTTCCTTTAACTAACCACTTTTGTAATGTTTTATGTGTAGTGAAACATAGGTCTGATTAATCTTCTAATATCTTCTAGTCTACTATAAATTATTGCAATTTTTAATAACTTCAATCTTTAACTTAACAATGCAGACTATTATATGTAAAAGGTATTTTATAACAAAGGTGATCTCATTATTATATAATTAGAATATTTCTGCAATTTTATAAATATAATCTAATTTGCATCAATATTACACTTCATTTGAACATTTTCTACAGTAGCATTCTGTAACCATCTTTGAACCTTTTTAAGTGTATTAATGTACTGACTAGTTGACTAATTGTGAAAAATCATTACCGACTTGTCAACATCTAAATTAATAATTAGTGACGGTCCAAGCGGTACTTGATGAATTAACGCTTATACCTCTTACATTTAACTTATTGGAAAAAACATGTAGTAAAATCTTTCTTGTGTCCTTGTTTAGGATGTGGATTTCCATAATGCCCAGCAGTAAATGCTGAAGACCGCCTTGGCATTTATGCCATCCTGCATGAAGGGGATGATGGTGGCAATGAAGATCCAGAGGACGTGGGAATCATCATTGAAGGAGTCACTGTACTGCAAGAGCTTCGTGATGTTTCCTCTGCCTTCCCTTTGCTCTTTGGACTGATGTCTGTGCTCAACTTTAACTACCAACGGGATCTCAAGTACACTTTTGAATTTTTCAAAAATGTGTTGATGTAGCTTGATTACAAGAAAATGTCTAACAAAATTCTAGTTCTAAAAATAAGCTATAAGTAGACTGGCTTTACCATATTCTACAACAATTTTATTTTTATATATGTAAAATATACTAGGCATTACAGAAATCCACATCCTAAAAAAGGAACACGTAAATTAAACTTTATTACATTCCAATAAGTTCAATGTATTATTTTTAAGAGAAGTATAAACGATAATTCGTCAAGTTTACTGCTTAGCTCATTATTGTACAACGTGAGCTATCAAATTTAGAAGTGATTTTTTGTGATTAGTCAACTAGCCAGTACATTAATACACTTAAAAGGTTCAAAGATGGTTACAGAATACCACTACAGAAAGTCTTCAAATTAAGTGTAATATTGCTGAATATTAAAATGTATTGTACTTTATATATGGCTGTTTATTGCCTTGTTCATACACGTTTTATAAATCCAAGCATTTCATACTGAATAGAAGTTATGGAATAAAATTCCTTAATATAACTGGCACTTGGACTTGGACTCAAAAACTGCTGTGGACAAACTGTTTTAAAATTTCATGTTCTCAAAACTGCACAATAAATGCAGAACTGTTTTAAAATAATTTCTGATGCTGTTCTTTGTTCACTTCTGGGAAACTTGACTTGATTTTGTAATCGATACTTAACAGTGTTGCGTCAAGCGGTTGCATGTAACTGCATTGAGTAAATATGAATGTGCTTTATTCGTAATATTAAGTTACTGTAGTGATGTAAGTGCTATGTAATGGTATTTAATACAAATTACTTAATAAGTTTGAATTAGGGTTAAGAAGACAAATTCTTAAGATTTACCTAAGTATGTTGAGTAATTACTATGAATTTTTTTATAAAGGAATTACGCAATACAGTTATGTATTTTGTAGTCAGTAAGGTTGAGTATTAACTATATAATGAAAATATGTTGCATATATTAAATCCATCTGCATAGATGCTATTGAAGAATGAAAGTCCATAGTATATAAGCACGCTTTACAACAATTACTCAATGTGATTGGATGCAACCGCTTGACGCAAGGCTTTTAAGTAAATAAAGTAAATTATTTTTTTGATTGTATACATTTTCGGAAACCTCTGGCGCATTGCTACGACATGGTGAGGGTCCCTGGTCACTACAGGCGAGTCACGTCGCGTCATTTTAGTTCCCGCCCCCTATGAGCATCGCTATGCGATATTAATAGGCCCTTCGCCAGCCTCTGGCGCTCAGGCCTAAAAATAAAAAAATTAAAGACCTGACAATACCCTGCTGGGGTGAGTGCATGCAGTGAGAGTACCCTGCTGGGGTGCATGCAGTGAGAGTACCCTGCTGGGGTGAGTGTATGCAGTGAGAGTACCCTGCTGTGGTGAGTGAATGCAGTGATAGTACCCTGCTGTGGTGAGTACCTGCCCAGTCCAGCATGTCCTCTATTGCGTGGGCGGCCCCTGGGACCAGGCGGCTCTGGTCGGTGTCCTCCAGGCGCAGGATGAAGATGCCTCCGTACTTCTTGGCAAACAGGTAGTTGTACAGAGCCGTGCGCAGGCCCCCGAGGTGTAAGAATCCTGAGATGAGCAGAGCGACACGCTTCACTTCACATGGGCTACAGGTAAGGTAAGGTAAGGTTTTATTTATATAGCGCTTTACACAGACACATGTCCCCAAAGTGCTTTACACAGCATTTTTACAGAGCATTCTTCATTCACTCCATACCCGGTGGTGGTAAGCTACTGTTATAGCCACAGTTGCCCTGGGGCAGAGTGACGGAGGCGGGGCTGCCAAGCCAAGCAGCGCCAACGGTCCCTCCGACCACCACCAACACTCACTCACACAACTTTCACACCTACAGTGCATGTTTTGAGTTGATGGGGGAAACCGGAGTGCCCAGAG
>CM060658.1:30897580-31167580 GCA_030686955.1 Odontamblyopus rebecca
TATGAAGTGTATGAATATATGGAGTGTATAAATACACGGAGTGTATGGATATATGAAATGAATGGATATATGGAGTGTATAAATATATGGAGGATATGGATATATGGAGTGTATAAATATATGGAGGGTATAACTATATGGAGTGTTTGCATATATGGAGTGTATAAATATATGGAGTGTTTGTATATATAGAGTGTTTGTATATATAGAGTGTATGGATATATGGCCTCCTGTGGGCTCACCACCCGCAGAGGGGTTCATAGGGGGGGTCAGGTGCTATGAGTATTGGGCAGCAAGCTGCCCCCGCGACCCAGCCGGATTAAGCGGGAGAAGATGGATGGATATATGGAGTGTATAAATATATGGAGTGTATGGATATATGGAGTGTATGGATAAATGTCGAAATGTTCCTTAATGTGAAGCATTTGTAAATAACACAACATTCAACAGATCTTACCAGTCCATTTCAAGCCATACTTTTGGATTTGTGTTGCTAAGTTATACGTTTTTTTTACGCCTTTAGAGTAAATACGAGGCTCTATCCGTGTGTCTGGAGTTTACTCTGACTCTATTTGCACATGGATGAACAGAACTAATATAAATTCGTAGCAATCTGATAATCCCACGGGGGTCTGCTGACACACACTCAGATGTAGGACGACACATTTTGAGCACTAACTCTGAACTACTTTATTGTATTATTGTGTTATTGGTTTAATAATAATGCCTTTGTAATATGCTTTCCAGACTGTTGAAGCTCCTCAGAGTGCTGCATTATGTCATTCATCATTTTGCATTCAGTTATTGTTACCTTGGGGCATGTCAGTAATTGCAGCCTTTGTGATTTGAGAGAGCATTTTGTGGGGGCTGGCTCATGTGAGTGCAGAGAATCTGAGGACGCAGTCCTAATGACCGTCTCAATGAATCATGTTAAATCAGTCCGTGTGAATAATCAGTCAATATTAGCCATGTTTTTGATGCTTTCTTTGTTGGTGCTGATGTTTGGTGTGGTGTGTGTGCACAGTCACTTAGAGCAAACTCACTCTGTTGACTCTGACTGAGGAGTGTGTGTGTGTTTGGGCGTGTGTGTGTGTGTGTGAAAGTGAAGCAATGGTCAAATCTCCCAGGTATGTAATGGATCTGTCAGGAAGCTCCGATAGTGTTCCTCGTAAACACTGAAATAGTGATTTGTGTCCTTCATTCTGCATATTTAGCCTCTCTCTTGACTCTCACCTGCATCTGTGCTGTGGAACTAAGCACTAAATCTACTTTTCACAACTAAACTGTGTATGTGGTGTTTAATGGCATTATCTACCGTCCCTGGTCATTTGTTTGGCCGCTTTAGTGCAAACCTTTCTGGTCACAAACACATCCTCCTCCTCCATATCTCAGGCTAAACTATGACAGAGATGTCTACTCAGGTCTAATTCAATAGACAATAGATGTTTTATCATGAGTTCCTGTACAGGTGCTCTAGAAACTATCACCTCAGATTAGTGTTTCTCTCATTGATTCTGCAGAAATGTGTGATGTTTTTCAGTCCTGTATAGTTTATTTTGAACTTTAATTCCTTGAAAGCACCCATGTTTGTTTGTAAATGCATTTCCTTGATTGGCTAATTTATCTGTGAGCCTCACTCATCTGAAGGGAGGTAAAACGGGTCTTTAAAAAGCATTTGAGTGTGTATGCTCAGCTAGTCCCTTGAGTCCTTTGTGCTTTCCCATGCTGCGTCCTCTCTTATATTATTTGACTGCTGTGTTCTTTGATTGATTAAACTTGATTAATCTGAGCTATAGTTCGTTCATTGTGGCCGAACTCGTCAGGCCACTCCACATGTTTGCTCTGTCTTCAAGGTCATGTTTAGGCTCAGCATCATACAATGATCATCCAGGGTGGGTAATACTCAGTTACATTTAAAGTAGAGACATTTACTCTTACTCTCAAAGTTTTATTCCATAGTGACAAAGATTTTATGTGAACACAAAAGAATTCAACATTTGACCTTATTGTTATAAATCAGATTATAAATATGTTACTTAGTACGAGGGTGGTCAAAAGTACTTAAGTACAAAAGTATATTAAAACTAGTATCTAAACTAGATACTCATGTAAGCAGGTATCGATATTAAAAAAGTCTCATTGACAGAAAAAAAAAGAACCTTTCCTGAATGTCTCTAGAATGATGTTGAGCTGTATCAGAACGAGTAGAAGAGCACATAGACTAGTGTACACCCATGGAGCACTGAGGAACCTACTGGAGCACTGAGGGATACACACATATGAGGCCACATGAGGATAGAAAAGAAAGTACTACTATTTAATGTGGAAAAGTCACATTCTATTGTCTAAAGAAAGAGTGTTTTTATGGCCATTGTGGTATCAGAATCAGTATCGAGTATTCCTTAGTATCGAAAATGAGTTTAAATTGAATGCATTGTGACAACACTACTTAGTACTCAAATTGTACTTTTACTTGAGTAATTCTTTCTTCTTGAGTAGTATTGTTTTAGTACTGTTTCTCTTCTTGAATACAAAGGTGACTGCTCTGCCCCCTCTGCTCTGGCGGTCATGTACTGACAGTCCTGTAACAGGTCTGACAGCCACATTCTTCCAGCATAAAGACGGTAAAGGTAAAAGAGTACAGTGCAGTACTCTATCTGTACATGACTGTAATCTGCTGCGCTTTTGTATGGGGCAAATTTTTCAACAATAGTTATGTAAAGTGTCCAGGCCCCTCCTCAGTCTTGGCTCGTCTTGTGAATGGAACTCTCACTGCTTTGACTCGAGGAGGTGCAGAGTTTCTGCTCTTCTCCCAGCATTCTTTTCACTCAAGCATCTATTGTTTGCCATCTTTGAAACACTGAACCAAAGGTCATTTGTGCCTGTACAATGTGATGGAGCCGCACCCTGATGCGAGTCAGTCTGCACTCAGGGCAGCAGTCGCCACACTGCCCCAGTGCTCAGGGAAGATGAATCACAGATGTTATTGCATTATTATTATTATTATTATTTTATTATTATTATTATTATTATTATTATTATTATTATTATTATTATTATTATTTTTATTATTATTATTATTATTATTATTTTATTATTATTATTTTTTTATTTCATTGATCTCAAACACACATAAGAACAAAACACATTTGTAACAGTCAAATCTTGTTTGAGAAGGAATAGAAGGAAGCCCGAGGTTTATTTATTCCTTATTTACAATCTTTAATTAACACATATCGCAACCTTTTGCACAGTGTAAAACAACAGTCAGAAGGTTTAAGTATTTGAAAAAGCAATATTAAGAATTGATTTATTTTTTATATTTGTCTAGTAATAATTTCTTCTACATTTTTTTAAACTGAATAATATTACTGCATTATTTTAGCTCATCACTAAGTCCATTCCATAATGTTACTCCATAAATGGATACACATCTGCTTTTAAGAGTGGTACGTGCATACGGCTTATATAGCATACTTTTACCTCTCAAATTGTAAACAGAAGTTCTTGAACAACATTTGTATATTATATGACATCTTGTTATATTTAACTTTGAACATAAATTGACCTATTTTGAACTGCACCAAGTCAATAAAATTTAAGGCAGTCTACTTTCAGAAATAATTCATTTGTGTGATCTATATATCCTGCATGATTAATAACTCTTATGACTTTTTTTTGGTAGAATGAATAATCTTTGCAAAGTGGTCTTGTGAGTGTTCCCAAAGACTTCCACACGATAGTTCAGATATGGTAATACTAGAGCATTGTACAGAGTAAGTAATGTTTTGGAGTTTAAAATATATTGGCATTTTGATAGAATACCAGTACTTCTGGCTATTTTACCACACAAGTAGTCAATGTGAGGCTTCCAACTCAGTTTGTTATCAAGGATCACTCCTAAAAACCTATTTTTGGATACGTTTTCAATTTTTTTCTTTTTCAATTTCTAAATCAGTACCTGTATTTGTTTTCTTATGATTTCCAATGATCATACATTTTGTTTTACTTAGATTTAGTGATAACCTATTTGCATCAAACCAAGATTTTAATTTACCCATCTCCTCTTTTGCAGTTTCAATAACCTGTTTTAGATCATTGCCTGAACAAAAAATATTTGTATCATCAGCAAACATTACATATTTTTAATAATTTGATATTGTATATAAATCATTTATATATAAAATAAACATTTTAGGCACCAACACTGACCCCTGTGGGTCCATACTGGTTTTCAGACAGAATATTATGTCTTTCAAAAAACTTATCTAGTTGTAAAATAAAGAGTATTTCCAGTAGTTTTGAAAACTGGAAGAGTAAGGACACCGGACTATAGTTATTGAAAACATCTTTGTCCCCTGCTTTATATAAAGGAGTGACTCTGGCTATTTTCAGTGGTCTGTGCTCACATGGGCCATGTCTCAGTTCTCTTTCCTCTCTTCCTTCTCCTTGATTCCTCTCCTCAATCCTCCATTTTTCAGCTGTCAATCAAATGCGCCATATTAAGTGTTGTCTCAAAGCTCAGAGGAGATGAGGGAAGGAAACCACCGAGGAAACCTGAGTGAGAGTTCAGGAGGAACACATCAGATACAAAAATCAGACTGTTTGTCTCACAGTGAAGGATAGCAGCAGAGCACCTTTCACATGTTACATCATCTTCAATTTGACATTCAAATGAATAAAAACATATGTTCAAACATGTATTTTAAAATAAACACATTGGTCTGACTTTGATTTAACAGTCCTGAAATAATTCTATAAATGAGGCTCAGTATAGTCCTCATTATAGGGTCATTTTGATAGAACCAGCACCTGAGGAAAGACTGTCCCCTTCACCCTCCTCCTGCCTCTTCTCTCTCCTCTGTTCCTCTTTCCTCTCTCCTCTGTTCCTCTCTCTTCTACTCCTCTTTCCTCTGCTCCTCTCTCCTCTGTTCCTCTCTCCTCTGTTCCTCTGCTCCGCTCTCTTCTTCTTTTCTCTCTTCTGCTCCTCTCTCTTCTTCTCTCTCTTCTGCTCCTCTCTCCTCTTTTTCTCTCTCCTCTGCTCCTCCTCCTCTGCCCCTCTTCTCCTCTGTTCCTCTGCTCCTCTTCTCCTCTTTCCTCTGCTCCTCTCTCCTCTTCTTCTCACTCCTCTGCTCCTCCTCCTCTGCCCCTCTTCTCCTCTGTTCCTCTGTTCCTCTGCTCCTCTTCTCCTCTCTCCTCTTCTTCTCACTCCTCTGCTCCTCTCTCCTCTCTCCTCTCTCCTCTCTCTTCTCCTCTCTTCTGTTTTCCTCTCTCCTCTGCTCCTCTGTCCTCTTTCGTCTCTCCTCTCTCCTCTGCTCCTCTCTCTTCTCTCCTTGTGGTGTCTCCTCTGTGGCTGGACCATTTCTTGCAGAATCGAGGAGTGGAATCACTCACAGCTCTCCCCATACTCCAGGAATCTGTGAATCCAGGCTCTTAGTCATGCAACCGGATAAACTAGTATCTTTATGGTTTATAGCTAAATGGCAAAGTCATCCAGTGTTGTTGAATGTTTTGTTTCTAAACATGAAAGCAGATCTGTCCTCCACCTCCTGCTGGACCTGTTTGTTAGCAAAGCACAAATTCTGTAACAGTAAGATGATGCCGGACAGAGAATTTATTATACTGTGTTATTTATTCATCATAATGTGGTTTAAACTGATCTGTTTTTGTTTTGTTTTTACTGGCTAAAATATAACTTAGAGTCCATTCTTACAGTGAGCTGTGCCTCCTCCTCCCAGATCTGACCTGTAAGTTGGCCCAGTGGCCTCACCTGCTGTCTTCATGGAGGCAGATGACTTTAATACTGTGGAACATTCCAGGCAAAGCAATAATATCTCACTGGAAATGAGCAGTACCTAAACCTTCCACCAGAAAGTTGCAATGTGTAGCTTTAAGTTCCTTTGGCTTGATGGTGGAATATAGAAGTGTGTGTGAGAGGCTTCTGCTGCTCACAGCTTGTAGGTCAGGTAGTGCTAAGTCACATGGTGCAGGAGCTGTACCTCTAAATATTCTGCCAAATATGATCTTTTTACACCAGTGGTAGGCAGCATCAGGCCTGGGGGCCAAATGTAGCCACCCTGCACACAACTCTGGTCCCTCTGGTAAGTTTCACTAAATCATTGCACACAGCAGGGTGTAGTCTGTACCTGACTAAATCCTCAAGAACCTTCTGATAACAGCTTAATGCCTTCAGTCTGCCTCCAGAAACATGCCCACCCAAGTTCTAATGTTTTTCCTCCTAATGATGCTAGAAAGAATAATGCGTAGGAAATGACTGTAAAACGTTTACAAGACACAACCCTTGAGCTTATCAGATTCTACCTGTGATTTGTTTGTGCTGGCTTGATGCTTTGTGATGTGATAGTGTGGATAACAAGGTGTGTCTCCCTCCGCAGCCCTGGCCCATGAGAGCAGTCACATAACCCACTGTCACGTGATGAGATCATATGGCCTTTTTCTCCTGCTCTACCTCCTGGGACTGTGCTGGGGTATGACGCACGCACACACACACACACACACACACACACACACTTGTATCTGTCCATAAATCTTTCTAAAATCATATAACTGGAGTGTTCACAAACTGTAAGATGTATTTGACAGTAAAAAGAGTAAAATGCCATATAAATAGCAAAAAAAAAAAAAAAATCACATTTAGAAGCTTTACTTTGGTATGGGGCCAAAATTAAATACAGCTCATTTCATATACAGCTCTGGAAAAAAATAAGAGAGCACTGCAAAATGATCAGTTTCTCTGATTTTTACTCCTTATTGGTTTGTGTTTGAGTAAAATGAATATTTTTGTTTCATTCTATAAACTACTGACAACATTTCTCCCAAATTCCAAATAAAAATATTGTCATTTAAAGCATTTATTTGCAGAAAATAACAAATGGTCAAAATAACAAAAAAGATTAAATGTTTTCAGACCTTGAATAATGCAAAGAAAACAAGATCAGATTTATTTTAAGACAATACAATACAAATGTTTGAACTTAGGAAGAGTTCAGAAATCAGTATTTGATGGTATAACCCTGATTTTTCATCACTCTTTTTTTTATAGTTTTCCTCCTTAAATAAGTTAAATAAAAAGAACTAGTTCATTTGCAGTTTGCAGTGGTCAGCAGTTATTCCTCACTTACCTTATGCAGTCAGATCATCCTCGTATTTCACTCCTGCTCGTTGGATGTCAGAGACCAGAGCAGAGTTTTGCTGTGATGGTAAAGCTGACATCAAACATTATGGGACAGTAAAAGACTTTTTAATTAGATGCAGACAGCACACAGCAGACTTATTTTGACCTGCTTATACAATATGTGTACTGGGGCAAGACACATTTTACTCAAATACAGGGGGACAAACGGGTACAGGAATAAGGATAATATGATCATAGTACTTGTGTAACATTGTGTGTCACTCGAGGGTGACATGTGACTGTACCTCTCCATCTCTTCACAGGCACGTCAGAAGCTCTGAGGTAAGACTACCTGTGGCTGTGACAACACAAAAGCATAGTTAACGCTGTGCGCTCTGAATGTTTCTCTCATCACCCATTTGTCTTTGTGTACAGTCATCAGTCCTGCCCGACTGGAGTCACCTGTGCACAGGTGAGCAGCTAAAATCCTCTCCAAACTATGATGTATCTCTGTGTATCTGGCCTAAAACACTACACATGCACGCAACTGTTATTTGTGCCAAAAATATACCAGTAAACAGTGTATTTTTACACTGTATGACCATCTGAAGGGGAGTGGTAAACTCTCTTAGAACTCTTTTGTTTCTATGTGCATCTGATCCAAACTACACTCTCAAGACTACAAAAAAGTACTAGGAAACAATGCAAAGACCGATTAAACTTCAGAATCATGATCTTAATCTGTCTTTTTACAGAGAAATACCAGCTCTTCAGCTCTCATCCCTCACTTCTCTTTCCTGCTGTTGTCCCACACAAATCCTGATCACCTAATGAGTCCACTAATACAAACTTTGGTCAAAACAGATAGAAAACATAGAAAACTTCAGCCAAAGTCACTCAACGTTAAAATAATAATAAGTAATAAGTCTAAATAATAATAAAGATCTCATCCATCATATCTGAAATTTTTAGAACTCTTCATATAATCTGTCACAGAATGTAGGATACTGTTATGAAATGAAAAAATGGAAGTTATTATACATGCTAGCAGCTGTGCCCTTTCGATGTTATTGTGAACTTTTGCCAGTATTAGTCAGCTGGGAGAGGCTCTGTGCCCGCTGACCCACAGTCGCACTGGCATCCACAGCACAAGCCAATCCAGTCAGTCAGGCTTTTTTTTACAATACAAACAATAAAATATTATTGTATTGTACGATACAATACAAAATGTGAACTACAGGTCATTGTTATAGTAAAGAAGACTCAAATCATTAGAACTTTGGGGTCTGAAGCAATGTACAACTATTCCCCATATGTTTCTTTTCAAATGTATAGTTTAAATGTGTTATATAGGTTATTAGAGTCAAAATGTACAGTCATACTTTATAGGGTGTCTAATGCTTAACCTTATTGACAGATTTAAATGATTTTACTCCTAAAGTTTCCCTTTCCTTACTTGAGTGACACTTTACATACTTTTTGAAAAACATAATACTTCCTTGTTGAACACGGGCAGCAGGTATTCTGTTTTAGAATACAGCGTTCCTTCCTGCTTTTTTGTACTTTTCTTCTCAACTTGTCTTTCCCCAAACTGCCACTTAGCTGATGTAAACTATAATCGATGTTTCCCACAGGTGCTACCCACCTGCAATTTCACTTGTACCTGAGCTGTTGTTGCTGTTGTTTCAGATGGAGCCAGCAGAGTGGTTCCTGCAGTGTGTGGGGCTGCCCTCCACAGACACCGGCTCTGACCACCTGCACAGGCTGCACTCCGTAATGGAGGCTCTCATGGACATCTACACCTTCATGGTATCTCACTGCTCACACTCGCTTTACTGGCGAAGCTTCGTATAAGGGCAGGTTGTGTGGTGGCAGAGTGGTTAGCCTTGTAACTCACATATGATTGGACATGAGCATGGGCAGCAGTAGCGTTTTGCCTCAGATGACACAACAGCGGCGTTTAGTCTGTAATGTTGAGTGGAGATGAGCACTAATGATGTGGTAAATGGTCACATTTTATGGTCACATTTTTATAGCACTTTTGTACCTTTCAAGGCACTCAAAGCACTTTACAACAAGGAACCACTCACCCATTCACCCATTCACCCAGACACAGTGTACACTTAACCCACCTCGCCCCCAGTGTACGCAGACACTGGGGGTGTCTGGGGGTTAAGTGTCTTGCCCAAGGAGCTGGAATCACACCAGCAACCTGTGGGTCAGTGGATCTGACCGCTCACCAATGATGTTTATGTCAAGAGTTGGATTCGAACCGCCAACCTTCAGATTAGTGGACAAACGCTCTACCAACTGAGCTACTGCCGCCCAGTGTGTGGTTATAAGGGGTGACATTGGCTCAAGCGGCTCAGTGTTTGTCTTCTCAGCTGAAGGTTAGTGTCTGTGTACACTGAAGGGGTGAGTGGTTCTTTGGTGTAAAGTGCTCTGAGTGCCCTGAAGGTGGAAAAGCGCTATATAAAATATGACCATTTACAATATAGTGAGATCAGGTCCACCTACTGCTCAGGAGGAGACAAAAGCAGCTTGTTCAAATGGTAGAGAGCGAGCTGCAAAAAAGTTTGGTTTGATCTTAAGAAACTGTCACTAAATAGAAAATAGAAAAAGCTAAATTTATGATATTTGCAAAACAAAAAGTAGAAGATCATGTACAAATTATGCTCAACAATACACCACTAGAAGGAGTGTTTGAAAACAAGTTTTTAGGAGTAACTATAGACCAGAATTTAAAATGGAAATCGCACATAAATAAAATTAGAAATAAAATATCCAAAGTAATCGCAATTATATAATAAATATAGATATATCTTAGATAAAAACAGCCTTTTCATTATATATAACTCACTATTAATGCCTTACATAACCTACTGTATTGAGATTTGGGGCAGTACATAAGACAAACACAAATCCGATCTTTACCTTGCAAAAAAAGGCAATAAGAGCAATCACATTATCAACTGATAATGAACCAACTAACGCATTATTTATAAACCTTCAAACCCTGAAATTTTACCATTTAGTCGACCTTTACACTTTGAAAATTATGTTCAAAGTAAACAACAATCTCTTGTTAAAATCATTACAGAATATGTTCAGCATCCAAAATAGCCAATAGGAGCTCAGTGGTACGGCCGTGTTTAACAAAAAGAAAATCAGAACAAATATTATGAAATTTTGTGTATCTGTTAAAGGGCTGGAGCTCTGGAACAACTGTACAGAAGATTTAAAACTTTGCACCGCTTTCTTCCACTTTAAAAAGAAGTTTAAATGTTTAACTCTGAACAGATACATGAACTATGAGACTTAGTTTGTGCTGTAGTCTCTGCTGTACTGTTACTAATTTGTTTGTTACTAATTTGTAATTTATTTATGAACTGGTGCCAAGATGATGCAATGAGGAATAAAGGGCAAAGGCACAATAAGCTCAAGCTTCAGCCTGCACCTTTTCGGCCTCTATATGTTAAATGTGACTGTAGAATAATGTCAGAATAAACCTGTGACCCAAATAAAGTCAGGGTATAGTTTCTCATGATAATCTGACAGTTTTTCTTATAGATAGATATTTTGAACTTGAATTGTCTGTAAGGTGTGGGGAAAGTATTCGCCCACTCATCTGAACATTTCCTCCTCTGTTCTATGAGTTCAAGTGATTTTCATGGAAAGGAATGCTGTTGACGCCAATAAAACCAGTCCTGTATATTTCCTTCTAGGTTACTGTTTCATTTGCAAACGCTCACTAATCATGAAAATATTTCCATAAACATGTCCAAACGTTTGCAAACTGCTAATTCCACCATAGAATTGAGCTGTCCTCCTCTTCTGCTTTATATTTTAGAACATTGTGATGTCATGCGAGTCCAGCCTATTCAGTTTCTCAAATCAGCCACCGCAAACTGACAATGGCTGTTTGAGTGACTCACACCTGACATATTTAATACAAAGGTTAGAATCGAGCTGTTAATAAAAGGACCTTCAGAGAATTACAAAACAATGAAAACTATTCTTGTTCCTTGTTAACTGGTCTCAGTGGATTTAAGTAGGCTTGGCTTCACCACTGAACAAACATGTACTATATAACCTAATGTCATTATATACATGCGCAGCTTCTTTTTCAAAGGGAAATAAAATGCTGTACCACATTTTTACTGTCTAAAATGTAAAAAAACAGAGCTAAGAAGACCTATTGTGCTTGTGCCTGTGCTATAGTTATAATCTATGACACTCGTGGCTCATTATGTGGACATTTTAAACCACAATATTCTTCTAAAATGTCCACAGTATTAGAAAACTATGGTGCCCAATGGGAGCTGATGTATGGTGTGGTATAGTGAGACATTTCTTTATTTGTACCAGTGTCGATTTTGCAGAACAGGTTTACTTTAAAAGGTTTGCAATGGTCCATAGTTATTTCTTACTTATTCATTACTTAAGCATTCTGGGCATCCTGATTATTCACCACCATGAGTTTAGAACATATCTAGTACAGAGCTGAGAGAGCCCTCGGCACACACATGGACTTTCTCTAACAGTACTGGATCAAGAGTTAACCAAGAGTTCAACAATTAGAAATCCAGTTCTAATTAAAGTCTAATTAATTGCATATTGTGAAAAGAAGAACATGAATATGTAGCTCCTTGCTGGAAAATGTCCGAACCCTGTCACTCTAAATCAATGACCACAGCAGTTCTTTGCTAATTAAATGTTTATTTGACATTCACTGTGACATTTGGAAGAGCACCACAGTCCTAGATCCTCTGGACTCTTGGTTTTCATCTCTTTCGATATCTGTGCTTCCATCTCCAGGGTTTCATACTTTGTTCAGACTCAGGATCCTGAAGGTCTTTGAATGCTGCCAAATCATCAATCAGAGTTCATGAGCTCGAAAGAAAGCTTTGAAAATCCCTTGAACAGATGTGGCTCTAAAATGTGCTTCTCCCCAGGTTCAGTTTAACGTTGTCTGTCTCTTAAATCTATCCATCACTGGTTCTTTGGCTTTGGGCAGAAACTTGTGTTTTCTTTGCTGGTTTTATGTCCTTATTTTGCGACATTAGTGGTGGAAACATCTTGGCTCTGACTGAAGGCTCCTCAGGTTTGTTAGCTCGTGTGTCGCCAGTAAAGTTGGGTTGACCTGTGTCTTCCTCAGGAGTTTGTTTTGTTTCCTCTGCAGGAATAGTGCGGGGAAGACTTGGATGTTTTTTAGTCTTTAGTGATTGAGCTAACTGAAAGTTCCTTGGTCTTGGGGTGCAGATTTTAGTTTTTTTTTTATCCATTTTTTATGGGTCTCTCCCTTTTCTATTGGAGAGTTATGAGTTTCAGTGCATCTCCACTGCACTTCTAAACACTACATTTTTAAGCTCTTCTTTTTCCTTATTTGCCTTTTGCATTTTGGACAAGCGTAACACAGTAGAAATCACCTTGGCCCTCATATGTCACCTATAGGGTGCTCAGGACATCAGACACCTTTTACATTCAGATTCTTGGTGCAGCTGATGCAGATCAACTGTGAGAATCCGTCAGTAAGAAGTCATGAGCCTGACATTACTCTACCACTAATGAAGGGTTCTCCAATCTTTTTCCTCCGGTGAACTACCTTTACAAAACAAAAATGCCTGAGCGCTACTCATTTTAGCGGCCACAAGACGTCCATCCATCCATCCATCTTCTCCCGCTTAATCCAGCTGGGTTGCGGGGGCAGCTTGCTGCCCAATACTTATAGCACCTGACCCCCCCATGAACCCCTCTGCAGGTGGTGAGCCCACAGGAGGGTGGACATCATGGTCCTTGATGATAGTTCATAGGGGTGCGGGCATGTTTTAGGTTGATGGGGGAAACCGGAGTACCCGGAGGAAACCCATCCAGACACGGGGAGAACATGCAAACTCCACACAGAAAGGCCCGGGCGACCCGAGGAGCGAACCTGCAACCTTCTTGCTGTGAGGCTTGAGTGTTGCCACTCAGCCACCGTGCCGCCGTGCGGCCACAAGACGATTATAAGAAAAAGTGCAAGCCTTGGGGTAAACTTAGATATAAAATGTCTATAAAACATAAACCATTGTTAGGATGGTAACAGGCAGTAATTAACCACATTTTGGTTCTTCAGCACAGTGGTATAATTCTGAAATCCCTTGGCTACTGGGAAGGGGGTGAAGAGCTATTGATGGCTCCAGAGCTCCAGGTTGGAGACCCCTGTACTATTGTTTGACCACCAACACAACTAAACGTAAAGACAAAGATGCCCTTCACCTACACAACAGAGGTGCACCCAAGGACCCAAAGAGACTTCCCCACCCTCAGAGTACACTTCCTCATTCTCTCATTTCACAATTCTTTAAAAGAAATCTCTAAACTTATGATCCACAAACATTACAAACATATCATTATTTGTTTGAGTTTGACTCCACAAATTAGTCATATTCATGTTATGACTTAATGTCCTTTCAACCGACAGCAGTCATGTGCTTGGGGTTGAATAATGGCACCACTTTCTGAAGATGTTGAACTTTATGTCAGTGTTTGTTTCATGTGGATAGGCCCAGTAATTACAGAGACATGAATTTATGGGCAACAAATCTGCATGTGAACAAATCTGTCATTCACAGCAAATTCCACCACAGAATTGTGCGTGCATTTGAACCACAGGGATTGGAGAACGTTGTGATGTGTGGTGACCACAGCCTGTTGTGTCCCCAGCGCACCAGTGTGAGGGGAGTGCCTGTGCTGAGCCTGCAGGGGGCGCTGGACATGAGACTGACAGCAGAGCCTCTGCAGAATGAGGCCCTGGTGCACATGTGGCTGGAGGTGAAAATGAAGCCTCTGCTCCATTCTGTGTCCAAACAACTGCTGTCCTGCCTGAGCTTCAAGAACTTCAGCTGCTCCACCTACCAGCTCATGTAAGCCCTCACACTCACACCTACCAGCTCATGTAAGCACTCACACTCACACCTACCAGCTCATGTAAGCCCTCACACTCACACCTACCAGCTCATGTAAGCCCTCACACTCACACCTACCAGCTCATGTAAGCACTCACACTCACACCTACCAGCTCATGTAAGCACTCACACTCACACCTACCAGCTCATGTAAGCCCTCACACTCACACCTACCAGCTCATGTAAGCCCTCACACTCACACCTACCAGCTCATGTAAGCCCTCACACTCACACCTACCAGCTCATGTAAGCACTCACACTCACACCTACCAGCTCATGTAAGCCCTCACACTCACACCTACCACCTCATGTACGCACTCACACTCACACCTACCAGCTCATGTAAGCCCTCACACTCACACCTACCACCTCATGTACGCACTCACACTCACACCTACCAGCTCATGTAAGCACTGACACTCACACCTACCAGCTCATGTAAGCACTCACACTCACACATACCAGCTCATGTAAGCACTCACACTCACACCTACCAGCTCATGTAAGCACTCACACTCACACCTACCAGCTCATGTAAGCACTGACACTCACACCTACCAGCTCATGTACGCACTCACACTCACACCTACCAGCTCATGTAAGCACTCACACTCACACCTACCAGCTCATGTAAGCACTCACACTCACACCTACCAGCTCATGTAAGCACTCACACTCACACCTACCAGCCCATGTAAGCACTCACTCACAGCAACTCATGTAAGCACTCACACTCACACCTACCAGCTCATGTAAGTACTTACTCACAGCAACTCATGTACACATTCACTCACAGCAACTCATGTAAGCACTCACACTCACGCCTACCAGCTCATGTAAGCACTCACACTCACACCTACCAGCTCATGTAAGCACTCACACTCACGCCTACCAGCCCATGTAAGCATTCACTCACAGCAACTCATGTAAGCACTCATACTCACGCCTACCAGCTCATATAAGCACTCACACTCACTTCTACCAGCTCACGTAAGCACTCACACTCACACCTACCAGCTCATGTAAACACTCACACTCACACCTACCAGCTCATGTAAGCACTCACACCTACCAGCTCATGTAAGCACTCACACTCACACCTACCAGCTCATGTAAGCACTCACACTCACACCTACTAACTCATGTAAGCACTCACACTCACACCTACCAAGACAATGCCTAAATAAAATAACCCACATCTTAACTTTAAACCATGTTGTTTAAACCAAGATTTACCTTAACATCGCCATAGAGACAAGTCAGTAATGTTACTCAGTGCTCCTTTTATTCTCTTATTTATTGGATCTGCTGTCTTAAAACTTTTTCACTGATGACAAAATGTGGCATTACCTCTTTAAATGTGCGCTGTGCTGTCCAGGGTGCAAGAGCTGAGCGTGCACTTCTCCGACATGGACCCAGTGCGACAGAGGTGGATCTACGACTTCTTCATGTACCCCTTCCTGTCCCGGGATGACGTGGCAGGTGCGGCCCTGTCATACATTTTAATAAGTGCTGTTTGCTTGACTGACATCTGCCTGTGATGTGTTCAGGCTGTGTGGACCCGCAGCAGAACAACGTGGACTGGCTCATGAAGAACTTTGGTGCGTTCAAGGCCATGGCCCAAATGAAGGACTTCTCCACTCTCAACATGTACTTTAGTGGAGTAAGTGTGTTAGACTTCTGAACGTCCATATTTTAACAAGATGATTTCAAATCTGATCCATACAGAGCTGTTAAACTGGATAGTACCTGGAGAGTGAGGGGGAGGAGGGTCTGGGGGACTAAAGGGAGAGTGAGGGGAGGGGGTCTAGAGGACTAAAGGGGAGAGTGAGAGGGAGGAGGGTCTAGAGGACTAAAGGGGAGAGTGAGGGGATGGGGTCTAGAGGACTAAAGGGGAGAGGAACAGACAGACAAACATAGTTTGTGAACTATGAAAAGACAAAAAAGCAACACAGCAGTTAGCAGGTGACAGTAGATACTACCTAGTAAAGACACTTTAATCTCGAGTTGACATAATTCAGATTATTCAAACAAGAATCAAACTATTTTGTACTTTTTGTTTTCTTTTTTTTTGGTGGTATCAAAATGACCAGAGGTTTAAAAGATCTGAAGTAATTTTATCAGAGTATGTCCCTTTAAGCACAGCTGATAGTGTTTTAAACCTGAATGAATGACTGTGTATCAGTTGGAGGTTCTGGAGCTCCTGACCCCAGAGCAGAAGGCTCGGCTCCTCCTCAGTCCAGAGGTGGCTGGGCTGGACAACGGAACCCTGCATCTGGTGTTCAACAGCATGATGGGACGTCCACATCCCACCACCACCAGCAGCCCTGGGACAGGCCCCACGGGGACTGGGTACATCTTTACCACAGCACCCTCCTACGACCCGTACCAGATGAGCACAGGCCAGCCCTCTATCAGCCAGGTACTCTTTACTGTGTGCTGGCTAGTGCTTCTCACAGTCTGTTAAAGTACACCACACATCTTCAGAGGAAAAATCAGAACAAATGCTCTGAAAAAGTCAGAAACTCTTAACCCAGTGATTTACTGGAAACTGTTAGTTATGAAAAGAAACTAAACCTTGGTCTGAAAAAGAGTCTAATAGAATAAATGATCTGAAGACCAAATGAATCTTGTTTGGACTATTTAATGTTGTACTTTTGTGTTTTTGGATCTGAAAACAATATTAAATTCTTCTGAATGTTCCTTGTTTTACTTAACTCCTTCTTTGGGCAAAGAGAATTTCTTAGCAGAAGCCTGCACGGAGGCAGAGCAGAACGACTGGCCAATATGGCTAAAATGAAAATATTAATTTATCATTTGGATTCTCCAGTAATAATCAGATTATATTTTGGAATCAGAAATGTACTAAAGCATGTGTGTAAATGTCTTGGTCAAAGACATAAATGGTGAATTAAAAGGGTGCAAAAATAAACTAAACATGACATTTTCTGTCATCTTTGTTTGAACCTTTTCCAGCTTTTTGACAGTGTTCTTAATACAAACCATGTAGATGATTTTTCTTGGATTTACAGGTAGTGAAAGGTTTCATGGGAGCATTCAAGCCCATCAGCAGCTTTGTCCATGAGTTTGTGTCCTTCGCTAATCAGGTATCTACATCACACTTCCTCACACCCTCACAAGAACGCCCTATGGTGCAGGCTAACCCCCAGGCTTCTGCTGCTCCTCCAGAGGGACGTGTCCCAGATCCGGAGCACCTCTCTGGCTCAGTTCCTGTTAAATTTCACGCTGTCGGAGGTAGCATCCATGTACAAGGCCCCCGCCCCAGAGTCTGCTCCAGACTTCAACCTGGCCAGTGTGGAGGACTGGTACCTGCAGGTGGTGGTGCCAGTGCTGCACAGGTTCCTCCCCAAAGAGGTCCTCACACAGACCAACGTGTCCATGGCCTTCTACTCGCTCTTGTAAGTTTAGGAGTGCTGTTATGGAGGTCTTCCAGAGCAGTCAGGTGTTAAGTGTATGACATTTGATCTTTTCGGTCCATGTGTTTGTGTGCAGTTACCTGGAGCATGGCATGAATGAAAGCACCTCTGAGCTGGAGGATGTGTGCAGCCTGATCTTGGACCAGGGCCAGTGTGGGGTGAGCCTGTGCTCTCTGCTCTCACATGTGGAGGATTAAACTTTATCTCTGGATTGTAAAAGTCATTCTAAATGTGTGCTAAATATGTTCAGCTCACAGACGTTGTGCAGGATGTGGCCGAGGTGCTACACTGTGCTGCTCAGACAGATTTCACCATGACGGAGGAGAACGTCCTGAGTCTGCTGAACGGACTGGCCCAGAGGTCCTCCTCTCTGCTGCAGGAGCTCTCCTCTATGGTGAGACCAGCCCCCAGCACACACTGATACACAAACTGGGACACACATACAGCACACACACACACACACCTGTACACACACCTGTACACACACAAGTACACACACTGATACACATGCTGGGACACACATACAGCACACACACACATGTACACACACCTTTACACACACACACGTGTACACACCCGTACACACACCAATACACACATACACATAGTTTTGGATCCCCAGTAGTTATTACCACAGGAATAACTGTGTGCATATGTGTATACACATGTGCATGTGTGTGCAGGACCTCCATGTAGTGTCTGCAGACATCAGACAGATCTTCAGTGGTACCACCTCTCCAGCTCTCATACAGAAGCACATGTCTGACCCCGCCTTCATCCAGACCTGGTTCCGAGTCAAACTGCTGCCCCTCCTGCCGGACGTGTCCCCAGAGCTGATGTCCTGTCTGAGCCGAAAGAACTTCACATGCCCTGCCTACCACACCATGTGAGTCCTGCCTCTGCTCTGTGCTGTACTGTAGACTAGGAGCAGGTAAATATTTAAGGAGTCAGCAGTTAATACCTGTAATACCTATTCTTAATAAAGAGGATGTATTACACCCTCTTTAATAAACTGTTTTAATTATGTTATTGAGCCTTTGTTCATGTTTTTTTAAAGGTTAATTATGATTTCATTATTAAAATAGAGGTACCATATTTTTGTATTAGTATCTCTAGTGCAAGAGTGACAAACCAGTAATTAAGAAATATATTAAAACAAAGACGAAATAGATTAATATTGTAGGTACATAAAAACTGTAAACTGTTTCACTGCCAAAGATCACATTATTTAGTCATGTTTGAAAAATCACACACATTTTCAGTCAGTCAGTCAGAATGCACTTGACAAATAAGTTGTAAATGTTATTTCCCATTATTGTCACTGTTGTGGATTTTTAAATCTGAGAAGAATAAAAATGGGAGAGAAGTTGTCTTCAATCCAGACTCTTCCAGCGCACAACTACAGAGAATGTGAAAAAGACACCTATCTGTCCCTCAAGCAAGGTCCGTCTCTCCCTAATCTGACCCATGGCAAAACAAAAACAGGCTTCTTATACAGTTGACAAACGTCATAACATCAACATGAGGTAAAACATAGTACAGTATATCTAAACAATTCTCAAACGGAGACGATTTATCTGGGTTGAACTGGGGCATCGATTAGATGAACTCAGGTGTACCAATAATTCTAAATGATGAGAATGAATAAAACAACAACCTCTTGTTTTAACCCTGATAGATAGGGACTGAACATAATGTCCTGTCTTAAGAAGCCCAGATACAGCAGATCACACCACTGCCTGTGACCATGAATACAGAGATACTTTAGCACTTTGTGAGTTACTAGTTATCTAAACCCAAACAATACATTTTTTAGCTTGGCAAAGTAAGAAATTTCCATCACAGTCACATACACTTCCAAATTGTGAAACAAAGCGATGTAACCGTGGTGTTTTGTGGTGTGCAGTGTGCGGGCCCTCAGTGAGCACATGGACATGATGAAAGCTGGTCCTGAGGCTGGTCAGAACATGTACGACAACTTCATCTACCCCTTCCTCCTGCTCCACAACTCCTCTGGTACGGACCTGCACAGGGTACACAGGTTATCTGTTACATAAGGGTGAGGTGTACAGTTGTAGGGAGTATTATTTGTTCCAAAAAGGTGAGTTGTACAGTTGGAGGGAGTATTATTTGTTCCATAAGGATGTGTTGTTTTGGTGTATAACTCTGGTGTGTGTTGTTTTCGTGTATAACGCTGATGTGTGTGTGTGTTGTTTTGATTTATAACGCTGGTGTGTGTGTTGTTTTGGTGTATAACGCTGGTGTGTGTGTTGTTTTGGTGTATAACGCTGGTGTGTGTGTTGTTTTGGTGTATAATGCTGGTGTATGTGTGTGTTGTTTTGGTGTATAACGCTGGTGTGTGTTGTTTTGGTGTATAACGCTGGTGTGTGTTGTTTTGGTGTATAACGCTGGTGTGTGTTGTTTTGGTGTATAATGCTGGTGTGTATGTGTGTGTTGTTTTGGTGTATAACGCTGATGTGTGTGTGTTGTTTTGATGTATAACGCTGGTGTGTGTGTTGTTTTGGTGTATAACGCTAGTGTATGTGTGTGTTGTTTTGGTGTATAATGCTGGTGTGTGTGTGTGTTGTTTTGATGTATAACGCTGGTGTGTGTGTTGTTTTGGTGTATAACGCTGGTGTGTGTTGTTTTGGTGTATAACGCTGGTGTGTGTTGTTTTGGTGTATAATGCTGGTGTGTATGTGTGTGTTGTTTTGGTGTATAACGCTGATGTGTGTGTGTTGTTTTGATGTATAACGCTGGTGTGTGTGTGTTGTTTTGGTGTATAACGCTGGTGTGTGTGTTTTGGTGTATAACGCTGGTGTGTGTGTTGTTTTGGTGTATAACGCTGGTGTGTGTTGTTTTGGTGTTTATAGCTGGTGTGTGTGTTTTTTTGGTGTATAATGCTGGTGTATGTGTGTGTTGTTTTGGTGTATAACGCTGGTGTGTGTTGTTTTGGTGTATAACGCTGGTGTGTGTGTGTTGTTTTGGTGTATAACGCTGGTGTGTGTTGTTTTGGTGTATAACGCTGGTGTGTGTTGTTTTGGTGTATAACGCTGATGTGTGTGTGTTGTTTTGATGTATAACGCTGGTGTGTGTGTTGTTTTGGTGTATAACGCTAGTGTATGTGTGTGTTGTTTTGGTGTATAATGCTGGTGTGTGTGTGTTGTTTTGGTGTATAACGCTGGTGTATGTGTGTTGTTTTGATGTATAACGCTGGTGTGTGTGTGTGTTGTTTTGATGTATAACGCTGGTGTGTGTGTGTTGTTTTGGTGTATAACGCTGGTGTATGTGTTGTTTTGGTGTATAACGCTGGTGTGTGTGTGTTGTTTTGGTATATAATGCTGGTGTGTGTGTTGTTTTGGTGTATAACGCTGGTGTGTGTGTTGTTTTGGTGTATAACGCTAGTGTATGTGTGTGTTGTTTTGGTGTATAATGCTGGTGTGTGTGTGTGTTGTTTTGATGTATAACGCTGGTGTGTGTGTGTTGTTTTGGTGTATAACGCTGGTGTATGTGTTGTTTTGGTGTATAACGCTGGTGTGTGTGTTGTTTTGGTGTATAACTCTGGTGTGTGTTGTTTTCGTGTATAACGCTGATGTGTGTGTGTGTTGTTTTGATTTATAACGCTGGTGTGTGTGTTGTTTTGGTGTATAACGCTGGTGTGTGTGTTGTTTTGATTTATAACGCTGGTGTGTGTGTTGTTTTGGTGTATAACGCTGGTGTGTGTGTTGTTTTGGTGTATAACGCTGGTGTGTGTGTTGTTTTGGTGTATAATGCTGGTGTATGTGTGTGTTGTTTTGGTGTATAACGCTGGTGTGTGTTGTTTTGGTGTATAACGCTGGTGTGTGTGTGTTGTTTTGGTATATAATGCTGGTGTGTGTGTGTTGTTTTGGTGTATAACGCTGGTGTGTGTTGTTTTGGTGTATAACGCTGGTGTATGTGTTGTTTTGGTGTATAACGCTGGTGTGTGTGTGTTGTTTTGGTATATAATGCTGGTGTGTGTGTGTGTGTTGTTTTGGTGTATGACGCTGGTGTATGTGTGTTGTTTAGGTGTATAATGCTGGTGTGTGTGTGTGTGTTGTTTTGGTGTATAACGCTGGTGTGTGTGTGTTGTTTTGGTATATAATGCTGGTGTGTGTGTGTGTGTTGTTTTGGTGTATGACGCTGGTGTATGTGTGTGTTGTTTCGGTGTATAACGCTGGTGTGTGTTGTTTTGGTGTATAACGCTGGTGTGTGTGTTGTTTTGGTGTATAACGCTGGTGTATGTGTGTGTTGTTTCGGTGTATAACGCTGGTGTGTGTGTTGTTTTCAGATACTCAGTGTATGTCCAACAGCAGTGCCCTGTGGCTCCAGCAGAACTTTGGATTCTTCTCACGCTTTGCCTCCATCACAGACTTCTACCTGCTCAACCCATTCTTCTCCGAGGTACATTTGTACTAGACCTCAACCATTTAATGTGAATTCTAACTAATTACCAGTACTAAAATACTAGTATGTACTCAAGTAAAAGTACAGTTGCATGATTAAAATCTAAAAAATAGTGCTGCGAAAATTATACTTAAAACAAACTTTTACTTTACTAAAAGCAATATAGTCCCATAAAGATCCTGATCAATATACTGTACATTATACCCAATATACCAAATACAAGTACAGGTTTAAAAAGATACTCACAAAATACAGTTATCCCAAAGCTTTGTTTCAATTACACTGACATGAGCTTTTGTAAATACTTTCCACCCCTGAAAATGTTTGTAAAAGTCTAAACTACAGGGTTGGCAGCTTTTACACAGAATGAGACCCCATGGACACACAGCGACCTTTACTTCTCAAAAAGGAAATGATTAAAGATAATGTATAGAGTACAAAAGCTTTCAGAAATATTTGTGTGCACAGGATAGATATCCATGCATATTTGGGAAATGTATGCATATTTGGGAAATTCATGCATATTTGGGAAATCTGTGCATATTTGGCTGCTGTTGAACTCTCGAATGAGTCCAATCATACAAAAAATGTGAGTATTTTATCCATAAGAGTATGGATTGAAAAGTTACGTCAAGAATTACAATCACAAAATGAATGAAAATGTACAATTATGCTTTCTTCAGTATGAATTTGAATTCAAAGATGCGACTCTAAATTCAAAAATCCATCATTACTTTCACAGGTGTTATTTACTGAGCAGAAGAAACATTGACTGAGATGCCGGACTTTTGTGCCATATACAGACTGAACCAGGATTAAACCAGGACTAAACCAGGACTAAACCAGGACTGAACCAGAACTAAACCAGGACTGAACCTTGTGATGTGATGTGTGTGCTCCCTGTGATGTTGTGTGTGCTCCCTGTGATGTTGTGTGCTTTTGTCTTCCAGGTGGAGGTGCTGTTCCTCCTCAGTCCTGTGCAGATGGCCCAGCTGCTGCTCCTGCCTCTGCCCTCTCCTGCAGACAAAGCGGTGGTAGTGGAGCAAGTCTTTGACTTCCTACTGTCAGCTCCAATCTCACACTTCAGAGAGTTGATGCAGGCCGTGCTCACACTGGCCCCGCAGGTGAGGATCACTGCTGCTTTTCTCCTCAAAAAGCGGCTTAATAATAGGGATGCACCAATACGGATACTGGTATCAAATATTGCGCCAATCCATGAGAATTAGTGACTCCAAAATATTGATTCTGCAGATATCCTGATTGGACATGTACTAGTAAATGAATGTAATAAGACTATTGGCTGTTCACTCTCAGATGTTAGAACTTTTATTTAGAAAGCTGTTCTTTTAGTGAAATAACAGCTACATAACACATTCTGCCCTACATGGACAAGGAAAATAAAGTCTGTTTTTAGTCTTTGCTTAGGTATCGGTCGATATTGGGTATTGGCAGATAAGGGCTCATATTACACTATTTTCTGCTCTATTATGATGTTTATTCATCACAAACATTTACAACAAAACATAGAGAAAATGCTTCAATCTCTACTGAACTAAAGGTAAAAGGTAGCTGTTAATTTGAAAACTACTACATCATGACATCACAAAGTGGAACAGAGCATTTTTAGTTCTCAAGAGTCCATTTTGTGTAATATAGGCTCTTTAAAGCTATCGTATCAGAGTCTGTATCTGTATAGCTGAAAAAGCTATACAGCTATGGATACAGCCATACTTACCATACCATAAGTGTAAGTTGTTTTTCATATGTATAGTTTATTTTAGGCTGTAAAATGTGAAATCCTAAAACCAATTCATCCCAAAGCCTGTTCTAAAGGCCTGAATAATGCATAATATGAGACGTTTAAAGATTTAAGTGTACTTCCTGCTTGTCTCCAAGGAGATGATCGTTCTTTTCCTAGAATGTTACGCAGTATGGCATTGAACCCATCCTAAGTTTCTTGCACTTATTCAAAAACAGGTGTCTTTTTTACTAGTGAAGTCACCTCTCCACAGATCTACCTTGAAACTCAGACTGGTGGCATAACTTCCTTGTCTCTGCGGAGATAGATGTGATTAGTGCCATACTATGTGACATTCCAGCTAAAGCAATAACATGAACACAATCAGGTGGTGACAGATCCTCCACCAGAAAAGTCCCATAGTGCATCTTTAACTAAGTTGTTATTGATCACTGCTTTGGTTAACACAACCGTTTTAACAGAACATTCCACATACAACATTTACACTTAGTATGAGAGAATAGCAGGACTTTCCTATGAAGATGAATAAGTTTGTTTTATGAGCACGTGTTGAAATGTCTGACTTCATCTCACCACTGTGTGTTTTAGGTGAACGTGTCATGTCCTCTCTACACACAAATGTGAGTTGTAAACCTGTCGTGTCCCCACTGTGACATGTTATGATGAATGTTGTAGTGAACACTGGTTGACAGCATGTTGGTAACATGGTGTTTGTGATGCAGGTTAGTGCGTCTGTACGGCTCTGTCCCCTCTGTGTCCCCGGCTCTAGAGCCCGAGGTGTGGACTTCTATAGAAGACCTCATGAACATCGCACCACAGGGTTTGTATCTGTGTCCATCTGAACGTTCAGAAACAGGAATGCTGTGGTTTATTATTGTGAGAATGTGGAACTAACTCCTTTTATGTCTCACTTTGTCTTTTTGGAACAGAATGTGTTCCAGAAAACATGACGGTAGGTTTTCATGCATTTCTTTTATAATTCTAATATAACCACATACAGATCAGTGGGGCATTTGTTTAACTATTATCTCCATTTTCTTCACAGTGCCCAGTCATACCGTTCAATGGTAAGAGCAAAATTTACTTTGAATGCATGTGGACAAACTGTTCTTCAGTCCTACACACAGTTTGGCTCATTTGTCAATAGATGCATGAGGGAAATGATTTGTTTTCAGTATCTCAACTGATACTTTGCAGTGACATCACGCTGGGAGTGTTTTACATGCATCTGTCAGGTGGAATGTTCAGCAGTTACCATGAAGACACAATGCACACAAACACTGTCAAAAGCATATAAGATGGTTTGAAAACTCAAGAAAAAATACAAAATAGATTTAAACAGCACATTTTCAGGAGCCTGTGATCAGTCTGAGCGTTCATGGTCCTGTTTAGGAGTTTGATTTTCAACTAAAAAGTTTAGGTAACTGAAAAACTGTTGGATAATGGCTTGTGACTGTCATTTTAGGTGTGAGAGATTTGTTTAACAGCAAAAATCAGCTCAACTGTCGTAGTTCCAATTAAACCAGCTCTTTATAGTCTTTATGTGTTAAAACTCTGACAGAGTAGTGCCTACAGTCATGTTTGTTTGACATTAGCTGCAAAGTATCAATAGGGGATACTACAATGCTGTGATCTCCTATGAACAATGTAAAAATCAAATAGGAGTTTGAATAAATGCAGTAAAATGACCTTTCTCCTGATGCTGGACTGTTGCAGGCACAGAAGTGTGTGGACGCCTGAATGTGTAAGTTCTTCCTATCTAAACTGCATACACACATGATGTAGAGAAGCTCTGAGCTCCTGTGTCGTCCTCCACAGGTCCTGGTCCTCCCCCAACATCTCTGTGGGCTCCATGTGTGACCTCCCTCTGGAGCAGTACGCCTGTCCTCAGGTCAGGTCTCACTCACCTGTCTGGGACTTAAACTGCATTTTCTTACACTTTAATATGTCTGCACAAAGACAGTGTGGAAATACAGCACTTGAATTTCGAATCGTTCAAACCTATACATGATCTGTATCTGACTTTTTCCTCATGTATTTGAGCAGAACGTGTCATGCTCAGTACAGATATATTGTATAAGCAGCTCTTGAGGTCAAAATAAGGCTGTCTCTAATTATAAAGTGACCAGGAAGTATAATTCTGAACTTCATTCAACACTGTCAAACCAGGAAAGGCTTTTAAAATGTTTTGTAATTTTTAACTCCCTTGAATATATACTAATGTTATATAAAAAAAATCATTCAAATCCCACGTATCTGTAACGCAGTCCTAACATGTGCTTGTCTCGCGTCACAGCTGGAGAACTTCACTGCGGCTCACCTGGCCTCTCTGCTCTCCTGTGACCTGGGCGGGAACAGCAGTCACTCCAGAATACTCTGGAAGCTTCTGCTCACCAGGCTCTCCTCCATCTTAGACCCGGCCCTGGACTTGCTGGCTGCTAAGGTCCGGGCTCACTCCACTCTCCCGCCAACACAAGCGCTTTAGATTAGAATCCTCTCTGATGTTGACCTAGGGCAAGGCACTTCCTCCTTGAATCTAGTGTGTAGAATTGATGGACGTTAAAGTATATTGCACTATTTTGAATCTGTTATAATATTATCTGGAGTTGTGTTTTCTTTCATTTGCAAATGTTTAACTCATAAACCCTGCAGATTTAGTGTTCTAGAGTTCTTTAGTGTTACAGTCTTAGTAAAACTGCTTCACTTCTCGGTGCACCAGTAGATATTAGAGACTTTCTATTGACTAAAATACTCAGAAATAAAACCAACAACTTAAGGTTAATGAAGAGTAAATCAGTTTAATTAAGGCTAAAAGTAGCTGTTAACCTTAAAACTACTACTCAGTGATATCATAAGGTGAAATGGAACATTTTGAGTTTTGGGGATTATTCAAACGTGTGTATGTGAATGAAACAAACACTCCTCGAGGTATCAGGTGAAGGGAAGAGGTAGAGCGCTTCACTGGGTCATAAAACAGTCCAAAAGTAGCAGGGCAGATGTGAGGGTTAAACTTGAAATCCAAACAAGAAATAGCCCTTACTGGAAAGTGTAAAAATGGGCAAAGTACAAACCCGAGGCATTGAATAAATATATTAAAAGTCCTTTATTACATCGAGGGACGCCAACGCATTACAGAATTATTTTTACTCACTTACCGTTTATGTCTGTGTTCTCCAACAGAAAAAAACTGTCAGAATTTCCACTAGTCACAATGTATTTCTTTCTATGTATTGCCTGTTGTTTTTTACACATTACTTCTGTTTTTTTTTGTTTTGTTTTTTTTTAAAATAATACTCTCCTTAGTGGCAAAACTTTTCTCAAAATCTCCATTGAAATGAACGGGATTTCTGATAGTGCCACCACAAAGAAAGTGTGATTTAGAGCATTTAGAGCAGGTAAGTCCAAACTATGGCCTGGGGGCCAAATGTGGCCCTCAGACCAATTGTTTTGGCCCTCAGGCTTCCAGGTGAACTGGCTCATACTACCACAAGTAGTACTTTTTACTGCATGTTTTTTAACTCTACCTTGATCAAGCAAATGTAGTGTGTCCTTTTGAGGGTCTAAGCCTGAACAAAGGTCTGGAGGGTCATTTAAACCTGTTATAAATGCACAGATTTGAATTACTCACTGTTTTGACCACCAGTCTATGACCCTCGATCAGCCCTCACGCTGGTCTGTGTTTTAATATGTGGCCCTCAATGAAAAAAGTTTGGACACCCCTGATTTAGAGGCAAATGTGGGCTGGACAAAATAAGGTCACTTGGGATTAAGTGTTGTTGCTGTTGACCTATTGACCCACTCTATGTCTAAGTGTAACTCATGATATTAACCGTGCTCATGTGCCAGCAGCAGATGGCCAGTATGGGTTCTTCTGCCCCTGAGATCCTGGATGTTCTGGGGGAGATCAGAGTGTCCATGCTGACGGAGCAGGAGCTGCAGAACCCCAGCCTGATCCACACATGGTTCTCCCAGCGCCTCCGGAGCTTCCTCCCACATGCCTCCGGAAGGTTCCTACGCTGTCTGAGCACACGCAACCTCAGCTGCTCCTCCTACCAGACCATGTACGCACACGAGCACTGTGACACAGTGTTTCAGATACATTTGTCTGAGGGACACATGTTTCAGAAGGTTTCACCTTCACCACTTTTCACACATCTAACAGATTGGTTTCTATAGTAACAATATGACAACAGCTGCTATATTAGATGTTTATGAAACTGAGCTTCACCAACATTGTTCCAATCTAAAGAAGAATTAAACAAGGACTAAAGCGAGATCAACCCAGTACTAAACGAGTACTAGCCCAGAATAAAACCAGGTCTAAACCAGGACTAACAAATCCAGTAAACAGGAGAGAATATTCTAATATTTGTAAAAATGGGTTGGATAAGATTGTTTAGAGGGCCTAACAAGGTGAATTGGCCTGCACTATTAGTCCAGACTGTATATGTACACATTTATGAGCAGCTCCACTCCAATATGTCACCATAGAAAACTGTTCTAATAGTGTCTGAAATGACACTAAGATCAAACCATTATTATTATCCACACATGACTGAACAACAGTGCAGTGCCTCATTCACGTGGTACTGTGTGTGAGCTGCTTTATGAAATCAAACTGTCTGAATGACACACAGGGGATGGAATGAAGAAACAGGTAAAAGGGACTCACAGTTATTATGTGTCAGTTCGTATAATTCTACTGTGACCTAAATCATGACGATTATCAATGAACTAAATCACCTCTGTAACACTGAGCTGTACCAAACTGAATGAGCTCGTGTTCCTCTCTCAGCCTGCAGATCTTCAGTCAGGACTTTGAGCAGATGCCTCTACAGCAGCAGCGCGTGGTCCTCAAGAACTACATCGTCCGCTTCCTCTTCAGCCCCCTCTCAGGTACACACCGCATACTCTGTACTACTAGTGTGTTGCCTCAGGTACACAGCACATACTTTAATTTGTACTTTGAGTTGTTTTATGATGTGGCTCTGCTGTAGTATGTAGGTCACAGACACCTGGAGCTCGCATAGGCCCTGTATACAAGCACTGAATATGAGTCCTGTGACGCTCCGGAGGGAATCATAGAACCATGGTTACGTTTGTTTCAGGGTTCATATTTAGAAACTCAAACCATTCTACCTTCTTGCAATTAAACAAATGGGATTTCAAAAATTATTACTAACAATAATTTAAAAGTAGTTATGGCCAGGCTTCGTCACAGTTTTGCTTAGTTTATGCAGTTTAGTCAGTTAATTATACAGTGGGAATGTTGGAGTATATGATGTTGTGTATCCTTCTCCAGGTCCCGGCTGTGTGTCTATGAACAGCTCTGAGTGGCTCCGTCAGAACTTGGGGCCCTTCGCTGGGCTCCTGACTCTCCAACACCTGCTGCAGCTCAACCCACAGCTCAACCCAGTGAGTTCCAAACAACGCATATCTGCTCCACTAATATGTGTGCAGAGGTTTTGTTAGAGGTCTTATTTCTATATGCATACATAATATATATTGTAGGTGATAATTATTTTTGTTAGCAAATAAAAAAATAAATAAGAAGGAACAAGATCCAAGCTCCTCATGTAACCCTGTGTGTAACGTACGGAGTCAAAGCCCAATAATGAACCAAAGTTGATCCAAAAGTCAACAACAATATCAGAAGACAGACTTTTCCTGACTAAAAACAAAATGAATGCTTTTTGACAGCTGTTTAAAGGGCCTGTATTACACTTCTTGACCTGTGTGTGCTGTGTGTCCTCTCTCTCTGCCCACAGCTGGACGTCCTGTCTCTGCTGACCCCCGAGCAGAGCGCACAGATGCTGACCCTGCCTCTGCCCACAGACAAACACACCATCATCAACACACTTTTTGACTTCTACACACAGGGCCCTGCCAAAAAGCACCTGCCCATGTTCCTGTCTGCGCTCACGCTCTCTGTCCCACAGGTAACAGCTGGATGAACATTCAGCACAAACAATACAACTTGTCTTAGTATTTTAACCATGTTTTCTAGTTTGTTCAATTGAAACATCCCTGTAGTTGGGCTTTGTTCTCTATGTGCATGTTTCAGGATTCCTCTGTATCACACTGTCACGCTCTCTAGTTCTTTAGTTCTTTAGCTCTCTGCTTAAAGAGGAGGTTGTTTCTCATCCAAAGCCTGTCTGAAGAGGTTTTAGATGTCGTCCATGCATGTTGGAGTAATCTAGTGATCTCTCCCAGGCATTATTTAAACCCTCCTTACATTTAGTTATAAGATTCTATCCAAAGCTCAACCCACAAGCCTGTGCTCCCACATTACAATTACAGTAATTTAAAATATACATAAATATCTTTTTTTTAAAAAAACAAAAAAAAACATTCATGACCAAATTCTACACAGTTTTTTGTCACCTCATTTTCCCACATTTTTTTTAAAGGTAAAAAAATCTATAATAATGTAATTTTACTATAAATAAATGTCGAAGTTTAGTCTCAGTTTCATAAAGTATATTTATTCATTTGGGGCTTCTAAAATTTAGATTTTAACAATTCACAAACTCATATTTATAGTTTTATTCACCTTTTGGAAGTGATATATTTGAGCATTTGAGTTCATTTAAAATCCTGATGGAATTTGAAGTTCATTGATTGTGTAGAAGTCTATAAGATAACGTAATAGTCCTAAAATGACACTGCAGTATGCAGGAAATAAAGCTCTGCAGACTGGTTCTACGGCAGCTCACAAAGGGTCTAGAAAAATGTTAATAATGAATTGACTGAATGTTCTATTTTGTTTTGCCCCTAGGGAAACCTGTCATGTTCCGACTACAGGACTCTGTAAGTGCCTCTCTCCTCTCCTCTCCTCTTCTCTCTCTTCCTCTACTCTATCCTCTCCTCCTCTCCTCTCCTCTCCTCTCTCTTTCTCCCCTCTCCTCTTCTCTCTCCTCCTCTCTTTTCTTCTCCTCTCCTCTTCTCTCTCCTCCTCTCCTCTCCTCTTTTCTCTCCTCCTCTCCTCTTCTCTCTCCTCCTCTCCTCTCCTCTCTTCTCTCCTCTCCTCTCTCTCTCCTCCTATCCTCTCCTCTTCTCTCTCCTCCTCTCCTCTCTTTTCTTCTCCTCTTCTCTCTCCTCCTATCCTCTTCTCTCTCCTCTTCTCCTCTCCTCTCCTCTTCTCTCTCCTCCTCTCCTCTCTTCTCTTCTCCTCTCCTCTCTCTCCTCCTCTCCTCTCCTCTATCCTCCTCTCCTCCTCTCCTCTCCTCCCCTCCTCTGTGTGTCCATCCATGTTTGTGTGGACTGGTCATTGACCACTGTGTCTTTGGCGTCACAGGTTCAACAGGTTGGACTTGGCCATTGTCTCCGTTTCCCTGGCGACCGAATCCATCATCATCAGAACCAAGATGGTGCTGGCCCCACATGTGCCACATGGTGAGAATGAGGAGCTTAACATACATATGACAGGATTTCATGTTTCTAATTCGGACCTGGTTTGGTGAAAGTACCTGTGGTCAATATTATCATAGTTTTACATCAGTTAAGTAGCCGTGTGTGTAAAAAGTTTAGAAGAAAAAATACAAAATTACAAGAAGTAGAGCTGCGTTCTAAAACAGAATCCCTCTGCCTATGTCATCAACACGGAAAACTCCATCCAAAATGCAAAGCCAATTTCCACACAAAAAAATTCTACATTTATTTTACTGATTTAAGAAAATAATGGTGCTGTCATCTATGTTTATTTGTCTAATCTTAACTACTGTGTAATTTAGTCTTGGACTTTTAGATGTTTTGGCCCTTATAGTTGCTAGGTAACAGTCATGAGTGTCCAGGAAGTAAAATGATACGACTCACCAAAATAAAAATAGGCAAGATCTTTAGTAAAATCTCAAATTTAATGATACCGTATTGATGTTTTTGTAAAATAGTCTACCCTGTCATACTCACTTTTTAGCATCGCAGATTTTTACTACTGTTCTGGGATGGTGACGTTTGTGTTTTGTTGTTTCAGGTTGTATCATTTACGAGGGGGAGGTAATGGTCTTCGCATTGACTTTGCACAGGCTCACGATCTGGATGAATTGAATCTTATGATCTATGGGAGATGCACTGTTTTTGAAAGAAATATTCAAACCTACACTACAAATTTCTCTGATCTGGCCAAGATTTTAAAACTTATATCAGGTTCATAGATTTATTAGCTACTTACTAGTTCAGAGACTGCTTCATTCTCGTCTAGAGGTCGTTTATTTTAATAGAACTTGTCCAGTAAAATGATGTTGCTACATTCACTACTTTTTTTTCACTAATTTTCTGTTATATTTAAGTGTTTATATCTTAAACTTTGGCCAAGCTTTTTGCAGCGTATAATCTGCAAACGTTCAGCCAGATATAGTAATTTAATTGTTTTGTAAATGTACATAATATTTTTATAGGCATTGAAATTGAACTTTGTGCCAGTTTCACATTTATTTAATTATTTTGCACATATATTTTGCATATAAAACCATTTTAAAAAGCACACTAGATAAAAAAGTAAGTACAGGAAGAGGCACAACCCCCAAAAGGGCCTCCACCTTATGATTCCATTAAAATTAAACATTATAGCGGTGCGTTACTAGAAAATGATGCAGGCCCAGTATTTAGAGATATGAACCATAAACCAGAACAGCAAATCCGCACTCTGACACTTACACGGCAAATTCCACCACAGAATTCTGACCCGTGCACCAGCTCAATTCTAAACTAAACTCGTTTTAGAATATCGTGATGTGAACGCGAACTAATAGTGATATAACGATATCCAAATCCCTCGATATGGATTTCGCGAAATTATATTTATAGCAATATTTTGTGGAGACTTAACATCATGCAGATTGGACTGAAACATGGCAAAGCTTCATGGTCTATGTAGTTCCCTCTGGTTTTTAGCTGTTGCTGCATCATAACTATGAATTTTAAGCAGAGAAACTTGTAATTCGATATATTGCGATGACCTAGGATATTATTGTGAGGCTTATTGTAAGACGATACGATATCACGATATTTCAGTTATTGATACATCCCTATTAGCTAAAGCACATTACAGGATGGACTATAGTAACGACTAATTCTCTTTGTCTTTCAGTGCACAGTCACACTTCAGAATGGTAAGTGCTGCTGTATGTGTACTGTAATGTATTTTTAACTTGTATAATTTTAGAAAGCCATAATTATTTCCATTGAATTAGAATTATTTGAGTACTTGTATGTCCATACCTCATATTGGACTTAGACAAGAGAAATGGCTTGGACACAGTAGCTCACACATCACAATATAATATAATAACGAAAAGCAAAAAAAAATATAAACAGTAGGGATGGGACAAGACACAATTTTCACATGATGAGATGAAATACGAGATTGGGTCCATGAGAACGAGACAGGACGAGATTTTAATATAATTCCTAATATATACCTGTAAAGTTCATGATTCAGTTTCAAATTTTGGCCTCACAAATTTGTATTTATTTGATTTCATATTTTTGTTTCCATTCTAGTAGTACTTTTTGGAACTGTAAGAGATGTAACTCACAAACACGTGAAGCTGTTTTGTCCAATCCAAATGTGAACACGTGGGAAAAAAATCTCACAAGATCATTTTCTCATGTGTGCACGATCTTGTGGCAATTTTGTCTTGCAAAATCTTGTAGCACAACATCTAGTACCATCCCTAATAAACGGTAACAATAAATTCAAAATCAGTAGCAAAAACAGCAAGAGACTGATGTCAAATAAGGCCTAATGATACTGTATAAATGTATATGTAAAAAATAATACAGTATAGAAATATAGTGATACAAATATATCTCAGCTGTATACAAGAGTCAAATTCTTCGGTGTGTTACAATTTGGTTACTTGCATTTATTAACATGTTTTCATGTACCTGAGCCAAAGAGTCTTCGGGCCCCTCACAGTACCTTCACACCGCCCCAAAACACTGCACATTTTTACATGAAGCATCATAACAGAACAAAGTTTGACAGTAACGTTTGTGTGTTTGCAGAGACGGAGATCTGTGCTGAGGTGAACAGGTGAGAGCTGCTCTACACCAGCAGAAGCTTCAGAGCCAACACAAGCTCAGGACTCTGCTCTTGTGTATCTGTCATTGCATAAGTAAAATGTTGTTTTCAAAACTAGGGATGCATTGATCCAGCTTTTTCTGTCTGATACCGATATCAATACTTTATATCTGCTGATGCCAGATATTAACCAATACCAGTGAAGGGATGGAAAAGTTGCGTTGTATACCTGTTATTTATCCTTCACATCATTACTGAAGAACTTCATATGAAAAAAACATTATGATATGTTCTGGGCCAAAATCTGATCCAGCAAAATTTTCAGCATCGTTTCAGCACCGATTTTCAATTCCAGTATCAGTATTGGTGCATCCCTATTCAAAAGAATAAAAGGTAACATTGCGATCTAAATGTGTTAGCACTTAATGCCCCATAGAAATAAAAGAAGGAGAACTTTGCACATCAGTTTCTTGAAACGGTTGTGTTGGAGGAGAAGGATCAGTCCAAAAACAGAGAAGAATCCTGCACACTGCCTAACTTGCCCAAATTTTATTAGGACATTAAGGATGTTTCGGCAGTAGGTCTATTTGCCTGATGAAGACTTCGTGCTGAAACCTCGGTGATGTCCTAATAAAATTTACAATTTACAAGTAAGACAGTGTGCAGGATTCTCCTCTGTTCATCTTTAAACCACAGAAGTTAAACCTCCTCTTTAAAGCATATGTGAGCTCTTGTCTCTGGTCCACAGCACGTTTCTGCAGCTCTTTATTGACCAGGGGAAGATTTCCGGACTCTTCTGTGACTTCACTGTGGAACAACTGGCCTGTGCCACGGTACTTCCCCTTCATAAATGATACTTTGCAGTAGCTTGTGTCTAATTTTCTATGTAAGAGACTTGTTTAACAGCACAAAACAGATCACCTGGTGTAGTTCTGGCTAAGTCTATTCTTTATGGTCAGATTGTGACACAAATTAAAGTCTAATAAAGCCTCAGACAGAGGAGAGCCTACAGTTAGCATCACACCCCCACGGAATGTTAATGACATTAGCTGCAAAGAATCAATAGTGCATTCACATGCTGTTTGTGATGTGTAATGTAACAGTGTGTGTCCATCCTCTCAGCTGTCAGCGCTCAACGTCTCAGACGTGGTGGAAATCCTGACCTGCACACGCCCTCAGAACTCCAGCGGGTCCCGGGCCTCCTGGAAGCTCCTGCTCACTAAAGTGCCCCAGGCCCTGGACCAGGCCCTGGACATTCTGGCAAACATAGTAAGCACTGCTCTGCTCTCAGGTACTGCACAGGTGACCTCTATGTAACTGTCCTTTTGTGTTTGCAGACCCTGGATCCAACACAAGCTGCTATCCCTCTCATTTTGGACGCCATCCGAGAAATCCGATTGGACAATTTCCCCATGGATCAGATCAACCATCTACTGGTCATCAAACTGTGGTTCAACAGCAGGCTCCGCCCCTTCCTGTCCTTTGTGTCCATGGACTTTCTGCACTGTCTCACCACTAAGCCTCTGAACTGTTCCACCTTTGAGCATATGTGAGTGTGGACCTCCTGCCCCTCCAGAGTTTTGCCCATATTATAATGCTGTTACCTCCTCAGAGACATACAGGAGTTGAGTTTTGGGTCATTCACACACACTGGCCAGGTGTGCTATTGGCTGATAGCAGAGGAGATGTTATGCATTACCATAGCCCCAAAAAGTTACAGAGAAAAGTTACTGACAACCAAAAATGTGTAAGAAATTTGAGCATTGACATTTATTTTGATCATGGAAAATATACAGACTTTATGAGCTCTAGGAGCTTGAGCCCTCCACAGCACATTTAGTCCAGATCATGTGATGTGCTGACCTATGTGTGTTCTTATAGTGTGTATGTGGTTATGACCTGTGTGTGTTGTTATACATTGTGTGTAGTTCTGACGTGTGTGTTGTTACAGATTGTGTGTAGTTCTGACGTATGTGTGTGTGTTGTTACAGATTGCATGTTGTTCTGATGTGTGTGTTGTTACAGATTGTATGTAGTTCTGACGTGTGTGTGTCTGTGGTTACAGATTGCATGTTGTTCTGATGTGTGTGTGTTGTTACAGATTGTGTGTAGTTCTGACGTGTGTGTGTTGTTACAGATTGTGTGTAGTTCTGACATGTGTGTTGTTACAGATTGTGTGTAGTTCTGACGTGTGTGTGTTGTTACAGATTGTGTGTAGTTCTGACATGTGTGTTGTTACAGATTGTGTGTAGTTCTGACGTGTGTGTGTGTCTGTTGTTACAGATTGCATGTTCTGATGTGTGTGTGTTGTTACAGATTGTGTGTAGTTCTGACGTGTGTTGTTACAGATTGTGTGTAGTTCTGACGTGGGTGTGTGTTGTTACAGATTGCATGTTGTTCTGCTGTGAGTGTGTTGTTACAGATTGTGTGTAGTTATGACGGGTGTGTGTGTTGTTACAGATTGTGTGTAGTTCTGACATGTGTGTGTTGTTACAGTGTGCACTCCTTGAGCTTACAGCAGCCTCACATGGCCCTGTCCACACAGATGTACATCTACACTCACTTCATCAGGGTGTACCTGAGCAGGAACAACACTCAGGGTAAGTGATACACACCTCACTAACACACACCTCACTATCAATCACACACCGCATTATCACACACCTCACTATCACACATCTCACTATCACACACCTCACTAACACACACCGCACTATTGCACACCGCACTAACACACACCGCACTATCACACACCGCACTAACACACACCGCACTATCACACACCGCACTATCACACACAGCACTATCACACACCTCACTATCACACACTACACTAACACACACCGCACTAACAACAGACCTCACTAGAACACACACAGCACTATCAAACACCTCACTATAACACACCTCACTATCACACACCTCACTATCACATACCTCACTAGAACACACAGCACTATCAAACACCTCACTATAACACACCTCACTATCACACACTGCATTATCACACACCTCACTAGTAGTGTGTAAGGTTAGGATCCGTCTCCAGAAGATGAATGGAAGTCAACGAGCCTGGAAAGCCAGCCTGTGCTATATTATGTGTTTTGGTTTTGTGTGTGTTCTGCTGCAGACCCCAGCTGCTCCGCCAAGACCAACAGCAGCGTGGCCTGGCTCCGTGCAAACCTGGGAGCTTTCTCTGGGCTGGCCTCCTTCAAAGACCTGCGCACTCTAAACCCCGCCTTCTCTGCTGTACGTCTCCTCTCACATACTGTCTGGGAAAGTGCAGATAATCTAACTACTAAATAAGTCCCATTGACAGGACACAAATGAGCCTTTCCTGAATAGTTAAGAATGATCTTGAGCACATAGACTAGTATACACCCATGGAGCACTGTGGGACCTACCTGCACCACTGAGGATTACACACATATGAGACCACATGGAAAAAATGTGGAAAATCACATTCTACTGTCAGAAGTGTATTTTATCATCACCATGCTATCAGAATCTGTATTGAGTATTGAATTTATACTTTAGTATCAAAATGGAGTCTGAAATGCAGCAGGTTAACACAGCTGCATTCTGATTCTGGACATCATGTGATTTTGTTCTGATCTTGTACTCGTGTGTGATATAAAAAAATACACTAAAAATGCCTAACACAGGAAAAAGTAATGAGGAAACTGAACAGTGTTTGAATAAAGAAACAGAGGCTCAGATTTTTACTGTGTTCAAATTTTGAAAAACACAGCTAGTTCATTTTACACTGTTAACAGTGGTTCTAAGCTCAGTTGGTAGAGCATTTGTCCACTGATATGAAGGTTGGCGGTTTGAATCCCGCTCTCAACATAAACATCATTGGTGAGCGGTGAGATCCACTGACCCACAGGTCGCTGGTGTGTTTCCAGCTCCCACAGATGAAGGCTGTTGTTGTGTCCTTGGGCAAGACACTTCACCCACTTCACCCCCAGTGTCTGCGTACACTGGTGTATGAATGTGTGTGAATGGGTGAGTGGTTCCTTGTTGTAAAGCGCTTTGAGTGCCTTGAAGGTGGAAAAGATCTGACCATTTGCCATTTATTCCTCACAACTTTCAGGAGCCAGATCGGACTTTTGACATCACAGTAATGCTAACAGCAACTAGTATGCTAAAAGAGTAAGAGTTCTTCTGCTTATCATGGACAAAGGGCTTAATTATTATTTATTGATTATTTACAGACACAGTTTGGTGGGATTTGAACCTTGTGCCATCTGACTTTGAGTGTGATGCTGATCCACTAGACAAAAGTCCTTTGTAATTAAGTTTCATCAGAAAAAAAGAAAATAATTCTGATGTCTTTGTGCTTCTTCTGACCCCTGTTTCTGACCCTTCGCTCTGCCTCCTCAGATGGACTCCCTGGCCATCCTCAGCGTGCGGCAGCTGGCAGAGGTCAGCTCCACCCCAGGACAGCTCTCGTCTCCCACTCAGGTCGCCATGGTGATGAGCTACGTGCCCAACCAGCTCCTCATGCCCTTCTTTGAAGACTATTCCTCTGCAGTTTTGGTAAGTGCACTCTTATATACTAAAGCAGGAGGGTCCAAACTTTGTTCATGGACTGGTGCTCAATACAGTGAATCATTTTTAGATTTTCAATTCAGTGGAATGTACTGCTTCTTTACCTGAGGGACAAGAAAATTTGCTTTGAGGGGCACTTTGGCCATAGTTTGGACATGTCTGCTCTAAAGTTTGTATGTATGGCTAAGGGCTGACACGAGTCTGCTTATTTGGTTATTTAGCACTCTCAGCTCACAGCAAGAAGGTTCTGGACTGACTTTCTGCCTGTAAGGGGTCTCTGTGTGTTGAGTTGAGTTTGCATATTCTCTCTGTCTTTGTGTCATAGGTGACAGATATCCTGGGGCTCTGGTTTTCCAGATCATAAGCACTTTAAGGCGACTGTGTGTTGTTAAAGTGTTTGCAGACCAGGTCATCTTTTTGGTGAGATGGTCTGCAGACACTTATCCAGTCACTGACTAACAGCCATCTACTTTATGATCATGCTTTTTCTCTATGAATGTGCCAAGTGAAAGATGAATAAATCCTAATGTCTCCGTTTGAGTTTTTTCTTCTGGTCTGTTCTGACAGGGCTCTGAGAGCCAGTACCCCGCACCTGTCCGCTCCGCCATCTTACAGGTGGTGTTTGACAGGGCCAACCTGTCCCAGCCTTCTGTCCCAGACTCAGAGCTGCTGGAGTGGCTGGACCTGCTGCCCCCCCTGCTGGTCAATCTGTCCCCTGCCCACGTGGGGCCCTTCTTCAGCATCGTGTCAGGGAGAGCCTGCAGCATCAAGCAGCTCGCGTAAGTCCTCTGCTAACATCAAGAGCTCAAAGATCCAGATTTGATTTCCATTTGTATTCCTTCACATTATTAAGGTTTTGTGGCCATACCGGCTCGTCAAAGCCTGATCCCGTCAGATCTCAGAAGCTAAGCAGGGCCGGGCCTGGTTAGTACTCGGATGGGAGACCACTGGGAATTCCAGGTGCCACAGTGGGGCAGCAGTTGCAAAAAACTGTCGTTGTGTCCTTAGGCTAGGCAATGTGGGTGATGTGCCTCGCCATCGGCCCCTCCGACCACCGCAGATTGGCAGCCTCGCTTCCGTCAGTCTGCCCCAGGGCAGCTGTGGCTACAATAGTAGTTTCCCACCACTGGGTCTGGAGTGAATGAATAATGCTCTGTAAAGCCAGAAAAGCACTATATAAAACTTTTTTTTTTTTTTTTTTTTATTGAAATGAAAGATTGGCTGCAGGTGCTGGGCTTTATGCAGTGAGGACTCAGATCAGAGAGAGGCATTTCAGGCTTAAACTAAATTAATTTAATTGTAGAACCTGGCAACACAAATGAGAGACTTGTGAGGTTTATTCTGCTTTCTGATTGGATACTCGTCTTGAACCAGAACACTAAATTATAATATTAACCATTTTTTGTGACTGAGAAGAAATCCGCAGAACAATTGCTATCAGTAAAAGTACTGAAACACTGGTATTGAATAAAAGCCCCGATCCATGAAAATTTATTCGATCGGATATCGGCTTTCAAATTTTGATTCTGTCCACATCCTGGTTGGATATGTTCATATGGACAGTCTATTAACAGTTTGTTGTTGGTCCAAAAAGTCTGAGAATGTTTGAACTTGGATTTATATAAAGCTGTTGTGTAGGTACTTGACGGATAAATAACAGCTACATGACACTTTTTGTCCTATGTGGACAAGGAAAATAAAGTCAATTTTAAGTCTTTGCACTGGTATCGGTCGATATTGGGTATTGGCAGATACTTAAAGTGATGGTATTGAAATTGGTATCAGAGTTGAAAAAAATCTGGACTGGTGCATCTTTAAGTAAAAGCTCTATTTGATCTGAACATGTTGAAGTGTATAGAATCTGAAATAATAATAATTCTATATACTCTCCCTTTAAATTAAAGTCACAAAGTGATTCTTGTCCTCAATGTGTTCCAGAGTGATGGACCTGAACTCAACCATCTCCAGCCTGAGTGAGCAGACTAAGAGAGACATCTACCAACACATCATGCTCGACCTCCAGGGTAAGGTGGAGGTTAAGGTTCCCTTTATTATCCCCATAGGGACATTTGGAACACCACACGGGGCTCTCACAAACGCTCCTCTGGCTTCATATAATCCTTAAAGAAGCACTCTGCCTCATATTTTAGATTTCACTACAAAAGCCGAGAATCGACCAGACCATAATATTTTTGATGAAATTCGTTTAAAGATTAACAGTATAACTTTTCAGATGGGATCATGTGACACCTCCTCTCCATGCCTTCAGAAACATGCAACATCTCCTCTCCAGAGACCTGACCCATAACTTGGCCTGGTGTTGTCTCCATGGAGATGGATAGGTTTAGTACTGTACTGTGGAAAATCCCAGACAAAGCATTAACTACTTCACAGAGACAAGCAGGTTTTGGAAGAGTTACATAGTGCACCTTTAAATATAATAAAATAATAAAATATACTTATTATAATATTGTATTATCTATAAAAAAACAAGGTCTTGTCAGTGCCACAGGACACAGCTGCCTGTAGGCTAAGCACACAGATTGATGAATTGTCTTTTTGAGCTTACTCTTCAAGTATTATTCATTTTGATAATGTTCTTTTCAGGCTCTGTACCTCTGCGTTGCTATGGAAACAACTATAACCACAGCTTCTACGGCTTTTTGGAAAGCACCTTCATGGGCTTCCAGTTCCCCAACCTGACCTCCATCCTGTCCCTGATGCCCCAACAGCAGATGCTCCAGGTCTGTGCTCACTACTGCCCCTCACTACTGCCCTCACTACTGCCCCTCACTACTGCCCCTCAGTACTGCACTACTGCCCCTCACTATTGCCCCTCATTACTGCCCTCACTACTGCCCCTCACTACTGCCCCTCACTACTGCCCCTCAGTACTGCACTACTGCCCCTCACTATTGCCCCTCATTACTGCCCTCACTACTGCCCCTCACTACTGCCCTCACTACTGCCCCTCACTACTGCCCTCACTACTGCCCCTCACTACTGCCCCTCACTACTGCCCCTCACTACTGCCCCTCACTACTGCCCTCACTACTGCCCCTCACTACTGCCCTCACTACTGCCCCTCAGTACTGCTCCTCACTACTGCCCCTTACTACTGCCCTCACTACTGCCCCTCACTATGGCCCCTCACTACTGCCCCTCACTACTGCCCTCACTACTGCCCCTCACTACTGCCCCTCAATACTGCCCCTCACTAGTGCCCCTCACTACTGCCCTCACTATTGCCCCTCACTACTGCCCTCACTACTGCCCTCACTACTGCCCCTCACTACTGCCCCTCACTACTGCCCTCACTATTGCCCCTCATTACTGCCCCTCACTACTGCCCTCACTACTGCCCCTCACTACTGCCCTCACTACTGCCCCTCACTACTGCCTCTCACTACTGCCCCTCACTATTGCCCTCACTACTGCCCCTCACTATTGCCCTCACTACTGCCCTCACTACTGCCCTCACTACTGCCCCTCAGGATTGGCCTCACTACTGCCTTTCACTACTGCCCCTCAGGATTGGCCTCACTACTGCCCCTCACTACTGCCCTCACTACTGCCCCTCAGTACTGCCCCTCACTATTGCCCGCACTACTGCCCCTTACTACTGCCCCTCACTACTGCCTCTCACTACTGCCCCTCACTATTGCCCTCACCACATTATTTTAAATAAATACAGTTTATTATTTTTACAAAAGTGAAAAGTTCATTTGTGATCTTTACTCTGAATAAAGACACATTTGTGGGCCCTGCTCTGGAGTTTTAAAGCTAAATCTCGGAATCTGCTAATATCGATTATCGGCCACAAATATCGGATATTGGATCAAAACTCTTTCCTGATCCTGACTGTCTACAGACGAACACTCTGTACTTTCACATGTGTTTGTGTGTATGCTCATTCATATTTTGAGCTGTTTGTGTGTCATGTAGGATATCATGACATTTAGACATCATAATTCTGTCTAAACAGCTTAGAGCATATGCTATAGTATTTCATGTAACTGTTTATAGAAATATTGAAATTTTTCTTTGCAGAATGCCACGTTTAAATGTGTGTTATGATGTGGCTGGTGTTTTGCAGCTGCTGGACTCCATGTCTGTCTCGGAGCTGGGCCAGCTGCTGTGGAGGCCTGGTGTTGTGGACAGTGAAGCAGCGCTGTGTCAGGTCTACAGCAGCTACACAGACACGGCCCTGTTCCTGCAGAGTGTGAGTGCCTTTCTGAACATTTACATGAGTAACACGCATTTAGAACCCTTCACACAGGCTTCAGGTGGATTTACTTTGGTTCTCACAGTTAAAGCACTTTTTGGAAGATGGAAACACATTTACTGACATTGGTACTGAAACACCTTTTATACCTTGATTTGAATATACTGAAAGCTTTGTAACTAAAACTATGTATGTAACTTTCTGGAGGTGGAAAGTCCACAGCATGATTCCATGGATATATAAAGTTAAAACCATTCTTCAGAAAATTCTCCACTCAGATATATTGTATGCCATAATATTATAGCCAAAGGAACAACATTTTCCATGGAAACAAGCCCACTCACAGTACAAACATGTTTTTCAGAGCAAACTCCAAAAAAAAAAAAAAAAAAACACATGCATTTATTTTGGTCATTTTTTTTGGCTAAAAAGTGAAATATGAGCCAGTATTGCACTATTTTCTGATCTTTGTTCTAATGTAGTTTCCTCATCACAAACAGAGCTGGAGTTGTCTTTGTTTCATTCACATGTTTAACATACAAACCTGCAGATTTAGGCTGAGTTCTTCTCTCAAACAGAAAACGCGCTGTTCCACCTTGTGATGTGGAAATGCAGGAAGTGCTCCACTGTGTTTTTAATCTCCACACCCCTTCACTAGAATCATTTAAATAATTTCAGCCCTATAATAGCCAGTCTCTACTAAACTAAAGATAAAAGGAGCTGTTAACTTGAAAACTACCACTACATGACATCCCAAAGTGAAACAGAGTATTTTGAGCTTTTATACCTTTAAATATGTGAAAAACTGAATACAATTCTTCACTTTCCTTGTGCATTCCTAGCATCTTATTACATGAAATTACATGAAAAATGTAATATTCACATATTGTTTATGCCCAAAACAACACTGATGTTATAAATGTTATGCTGTCCTGCCTCCTCCTGATTCACATTTGTTTGGTGCTATTGCAGGAGCCCCTCCCCCTCAGTGTGGAGCAGATGACTCTGTCCTGTGTGTGGCCATGGGCCCTCAGATCGGCCACTCCCGCTGAGGCTGACAAGTGGTTTGACCAGACCCTCCAGCGCTACCTGCGCCTCCTGACCAAGAAAGACCTCAGCCCCAGCGTCACTTACAACTCCTCCTGTGTGGCCTTCCGAAAGCTGTAGGCCTCACTCCTTTTACTCTCTCAAATAGTGTGGGGTTCAGATGACGTCACAGCCTTCTAGAGGCCAATTTTATTTAAAGGGCCTCATTACGCTCTTTTCTGATCTGTGTTCTAATGTATTTTCCTGGAGTTGTGTTTGTTTCACTCACATCTTTAACATACAAACCTGCAGATTTAGGCTGAGTTCTTCTGTGAAACAGAAAACACTCTTTTCCACCTTGTGATGTCATGGGGTAATACTGGAAGTGCTCCACTGTGTTTTTAAACTCCTTGCACTGTCACTAGAATCATTTGGATTATTTCATCTCTACTGAATTAATGGTAGAGGGAGCTGTAACCTGAAAACTACATGACATCACAAGGTGGAACAGAACATTTTTTAAGCTTTGGAAATGTAAACAGACTAATAATAATAAAGTGTAACTCAAACATGTGTGAATGAAACAAAACACAACTCCAGGTATGATTTTGTTGAGGTAACATTCTAACATGACTTAAAGCTCACAAGAATCCAATTTGTGTAATATAGGACCTTTAATACAGATGGGGCAGCTGAAATGAATACTGTTAAAAGGCCATGTTTTTTTGTTGTAATACAGTTCTTAGCTCTAGTCATCAATAGAAATGATCAGGTACAATGTGAGCAGTAGGGAAAAGTGGCTCTTGCGTGCGACCTCACATTCTAGTACATACACATATAAGTTGTACTGTGTGTCCTCAGGGTGGCAGTAATGGGACAGCACAACTACAGCGGAACAGACTTGGACAGAAGAGACATGTTCACCAGCATCCAGGTGTTCCTCAAATCAGGTCTGTGCTCCAGGCGACAGCGTTAACCCTGTATGAACACAAAGTATTAGACCAGGTCAAGTCATGATGTCAGGCCTGTGGTCGACTGAAGAAAGTCTTGGTCTGTTAAAGATGTGCACAAAAGCTCTCAAAACAAATCTCTATGAATCTGACCCAATCTGCACTCTCAAGACTACACCTGCAGGGGGAGTTCATGCAAAACTATGATTTACGCAGACAAAAGTACCAATGTTTTTATATGACTCAACACGTGAATCACGAGTTTAATCTGACTGTTTATAAATGAATACTACAAAATACAAAGTCCTTTCTTCTGCTAAAGGTGAATGTGTGTCACTGTTAGCTCACGGCTCACCTTAAAATCTGAACACTAGAATAATCAGATAGCCCAATGGTTAGATCTGATTTCTGGTGCATGTTTACAGCAGAAATCAGTAACCGTTGTATTTGGAAGACAAAATGTAATGAATTGTAAAATGAATCTATCTTAAAAAGTGGTGAGTTATGCAAAACAGACTTTATGGAGAGTTCTATCATGTTCTAACGTTGTTCCTTCAACAAAAACATGCCTAAAGAGGTTTTATCTCTCCAGACTCTCCTGCTTACTGTTAGCTGTTAGAGTCTATCCAATGCTCCGCACACAAGCTCTCCATAAATATACAAAAACATGATAAAAATCAATACACTGCAACTTCCCAAACCTGATATGCAGTAGTTTCATTAGCTAGATGCGAGCTGATTGCATTGTGATGGTGCTCTGAAGTGAGGGGAGGCTCAGAGTATCAAAAATGAAAGTGTTAATCAAAACAATAAGAGCTAACATGGTGATCTAAATATGTTACACAGTATGTTAGTAGCTGATACTCGTTAGATGCTTTTTAAGGATCTTTAAGATATCAAATTACTCTCATCATGTGATGTAGTGTGTGTTGTGTAGCGTCTGCCCCCAGGTGCTACAGCCCCACTGACCCGCTGCTCAACTCCACGGCCTGGTTCGCCCAGTATATCGGGCCCTTCTTCGGCTTCATGACTCTGGGGGACTTTCTCATGTTTGGATCGGTCCAGGTACCACACTGTTTCCATATACATTTTACTGACCAATAATGACTACTGTGTGAATGAGATCCAGTCACTTAGGGTTTATTGATTTTTTCCTCTAAAAGATCAGTTTTTCAGATCAGTGAGTTTTTCATACCTTAGACCACTCACTTAGTCTGAAGGAGACTGCAAGTGAACGGTCAGAAAAAAGACTCTTCTCTAGAACAGGTAGATAAGTTGCTGAGTAATATAAATGTCACACTGTTTCAGGCAGGGCGAGGCTTTCCTCTAGGCCAGGACTCTCCTTCCTGTAGCTCGGGAGACACCAGTAGCTCTCCACCTTCTTCAAAGTAGCTCACCAAAAAATTTCTGAATTATAGGTTTTGTGCTGAATAACTAAAATTTGATGAATAGAATGATGATAAAAATTGTATATGTATCATGTTCATGCCTAGCTTTACTTTCTGCACTAATACAAAGATAATGGTGTCTGTTTTATCTAACTGTTCCTATCAAAGGCCGTGGCTCTTTTAATTATTCAATTTCTTGTGACGGCTAAAATGAGTAGCTCTCTGGCATTTTCGTTTTGCAAAGGAGTTCAGTGGAGGAAAAAGGTTGGAGGTTCCTGCTCTAGGCCATCTAAGAGTCAGGTTTGTGGAGGTGCTCACAGTTGTAGATGTTTTCAGGGCAACATAAATAACCAAAAAACCATAGATGCTGTTGCTTTAACTACTAGTATGTTTGATGAAATGTGTAGTCTAACCTCGATATTCCCACTTTTTTACTCAAGATGAAATCTGAAGCTCAACATAAACTAACACAGCCACAAAAGAACACAAATATTAACTGATCGAGTTGTTTAGGTGACAAGCCTGAATAAAACTAGCTGTGATATGAAGCCTTGTTAAAGCATGCTCCTCCTCTCTCCTGCAGGTGTTCACAGTGAACCCTCAGAACATCGCTCTCCTGAACCACTCAGCTCTGCCTCAGAACCTCACAGACTACTACACCGAGCTGGTGTACGAGCAGGACAGCTCCTTCAACCCCCTGCTGTGAGTCTCCTGTGGGCCCCTGGCTCATACACTGTGTTACTGAGTGAAGCTATAACTGTAACCCCTCCCCCACAGCCTGCCCCTCCTGTGCCGCTGTGTGGCTCCTGGCCCCGCCTTCTCCCAGCTCACCGCAAACCAGAGCATCATCGTCCTCCACAACCTGACCACACTGTGCACTGACCTAGACCCACAGGTAACAAGGTTTAACTGTGGATTAACTCTTTGGTTTAACTCTGTGGATTAACTCTTGAACTATTGAGATATTTGTGAGTTTACAAACTCACGAGAATCAAAACAAGTGCCACACATTTCACTTTGGCATTGGCTGGGTTAGTAAAGGTTCACAGGTTTTCAAAAATCCACAGCTGAGACATTTTTCCTTTAAGAGCTCCAATAAACCCATGTGAGCTTCCACCACCTAGACCCCAAATGGACTGTAAATGAGCATTAGCTCATTTTTTAAGAATATAATTTAAAATGGCTTCTACATGATCCCAAGCTCTTTTGTCACATTTTGTGCTTGCTCTTTGCAGGTGGCAGCTGCTCTGGCTGAGAACTTTGGGGACAAAATAGATGCCAGCACTCTGGAGACTCTGGGGAAGGAAAACGTGGGACTATCCACGGGGCAGATCAAAACCATCCCAGCCAAAGACCTGCTGCAGGCCCTGGGGACGCTCAGTGAAGTGTCCGGCTGGAACCAGGGTCAGGCCAGAGCCATCGTCCAGGCTATGATGTCCTCTGGGGTCATGAAGGTACTGCACACATGCAGGAAGACTCACCCAGGCGTGTCCTTTTAAATGATTAAATTATAATGAGATGCAGACTGTACACAGACTTATTTGGACTCAAGAGTTGCTTATACAATATATCTGTACTGGGGCAAGACACATTCAGAAGTAGTTTGTGAACCGTGGCCTGTCTGAACTCTGTGCCGTCTCTCAGGTCAGCAGCGCCTCGTCCCTCATGAAGCTGGGCACTCTCCTGATGGGCGTGCCCTCCTCTGTGATTGGCGACATTAAAGGTGCCGAGCTCCTGACGGCGTCCAAGAACCCCGCCTTCCTCCAGAACATAATGTCTGCCTCCACAGTCATCCAGGAGACCTTCGTCCTACAGGTACTACACTGTACCGCCACCTGCAGGAGGACCTTATGTACTTGTACTCCAGTGTTTTTGTTAGGGGACATACTATGCAAAAGGTGTAAACCAAATCTTCACCTGTTTCCCAAACTGAGACATTATTTTAAGGTAGAAAACATGAAATATTAATGCCAAGATGACCAAAAACATGTATATGACATCTAAAGCCACAATAATGACTGATATGCCCCCTTTTAAACTCCACACACCTTCACTAGAATCATTTGGACAATTTCAGACCCAAAATTGCCACTCTTTACTAAACAAAAGACAAAAAGTAGCTGTTAACTTGAGAACTATATTGCTTCACCACATCACAAAGTGGGCCAGAGCATTTTGAGTCTGGGAGATGTAGACAGACTAATAATAAAGGGTTACTCAAATGTGTGAATGAAATGTCTAAAGCTCACAAGAGTTAGTTTTGTGTAAGATAGGACCTTTAAAACGCACTGACATTTGGAGGAAGACAGAGAACCCTGTAAATTAAGCTTGTGCCTTTCAGCTGATTGGGTTGAACAGCAGCAGTGAGGCCATCATGGAGAACGTTCCAGACGACATGGCTGGTGAGGTTCCCAGGGTTCTGCTGGTGACCATGTCCAGCAGCTCCACAGTCCTGAAGGAGGTCAACAAGAAGAAGTGGAAAAGCTCACAGGTGACGCACAACACTTCTGAAGTCTAACGTCTCTCATCACTGTGACTTTCAGATGGAAGTGTAACGGTCCCTCTTGGTTTTGTCCTGTAGGTGGAGCTGTTCTTTAATGTGGTGGCTGTGGACACCGCCGCTATTATTCTGGGTGGGACAAACAAGTAAGTCTCTGTCCTCCCGTTTCTTGTCCTAAGCCTGTCCCTTTGGTCCTCTGTCCTAACCTTTTCTCTCCTGTCCTCTGTCCTAACCCTGTCCTCTGTCCTAACCCTGCCCCTCCTGTTCTCTGTCTTAACCATGTCCTTCTGTCCTAACCTTGTCCTCTGTCCTAACCCTGTCTCTCCTGTCCTCTGTCTTAACCATGTCCTTCTGTCCTAACCTTGTCCTCTGTCCTAACCCTGTCTCTCCTGTCCTCTGTCCTAACCTTGCCCTCTGTCCTAACCCTGTCTCTCCTGTCCTCTGTCCTAACCCTGTCTCTCCTGTCCTCTGTCTTAACCATGTCCTTCTGTCCTAACCTTGTCCTCTGTCCTAACCCTGTCTCTCCTGTCCTCTGTCTTAACCATGTCCTTCTGTCCTAACCTTGTCCTCTGTCCTAACCCTGTCTCTCCTGTCCTCTGTCCTAACCATGTCCTTCTGTCCTAACCCTGTCCTCTGTCCTAACCCTGCCCCTCCTGTCTTCTGTCTTAACCATGTTCTTCTGTCCTAACCCTGTCCTCTGTCCTAACCCTGTCTCTCCTGTCCTCTGTCTTAACCATGTCCTTCTGTCCTAACCTTGTCCTCTCTCCTAACCCTGTCATCTGTTCTAACCCTGTCCTCCTGTCCTTCATCCTAACCCTGTCTTTTGTCCTAACCCTGCCCTCCTGTCCTGTGTCCAGTCTGTCATCCTCAGTCCTTCAGGGCTTCAGCTGTACGAATGTCAGAACCTTCCAGAAGACTCACATTAACAACCTGATCAAAGCGTGCCGCCGGAAGGGCAAGGAGAAGGTCACGCTGGTGGAGTCTCAGGTCAGGAGGCCTTACTCACTATGTTTACATGCAGCCCAAGTCAAACACCTTCACCCCAAAACCAGAGCGCTCTGTCCCAGTCTACAGCAGTTCAGAGGGTCCAAAAGTGTGAAGAGGGGCTATGAGGCGTTCAGGCGCTTGTAGTAACTGTTACTCACAAGCAACACATATTTAATTTGAACACAGCAGACTAAAACAAAGCAACATGCAAACCTGTAAACACAGACAAGGGCCAGGGCATACGGTCAACTCAGAAATGGACATACATTACAGACTGATGTTTATGTCAGTAACGTGTCAAAAGATGCATGGATAGATGGATGGATGAATGAATGATAGGACAGATGGATGGATAGATTATCTCTGAAATAAGCACTGAAACTAGACACTTATCTCTGTCCTGGCTAAATTTAGAGTAGAGTAACGCATATCCCAACTAGCAGAAGACCAAGACCTCTCAGAGTCGAGACAGAGGCAAGACCACAGCCCATCGAGACCTGATCAAGATCATCTCTTTCAATTTTTACATTTATTTGTCTTATTTGTTATTTTGGTGCATACAGTATATATATCACTGTTTTTATAATTTAGACTTTATGTAAGCCAAAGACATTGCACTGCAGTGAAACAAACCTCTTTTTTGGACCCTCACCCACAGTTTGAGAACCCTTTCTTTAAGCCAACATCCACTGGCTCTTTATAGAAAACTGAAGAAAGTGAAGAAAGTGGGTAGGACATTTTCAAGTTCCTAACTAGAGTTACATTCTTTAACTGGTTTTGCACTGTGTTTATCAGCCTCTGCACATTTACCAAACCAGACGCACATTGTGACAAACACAGATGGATTTATTAAGCAAACTTCAGCCACATGTCGCAGTAGGTGCTGCGTTTTGTCTTGCTCTTCTAATGAGCACGCATTGAGGAGGGAGGCTATATGCATATACACTGTGAAGAGGGGCGTGTGTGTAGTGATGTACGGCACATTGTCCTCTGGCCCCAAATGAGACCAAGACCGGGCTCCAGTACTGAGACACTACAAACTGGTATAAGAGCATATACTGCGTAAACACTGTTGGTATTAAACTGTCCATACTGCTCATGTTGTTGTGTGTTTTCACAGCTCACGTGCCTGTCGTACTGTCCATATTGCTCATGTTGTGTGTTTTCACAGCTCACGTGCCTGTCGTACTGTCCATATTGCTCATGTTGTTGTGTGTTTTCACAGCTCACATGCATGTCATACTACATGCAGGACTCTTCTGATGTCACAAACTTCTCCCTGATCCCCCCGGACGTGCTTCTCTACTACCGGTACATGTCTGCTGACTCACACAGTGAAGCGCTCACTTTGATACTTTACACCTGGTGTCCTCAGCATTCTCTGGGGTGTGGTGCTAAATGTAGGCACTGCTCTGTCTGAAACTTGCTTACTCAACATAGATTTATAATCTAGACTTGATTTTACCACAGTCTGACCAGAAAGAGCTGATTTAGTTGAAACCACAACAGGTGAGCTGATTTGTACTGTTAAACAAGTCTCTTACACATAAAACTACAGTCCCAAAGTTTCTTTTGTCGCTCTCACTAAACAGAACCATGAACACTCATATTAATCCCAAACTCCTGAAAATGTGTTGTTTAAATCCATTTTGTTTTTGGCAGTGTTTGCTACTGTGTGTATTGTGACACCAAGGTACCTGCTAAATATTCCATCATAGAGATACATGTAGAACACCCCCAGCATGATGTGACTGCAGAGTATCAGTGGACACACTGATGGTTAGTATGTTTATGTCCTGTCCACAGATACTCCTCAGTGCCCTCCTCCAGGTGCAGGGACTACTTTGAACAGCTGGCGGAGGCAGACTTCTCAGTCTTCTCCTCAGATCTGAGCTACATGAAAGCCCAGCTCTTCACCAACGCCAGGATCTGCTTGGTAACTCACACACATGCTCAGTGGAACATTACATGACTGTGTATGAGACTGACTCGTGCCATAATCGCTGCTTGCCTAACATTAAAGGGTCATATTACACTAGTTTATGACCTATGTTATCATTATGACACGTGTCCTCATCACGCACAGTACTGGAGTTGTGTTTTGTTTCATTCACACATGTTTAACACACAAACCCTGCAGATTTAGTTCTTTTCTCAAACAGAAAACAATCTCTTCTACCTTGTGATATCATGTAGTGATAGAGGAAGTGCTAAATAAACCTTCAATAGAATCATTGAATAATTTCAAGCTCTGGAATGGCCAAACTTTACTGAAAAGATAACTGTTAACTTGAAAACTACAACTTGATGACATCACAAGGTGAAAGCATTTTGTGCTTTAGAGATATAGACAGAGTAATAAAGGATTATTCAAACATGTGTGAATGAAACAAAACACAACACCAGGTCTGTTTTTGAGGTAACCACATTATAACATGGCTAAAAGCTCACTATTGTGTCTACATAGGAGCCTTAAACTTAACTCTACACCTAACCAAAGAATAAAACAAATAAAAACATGTACATGCTCTAATGATATCATAAGAAAGAAGCAATGTTAAAAATGAGTAATCTTTGTCTTCCCCTTCCCCCGTCAGGGCATAAACAGCACCAGGCTGACCCAGGACCAGGTGTCTGTGCTGGGGAACATGTGCTGCACTCTGGAGGGCTCCTACATCCAGAACTCAGACCCCTCCATCCTGGAGAAGCTCAAGAACTGCCCCGACCTCACTGAAGATCAGGCAGCAGCGGTGCAGACTCTGCTGGAGAGCGGGAACACTCTGTACGGGTAAGCGTACTGTCACCAACGAACTCATTAACATCGATCACACTTTTCCTGGGACCCCCAGACCGCATAGAAAAAAGGCCATCTGAGCCATAAGCAGCCTCAACAGTTTTAGGGCTGTGTGTCCCTGGTCATGTGGTCATGATGCAGTTCAGTCCAGTGGAGTGTGTGGGAGCCGCTCTTGTTGTAGTGTTTAACCCAGAGCACTGTGTGTGTGTGCAGGCCTCCCTCCACCTGGGACGTGCAGACGCTGAAGGACTTGGGCATGCTGCCTCTGTACCTCCAGACCTCCTTCTATCAGCACTTTGATAAGGTCAGCTCCTGTCTGCTCCTGTCTGCTCCTGTCTGCCCCTGCCTGATCCTGCTAGACGTAATCACATGGCAGGTTTTGACTTAGATTTAAATGATTCCCATTTCTTAATTCATATATAAATGTAAAAATCCATCTTTAAGCCAGTCTAATGGGAGTTCAAGGTTCAAGTAAATCAAAGTAAGAGTGAAGAGTTTCTCTTTCACTAAAATTGTGTGTAGTCCAGAAGCAGCTTGGGTTAGGGGACTGCATTAACACTGCTCTTACATTCCAGGCAAAGCAATAATATTCTCATGAGACAAGCAGGTGATGGACCCTCCACCAGAAAAAAGAGAATGCTCTTAAAACACAGAGTACAGTTTTAGTAGAAAAAAGGTCATTCAGTATTTAGTCCCACCTAATCCATCTGACCACTGCTCGACAGGAGCTCAGGTGGTACAGTGTTTATCCACTGATCTGAAGGTTGGTGGTTCGAATCCCGCTCTCGATATAAATGCCACTGGTAGAGCGGTCATATCCACTTTCTTCTTGATGTAAAGTCCCTTGAAGGTGGAAAAGCGCTGTACTAAAATGTGACCATTTCCCATTTATCTGTGAATCCTTTGTCATTGTTTCCTTTTAACCTGTAACATTTGTGCAGGCTTGAAAGGGCTGAAGAGTGAGTAGAGACATTCAGCCTGAAATCACTCTCTATAAGGATGGATGTGTATATTATGTGTATTTTATGTTTATATACACATAACACTAACACAGCACATCCATCCTTCTAGCTGACGAGTGTGTGAGGATGAACTAACTTTAAATATCTTTTCTGTTCTGCTGCCGAACTGTGAATTTCCCTCGGGATCAATAAAGTATCAGTCTATATATCTATATATCCATGTGCATTAGCTTCTGTGGAACTGCTCTGTGTGTAACTGTTGTGTGTAACTGCTCTGTGTGTAACTGTTGTGTGTAACTGCTCTGTGTGTAACTGCTCTTGTGTGTAACTGCTGCTGTGTGTGTAACTGCTCTGTGTGTAAGTGCTGTTATTGTGTGTGTAAGTGCTCGGTGTTTAACTGCTGCTCTGTGTGTAAGTGGTCTGTGTGGAAGTGCAGTTGTGTGGAAGTGCTCTGTGTGTAACTGCTGCTGTTGTGTGTGGAAGTGTTCTGTGTGTAACTGCTGCTGTGTGGAACTGCTGCTCTGTGTATCTGCTGCTGTTGTGTGTAAGTGCTCTGTGTGTCTAAGTGCTGCTGTGTGTAACTGCAGTTGTGTGTGTAACTGCAGTTGTGTGTGTAATTGCTGCTGTGTGTGTACGTACTCTGTGTGTAACTGTTGTGTGTTACTGCAATTGTGTGTGTAACTACTCTGTGTGTAACTGCTGCTATTGTGTGTGTAACTGCTGCTCTGTGTAAGTGCTGTTGTGTGAAACTGCAGTTGTGTGTGTAAGTGCAGTTGTGTGTGTAAGTGTTGTTGTGTGTAATTGCTGCTCTGTGTTGTGTGAACAGAAAACAAAGAAACGCTTCCTCAAATACTTCCTCAAAGTCCTGAAATCTCACGAAGTGCCCAGGAGCCAGAGGAGGGCCCTCAAGGAGTACATCAGAGAGTCTATGAAGGGCCGCCGCAGGCGCGCAGCCAGTGAGTACTACTACTACTACTACTACTACTATTACTACTACTCCTGTACTGCACTCTACTGCACCACACTGTACTGTACTGTACTGTACTCTATTGTACTGTACTGACTGTAATGTACTGTACTACACTGTACTGTACTCTATTGTACTGTACTGACTGTAATGTACTGTACTACACTGTACTGTACTCTGTTGTACTGTACTGGACTGGACAGTGTGGTGTGATGTAGTCCAGTCCGTTGTGCTGTGGCTCATGGAGGTCACTCATGGAGGTCACATCTATGAGGATTTCTTGGGCAGGTCTTATGTAAAGTGGAGATGTGGATGTTTGGATTCAGTGACGATGGTTCGGCCTCCAGGACACAGATTTGTGTAAGTGTGTATCCGTGTGTGTGCTTCAGGCTGCATGGTGGGGGAGATCACTCAGGTGACCATCAGCGACGAGACCTTCCCCTTCGACTACACCGACGTCCAGCAGTTCAACAGCTGCCTGAGCGCCACCACAGTGAAGAACAACCTGGATGCCCTGACCACCAAGGTGGATGTGGAGGAGTACCTCAGGGTACTGCTGGACAAGCTCAACGAGGTGAGGACATGGTCACACTGCAGACCTGCAGCCACACGTTACTGGACTGCTCTCACTAAAGTCTTACTGAGAAGCTTTTGTCTTCTGCTCTCAAAAGAAATGCCACATGTTTTAAGGGTGAATGATGTGTGTGTGTGTGTGTGTGTGTGCCCTAGTGGATGTTGCAGAATAGGTGTGTTTAAGAGTAGTGTCCGGTAGTGGCCTTGTCCTTTGGTGTGTGACGGTGCTGTGTGGCAGGCGTACATGTTCAGCAGCCCCCTGCAAATCCCCGAGGAGCAGGTGCAGGTGCTGGGCCTGGCCTCTCGACTGGCCACAGAGCAGGACATCAGCCACTGGACCATCACACAGCTGGACACACTGTCTGCTCTCATGAACCCGTCTGATGGACAGTGGAACGCCAGCCTGGTCAGTCACACACACATACACTAAACACACACACACTACACACACTACACACACTACACACACTGCACACACACACACACACTACACATACACATGAAGACACACACACAGTGCACACACACACACTAAATACACACTAAACACACACACACAAACACACTACACACACACATGCAGACACACGTTGATGCACACTACATACTACACACGCACACAAAGTTACACTCTGTCACTTTAAACTCTCATGTCTGTTCTAATGTAGTTTCCTCATTACAGACACACACCTGGAGTTGTGTTTGACTAACACACAAACCTGCACATTTAGAGTTCTTCTCTCAGACAGAAAACACTCTGGAAATGCTCTCCTTTGTTTTCAAACTCCACACACCTCCACTAGAATCATTTGGATCATGTTTGCCCATTGAAGAATAGAGTAGAATTGTCCATTTCTACTGAACTCTTAAAGCTCATAAAATGAGCTGTTCACTTGAAAAACTACCACTCAATGACATCACAAGGTGGAACAGAGCATTTTGACCTTTTGAGGTATAGACAGGCTAATAATAAAGACTCTCTCCATGTGTGAATGAACCAAAAACAACTCCAGGTGTGTTTTTGAGCAGGTAACAACATTATAAGAGTCACTTCTGTGTAATAAAGGACCTTTGTGTGAATAGATTTAAGGTAAAAAAAAGTCTGATCATGTCTGTGTGTGTGTGCTCTGTGTGTGTGTGCTCTGTGTGTATGTGTGCCCTGTGTGTGTGCTCTGTGTGTGTGTGCTCTGTGTGTATGTGTGCCCTGTGTGTGTGCTCTGTGTGTGTGCTCTGTGTGTGTTTTTTGTGTGTGCTCTGTGTGTGTGCTCTGTGTATGTGCTCTGTGTGTGTGTGCTCTGTGTGTGTGCTCTGTGTGTGTGCTCTGTGTGTGTGTGCTCTGTGTGTGTGTGTGCTCTGTGTACGTGCTCTGTGCGTGTGTGCTCTGTGTGTGTGTGTGTGTTCTGTGTGTGCTCTGTGTGTGTGTGTGTGCTCTGTGTGTGCGCAGGCTCAGCAGGTGATCAGCAGGTATCTGTCTACACCGGGGAACAGTCTGGGTAGTGCAGAGCTCAATGCTGTGGGAGGAAACAACCTGTGCTCTCTGGAGCCTCAGGTCCTGAAGAATATTTCCCCCCAGAGCCTCAGGTCAGTCCTGTGCACACGTCCACTCAACGCACTCAACCTACTAACACACTCAACGCACTCAACACACTCAGCACACTCAACACACTCAGCACACTAACTCACTCAACTCATTCAACACACTCAGCACACTCAATGCACTCAAAGCACTCAACACACTCAACAAACTCAGCACACTCAACGCACTCAGCACACTCAACAAACTCAACACACTCAGCACACTCAACACAATAACACACTCAGCACACTCAACGCACTCAACACACTCAGCGCACTCAATGCACTCAGTGCACTTAGCACACTCAGCACACTCAACACACTCAGCACACTGAACGCACTCAGTGTACTCAACGCACTCAACACACTCAGCGTACTCAACACACTCAGCACACTCAACACACTCAACACACTCAGCACACTTAACGCACTCAGTGCACTCAACGCACTCAACACACTCAGCGTGCTCAACACACTCAGCGCACTCAACGCACTCAACACACTCAATGCACTCAACACACTCAACAAACTCAACACACTCAACGCAGTCAGCACACTCAGCACACTCCACACACTCAGCACACTAACTCACTCAATGCACTCAACATGCTCAGCACACTCAGCGCACTCAACGCACTCAGCGCACTCAACGCACTCAGCACACTCAACGCACTCAGCACACTCAACAAACTCAACACACTCAGGACACTCAACACACTAACACACTCAGCACACTCCATACACTCAACACGCTCAGCGCACTTAGTGCACTCAGCGCACGCAAAGCACTCAGCACACTCAACAAACTCAGCGCACTCAACACACTCAGCACACTCAGCACACTCAACACACTAACACACTCAGCACACTCAGCACACTCCACACACTCAGCACACTCAACGCACTCAACACAGTCAACGCACTCAACACACTCAGCGTGCTCAACACACTCAGCGCACTCAACGCACTCAGCACACTCAACAAACTCAACACACTCAGGACACTCAACACACTAACACACTCAGCACACTCCATACACTCAACACGCTCAGCGCACTTAGTGCACTCAGCGCACGCAAAGCACTCAGCACACTCAACAAACTCAGCGCACTCAACACACTAACACACTCAGCACACTCAGCACACTCCACACACTCAGCACACTCAACGCACTCAACACAGTCAACGCACTCAACACAGTCAACGCACTCAACACACTCAGCGTGCTCAACACACTCAGCGCACTCAACGCACTCAGCACACTCAACGCACTCAGTGCACTCAAAGCACTCAACACACTCAGCACACTCAACACACTCAACGCACTCAGCACACTCAACGCACTCAGCGCACTCAACACACTCAGCATACTCAACACACTCAGCGCACTCAACGCACTCAGCGCACTCAACACACTCAACGCACTCAGCGCACTCAACACACTCAACACACTCAACACACTCAACACACTCAGCACACTCAGCACACTCCACACACTAACTCACTCAACGCACTCAACACGCTCAGCACACTCAACGCACTCAGCACACTCCACACACTCAGCACACTAACTCACTCAACGCACTCAACACGCTCAGCACACTCAACGCACTCAACGCACTCAGCGCACTCAACGCACTCAGCACACTCAGCGCATTCAGCACACTCAGCGCACTCAACGCACTCAGCACACTCAACAAACTCAACACACTCAACGCACTCAGCGCACTCACACTCAGCACACTCAACACACTAACACACTCAGCACACTCAGCACACTCCACACACTCAGCACACTCAACGCACTCAACGCACTCAACACAGTCAACGCACTCAACACACTCAACACACAGCACACTCAACGCACTCAGTGCACTCAGCGCACTCAAAGCACTCAACACACTCAGCACACTCAACACACTCAACGCACTCAGCACACTCAACACACTCAACGCACTCAGCGCACTCAGTGCACTCAACGCACTCAACACAGTCAACGCACTCAACACACTCAACGCACTCAGCACACTCAACGCACTCAACACACTCAACACACTCAGCACACTCAGCACAGTCAACACCCTCACCAAATTCAACACACTCAACACACTCAGCACACTCAGCACAGTCAACACACTCACCAAATTCAACACATCCAACACACAACACACTCATCAAATTCAACACAGTCAACACACTCAACAAATTCAATACACCCAACACAGTCAACACAGTCAGACTCAACGCACTCAACAAATTCAACACTCAACACCCACAACAAATTCAACAGTCAGCACACTTAACAAATTCAACAGTCAGCACACTCAACAAATTCAACACAGTCAACACACTCAACAAATTCCACACTCAACACACTCAACAAATTCAACACAGTCAACATACTCAACATATTCAACACACCCAACACAGTCCACACACTCAATACACTCAACGCACTGAACACACTCAGCACACTGAGCAAACTCAACATACTCAACGCACTCAGAACACTCAACACACTCAACACACTCAGCACACTCAACACACTCAACACAATAACACACTCAGCACACTCCACACACTCAGCGCACTCAACGCACTCAGCACAGTCAACACACTCACCAAATTCAACGCACCCAACACACTCAACAAATTCAACATTCAACACACTCAATACACTCAACCCACTCAACAAATTCAACACACCCAACACACTCAACAAATTCAACACACTCAACAAATTCAACACACCCAACACACTCAACAAATTCAACACACCCAACACACTCAACAAATTCAACACACCCAACACACTCAACAAATTCAACACAGTCAACACACTCAACAAATCCAACACAGTCAACACACTCAACACATTCAACGCACTCTACGCACTCAACACAGTCAACACACTAACACACACAACACACTAAGACACTCAACACACTGAAAGCATTCAACACAGTCAACACAGTCAACACAGTCAACACACTCCTGTTCTTCTTCTGCCATTATCATACTACATGCTCTCGGCCGTGGGATAAAAACAATACATATTGAAGTAAAAACACTATGTATAGAAGTCAGGACACAGCAGTGTTGTATATGTATATGTTAAAGGGAGGTACAACACTGCACATTTCTCATTTCTCTGATCTGGCTAAGTGTTTAAGAGCTTACATTTGGGCCAAGCTTTTTTGCAGTGAACATGGTGATAGTTGAATATAACGTCTAAAGAAAAGTGATTGGTTTATTTATCTATTTATATTTTTTGTACTATTATTATAATTTTTTCATTTAGTTGCTTTCATTTTTTTAAGGAAACTACAGAACCCCTGTCTTTGTGCATCTGTATTATATAAACAGTTACCTTCTTCTACAAAGTCTTTAGGATATTGATTTAGCACTCACCATATTGGCTTTTTGTCACAGCCCTAATATGAATAAAACCATGTGAGGCCCGTGAGTGTTTGTGAAGCTGTGAGAAGCACAGGTCACAGGTCTGCCTTCCTCACGCTGCTGTTTGTGTGCAGAGACGCTGATAAGCTCACCGTGTCCGTCTGCTCCACTCTGAAGAAACAGGCTCTGTTCAGTGTGGCCCTCCAAGCCTTCAGCTCCTCTTCCAGCTCCTCCACCCGCTCCGCTGAGCCCGTCAGCAAGTACCAGCTCATGCAGCCCTACCTCGGTACCACTCACAGCTCAACACTTCAGTTACACAGATTGGCTTGTAATGTAGCAGCCGCTTCAGAAAGGACGTAAATCTGGCATGTCTGATTTGATTGTCTGTGTCCTGCAGGGGGGGCTAATGAGTCGTATGTGAAGAGCCTGGTCTACTCTGACGTGAACATGGATGTGCCGACCTTCACCACTCTGGAGACTAGCGTAGCACAGGTGTGCTCCCATGATGCATTCTGCTCAACACAAACAGAGGAGGAGCCGTGTCTGTGCCTTAGTCTGGGCTTACATGAGTTTAAGAGGTTCTGCTCTTCAGTCTAGACTGATGAGTCTGCTTCTGCTTCTGCCTCCTCTTGCACTTTTACCTTTTATAGGGTTCTGGGTTGAGTGCGATTAATCACAGAATTTATTTTGAGCACACATGCTTCTCTATGGAAACCGTGATGGTGACCTGCACCACCACATTGTGCTCCACACTGGTGTACCAGATGAGATTTAGTTGTGTATAGACCCTTGTACTGATGCACTTGTGTCCCTCAGAGCCTGAGTGTGAATGACGTCAGGAGCCTCCTGGGGTCCAACCTGAACGAGCTCAAGTCCTACGAGAACACCAGTGCAGTGCAAGACTGGATCAGAGTGCAGTACCAGTCTGACCTAAACACACTGAACATCGGGTTGCAAGGGGGCCGGACTTCCCCCGTCTCAAACAGCACCTCTGCTCCAGTGACCACAAACAGCACCTCTGCTCCAGGGGCCTCAAACAGCACCTCTGCTCCAGGGGCCTCAAACAGCACCTCTGCTCCAGGGGCCTCCACAACTCGCCCTGGGCCCACAGCTGCACCCTCTGCAGGCACCACCACTACTACTCAGCCCTCCAACACAGTGTCTACCACAGGTCAGTGTCCTGCCCAATGGCACCACACCTCAGCCACTACGGTTAGTCACACTGTAGAGTGTGACTAACAGAGTGCTCTGCCACTGTGCCCAGGGGCCACAGTGGCAGAGCATTGTTATACTGTAGACTAGAGGCAGTGTTTAGGGGCCACAGTGGCAGAGCACTGTTACACTGTAGACTAGAGCCATTGTCCAGGGGTCACAGTGGCAGAGCACTGTTACACTGTAGACTAGAGCCAGAGCCCAGGGGCCACTGTGACAGAGCGCTCTGTAGGGGTCTGTACAGACAACAGTTTGACTTATGGCATCTATGAGCCGGTTTATCTCAGATTTAAAATTATTACGGAGCAGTTCACTACATCATGTGTAAAGCTCTAAATATTCAGTAGGATTTTAATCACATAATTCCTGCACAACACTCTGGAAAAGCTGGGTGCAGCTCATGTGTGCTCATGTACTGAACTCAATGATTAGCTTCTGTTGGACAGGGCCTCACAGCAGCTGTGACCACAGCTAAAGTGGAATGATCTCAGGAACAGGGGCTAAATGTAGCTTTAAGTCTTTTTCCAGAGAATCCAAAGAGAATCTAAAGAGAGTCCAAATAGAGTCCAAAGAGAGTTCAAAGAGAGGCCAAAGAGAGGCCAAATAGAGTCCAAAGAGAGTTCAAAGAGAGGCCAAAGAGAGGCCAAAGAGAGGCCAAAGAGAGGCCAAAGAGAGTCCAAATAGAGTCCAAAGAGAGTTCAAAGAGAGGCCAAAGAGAGGCCAAAGAGAGTCCAAAGAGTGTCCAAAGAGAGTCCAAAGAGAATCTAAAGAGAGTCCAAAGAGAGGACACTGTACATACACATAAAATCAGAACAAAGAGCCGTCTTTAGTCTTTTATTTATGTCCACAAAGCAGTGCAGTATTGAATACATTTGAATACACATTCAGGTTCAAGTTCTACATTAGTAACTCTTCCATTTGTCTCCTGCAGCCAAACCAAGCCACGGCGTGTCTCTCAGCGCCCCCAGTGGACTGTGCCTGGTACTGCTCCTGCTCCTCTGCTCCTCTCAGCACATGTTCAGCTGAAGAAAGTCTTGTAATTCGTCTCAAATTGTACTAACTTTTACTGTTGAATATTTCTAAATCTGCATTCTGTAAAATTGCTCTTATATTTGTAGACTATTTCAGCTTTTGTAAGAAATGAAGGATTTATTTAGAAGGGATTCTGGGATTCTCCTTCTGTCTGTATGTGCAATGATGTATATAATTGAGCAGATCAAACTTGTTTTTTGCACAAATTGTCTTAAATATAATCTTATTTTTGCATTGAATTTCTACTGGGTTTACACGGCTGATTACTCACTCCTTGGATGTGCCTTATAACAGAACAAATGTAATAATAAACGTTTGGAGCTTTGAACCTCGGACTGCACTGTTTCCATGGCATCACGGGTCCTTCACCATTATTTCTAACTGCACAAACATTTTCCTACAGACCGTCTTTAGTAAGGCTCTACCTGCACAAGCTGTTTAGGAACTACATCTTAATCACCAAAAACAAAATGTGTAAAATGAACCATATCACAAAATACTCGTGGAATATGCTGATTATTTGTACACATTTGTCACATTCACATTATTTTGATGGATTAGAAGTGTCCAAAAGCATTTCAAAAACTGACCGGAGAGGTGATCAGAGGAGGGACTCGCAGATGTTCACAGGAGGGAAGCGCAGGTGTTCACTGGAGGGATGCGCAGGTGTTCACTGGAGAGACTCTCAGGTGTTCAGAGGAGGGACGCGCAGGTGTTCACTGGAGGGACACTCTGGTGTACACAGGAGGGACTCGCAGGTGTTCACAGGAGGGACTCTGGTGTTCAGAGGAGGGACTCTCAGGCATTTACAGGAGGGACGCTCTGGTGTACACAGGAGGGATTCGCAGGTGTTCACTAGAGGGACTCGCAGGCGTTCACAGGAGGGACTCGCAGGCGTTCACAGGAGGGACTCGCAGGCGTTCACAGGAGGGACTCTCAGGTGTTTACTAGAGGGACTCGCAGGCGTTCACAGGAGGAACTCTCAGGTGTTTACTAGAGGGACTCGCAGGCGTTCACAGGAGGAACTCGCAGATGTTCAGAAGATTGACTCACAGGCGTTCAGAGGCGCTTGTAGACCCCCAGCGGGCTCTTGCAGGTGGGACATGAGTGTTGGGCGTTCTTGAGGCGGTTCACACAGAAGGGGATGAGGCAGCAGCCCAGGACACAGCTGAGGAGCACACAGGAGGTCACATTTACCACACTACAGGAGGATAGGGTTCTGATGATGCATTTGAACAGTTTAACAGTGTATCTGACAGGTGTATCTAACAGGTGTATATGACAGGTATATCTGTTCGGCCACGCACTTCACTGAAACATAGTCACATTTTAAAGCTAAAGATGTCATTTAAGAATCTTGCCTATTTTTTTATTTTTTATTTAAATTTTGGTCAGATTTATCATTTTACCTCCTGGTTGGACACGGGCAGCAGATGTGACGTACAGTAAAGTAGAAGTAATGCTGTAATTGTTACCTAGCAACCATAACATTAAAGAGGGGGGCTTCCATGATTTGAAAATGCTATATTCACCAAAAACATCGCATTCAAATTTGTAAGAAATTTCATTTTAGTTTCTCCACACAAAGTCCCCCTTCAGAGTGCTATTTCACTATAATCACAATCACATCGGGTTTATGAAGTTCTAATATTTGTTTTGTATCATGCTTTTGTATATTTATGGAGAACGCTGCAAATTTCTCTGATCTGGCCAAGATTTTCAAACTTTTATCAGGTTCTTCATCTTGTTTTTAGATTTATTATCCACTCACTAGTTCAGCGTCTGCTTCATTCTAGTCTAGAGGTCATTTATTATAAGAGAATCATTTCACTACTTTGACATCATTTTCTGATAGATTTACATGTTCATATCAGCTTTTTTGCAGTGAATGTGTCATGTGGGAGCATGGGTGATGGCTGATGCCCATCCATCCATTTTCTTCCACTTATCCAGGGCCCAGTCACGGGGCCAGCAGTCTATGCAGGGACTTCCAGACTTCCTTCACCCCAGACACTTTCTCCAGCTCCTCTTGGACCCCGGGGCATTCCCAGGCCCAGAGTCCCTCCAGCGTTTCCTGGGTCTTCCCCAGGGCCTCCTCCCGGTGGGACAAGAACACCTCCTGAGGGAGGCGTCCAGGAGGCATCAGAACAGATGCCCTCCCCACAGCTGCTCCTCTCTATGTGGAGGAGCAGTGGCTCTACCCTGAGCTCCTTCCGTGTGACCAAGCTCCTCACCCTCTCTCTAAGGGAGAGCCCGGCCACGCTGCGGAGGAAACTCATTTCGGCCGCTTGTATCGGCGATCTCGTCCTTTCGGTCATTCCTCAGAGCTCATGACCATAGGTGAGGGGAGGAACGTAGACTGAGGTAAATCGAGAGCTTTGCCTTTCGGCTCAGCTCCCTCTTCACCACAGCGGTCCGATACAGCGACTGCATCACTGCACCGATCCGCCTGTCAACCAGAATTTATTTGAGGCCACTGGATAGTCCTCCTCCATGGCCTCCCTGAACTCCTCCTAGATCCGAGTTTTTGCCTCTGCAACCGCCCGGGCTGCAGCACACTTGGCCCGCCGGTATCCGTCAGCTGCCTCAGGAGTCCCCCGAGCCAGCAAGGCCCGGTAGGACTCCTTCTTCAGCCTGACGGCATCCCTTACTTCGAGGGTCCACCACCGGCTTCGGGGATTGCTGCCGTGACAGACACCGCAGACCTTACGGCCACAGCTACAAGCAGCCGCATCGACAATGGAGGCTGAGAACGAAGCCCACTTGGACTCCATGTCCCCAGCCTTCCCCCGAGATTCCCCAACAGACCCTCATGATACGCTTGGACCTGCCAGGTCTTTCTGGCTTCCTCCTCCGCCAGTGGACCCAACTCACCACCAGGTGGTGCTCTACAGCTCTGCCCCTCTCTTCACCCGAGTGTCCAAGACACACGGCCGGAGGTCAGATGACACGACAACCAAGTCGATCATTGACCTCTGGCCGAGGGAGTCCTGGGGCCACGTGCACTGATGGACCCCCTTGTGCTCGAACATGGTGTTCGCTATGGGCAAACTGTGACTAGCACAAAAGTCCGATAACAGAAAACTGGGTTCAGATCAGGGAGGCCGTTCCTCCCAATCACCCCTCTCCAAGTGTCACTGTCGTTGCCCACATGGGCGTTGAAGTCCCCCAGTAGAACAGAGTCCTCGGTTGGTGCACTGTCCAGTCCCCCTCCCAGAGACTTCAAGAAGGCCGGGTACTGTGCACTGTTGTTCGGCCCGTAGGCCTACACCACAATGAGAGACCTGTCCCCGGCCCAAAGGCGCAGGGACACGACCCTCTCGTTTACCAGGGTGAACTCCAACACGCAGCGGCTGAGCTGTGGGGCGATGAGCCCACACCAGCTCGCCGCTGCTCCCCACGGCCAACGCCAGAGAAATGGAGAGTCCAACCCCTCTCAAGGAGTTGGGTTCCAGAGCCCAAGCTGATGAGGCTGACTATATCTAGCCGGTAACGCTCAACCTTCGGCACAAGCTCAGGCTCCTTCCCCCCAGCGAGGTGACATTCTATGTCCACAGAGTCAGTCTCCATGTCCTGAGATCCGGTTGTCAGGGCCCCTGCCTTTAACCGCTGCCCAGATCTCCCCACACCAGCCCCCTATGGCTCCTCTCGCGGGTGGTAGGTCCTTGAGAGGATGGCCCCACGTTGCTCCTTCAGGCTGTGCACTCGGGCACTCACTGTCGTGCACCCACCCCCGGCCTAGCTCCAGGGTGGGGCCTCGGTACCGTGGGGCCTTGAATGGTTAAGATGGCTGGTGCCTTGTGCAGGATCTTACTAACTGGATTTCTTAAACATGACAACATCTAAAACCTCTGATGAAGGAACATAATAACAGCAATGAATGAATGAAAATGAAAAGAGCAAAAATAAAACGTGTGCCTCTTTAAGATGGGCCATATTACACAATAGTTACTATTAGATTAATAGACTGTTGATTCTGAAGGTTTGAACTGCCAGAAAAATTGATTTGATGTTTTCTGTGTTGATGTCATTGGTGACAGAGAGGCCACATCTCATTTCTCTTTCCTCGCTTCCTTCTCCTTGATTCCTCTCCTCGATCCTCCATTTTTCAGATGTCACTCAAATACATCAAGTGGTGTCTAGAGTTAGAAAAGTTTTATTAGAAAAATGTATTAGAAAAACTTTATTGGTCTCTATGGGTGGGACTTCCTCACCCATTTCCCGCAGAGTCGAGGAGAGGAATCAAGAAGGAAGTGAGGAAAGAGAAATGAGACACGGCCAGGGACTCTATTTTAAAACTCAGCACCACTTCCTGTATTTTTGTACTTTCCACTTTTCCCCAAACTTCACTGATGTAAAACTACGATACTTATGGAGCACAGGTTCAATCACCAAACCAGGTCAGAATTGGAAAGACGAAAACCTGTCCCATGCACTCTAAAGATGAGCCACATGTCTGACCCGCAGAGGAAGAGGCCTCCACAGAAGAGGTAGGTGAGCAGGCCTGCGGTGTAGTCCACCTTCGACAGCACCACCTGCTGGCAGCGAGGGCACAGCAGCTGCACGGGGCCGTCAGAGGGGGGCGCTGTGGTCACTGAGGAGGACATGTACGGGTTAGCGCAGTCATTCACACATGTAACAAACATAACACAAGTGCACTCACCCACTGCCACCTGTGTGCTGCTGGCCATCGTGCCTACAAGCTAACACACCGAGTTAGGGGCGCGACTCCAGTATTGTCAGAACTCTGTGGAGAACACTGCACATTATACGGGACACTGTACACACTCATTTGGATTTGACATCTATGTCCAGGCTGCACAGCTGGAGTGACCCGACCTCCCTATTTACCCAGAACAGCCCTAGTTTAGAGCCCTGTGTCCCCTGTCCGAGCAGATTTATCCAAAACCAGTGATTTGTCCCAGTTTATAGAAGAGATGTCCCTATTTTTAACCAATCTGATCCCTGCAGACAGTAAAGAGAGTCATAAACTGTCATAAAATACAGAAAAGCTGCATAAAAAGACAAAGAAAATGTGACTATACTGACTCATGTTAGTCATGAATGGGCCGAGTGCGGAACAATTTTTCTTAATTATGCACTCATTTCACCATTTTGTTATTACCAACCACCCCAAACCCGGGCTGTCCCAGTTTTTTATTTTAAAATTCTGGTCACCCTATTCAGAGTCGTTAGCTGTCTCAACTAAGGGTCTCAAGGTCCAGGGTTCAAATCCCAGCAGGGCTGAATCATTCTGAAAAGTGTCTAATTGCACTTTTTCTAACACTTTCTAACAACTATGATTTGCTTCATATTTAAAGACATGGATACAAAAGTTCCTTGAATGGAATGTTCCACAGTGTGGCATTAAACAGATCTTGCATTTATTCAGTTTGGTTTTTATGCTGAGAAGTCACCTCACATGTCACCTGCATGTTTCCATAGAAATAGAAATTTAGGAGCGAGACTCTTGACACTAGATTTGCATCATATTTTCAAAGCTCATTGCTCTGTTCTCTCACTCAGTCAAACTCCCTCTGCCCAGCTGCCCCAGGGCAATGTGCACCTACAGGCTTTACTCCTCAAACCACACACATACACACACAGCCCAGAAGATACACTTAAACAACATGTGATTATTTTGTATAGTATCATAGGGATGTCAAAAATACCCCAAATCAGAAAAGAATCAATACTAAAACTGGATCCTCATTTGAGCAGGTATCAATTCTAAAAAGTCCCATTGACAGGACAGAGCAGAACCTTTCCTGAATGTCTTTAGAATGATGTTGAACTGCAGAACAAGTAGAAGAGCACATAGACTAGTACACACCCATGGAGCACTGAGGATTACACACATATAAGTCACGTTATTAATTCCACAAGAAATAGCACCTCATCATTACACAGTCACAAATGAATCTACAGAAAAAGTCCTGGAGCTTCAGTCTGTTTGATACTCACAGAGATGTGGAGCGTTCAGGTCAGCACCAACTGTGTCTCTGGGCCAACCTCTCCAGCCTCCTCTTCACTCTAGCGTCTCTCTTCCCTCTCTCCTCTGTATTCTCAGCCCATGTCTAAACCACGAGGAAAACAGCACAACTCTTAGTCTGAATGAAAATGGTCCATTGTGCACATTAGAATGCACTTTCTACAACCACAACCACAATACAGTGTATCATTCATTCACTTCACACTCAGTGGTGCTGGTGGTGAACTAATATTGTAGCCACAGCTGCCCTGCTTAGCTTCAGAGATGTGATGAGCTCAGGCTTTGACCAGGAGCTAAGGCCACAGTAGAAGGGCTTATATGATATTATGCTAATACCTGATCTATGTTAAAGCAGCTGTTCATTCCTTTTGAGCTTTGGAGACTAATGTGGATGTGGTGTATGTTTTTATGAGACAACAGTGTTATAACAGGACTAAAAGCTCACAGTGTGTGCTTGTGTCATGCACAGTAGGAACTTTAAGAAATTTAATTTGATACAAAATGAACCAGATAGACCAGGTATTGTTTTGACACACTGGAAGAATGAAAGTGGCAGTGTCTAACACGCTCACCTCACAGTAAGAAGTTTTTGGGTTTGCATGTTCCTCCTGTGTCTGGTGAGTTTCCTCTGGGCACTGTGCTCCCTCATCAACCCAAAACCTGCACAACAGGTGGAGCCCTCCAGACCAAGCCGGCTGCAGAGCTGGAGATGGGTCCCAGGGCACAGCTCACTGCTCCTGATGACATCACCCTGTAGCATTGAAGGATGGGTCAAATGAAGAGGACAAAATTCCCTACTGGGACAATAAAGTGGACCATAACATTAACCTAACCGTAAAGTGGTGTTTTGGTGGACTTTTCCACCAGATGCTGGAAGAGATCTGTACCTACATACACATCTGTAGTCTTCATGTGTGACTATTTGCTTGAGATAATAAGAACTCCACAATCTCCTCTTTAATGTGTCATGTGAATCTACGTGTTGTACCACGTTGTATGTACATTTTCAGGTGGGTGCTCTGCCCCCTGTTGCCTCCAGAGATCAGGGATGCACCGATACTGGTATTGGTTACTTAAAGTATCAGTATCGGAGCTGAAAAAGCTGGAGTGGTGCATCCATAGATGTTATGATTCTGCAGAATAGTTCATCATTTCATTTGTTTATGGCAACAATTCATGTTTATAATGTATTTTTCTAGCAACAAGATCATAAGACAGGTTTATCATACTGTGGAACATCCAAGCAATGCAATAACATCTCCATGGAGACAAGCAGGTGACACGAGAACAGCGACAGTGCACTTCTACATCATGAATCGATATGTTCTATTGTGTCTGCAGTGGCGTGTTTGCAGTTTGAAGTGTGAATGTGGTGTGTGAGAATGAGCAGAATGTGTGGGACATGTTTATGTCCAGTGCCTGGACATAAACATGTCCCACACTCTAAATGGACACACATGCTTCTGCTTCTCCCATAATAACATTAGTCCCTGAATGCAGCACGGTCACCTGCTCCCTATCGCACACACTGGCTCTCTGTGGAGAACACTGCATAGGGACATTGTGCACATTCATATGGATTTGACATCTATGCACAGGCTTTAGTGCACTGGCAGAGTTATTAGCAGTCTCACCTCACAGCCACAAAGTGCAGGGTTTGATTCCCAGCAGGACTGAATCATTCTGAATAGTCTAATTGCAATTTTTCTACCATCACAACTGTGATTTGGTTCATATTTTAAAAGCAACATTATGCAACCTGAGGGCTTTTCATCATGGATATAACACTGCCTAAAATGGAATGTTCCACAGTATGTCATTAAAAATATCTTGCACTTATTCAGTTAGGTTTTTGTGCTGAGAGCTCCAGTATGGAACTTGCCGGCGGCAGGTCACCTGCATGAGTCTCTAGACAGAAATGAAAAAACATCCTTCATAAAGATGCACATTTATGCTAAATATTATAGACAAAACAAAAACATGATTTTGCATAATACGAAATGGCTTGAAAAAAAAATGAGCAAGCTTGCCTCTTCACAGATTTATTCTGAAACTTCACCTGGTGGTGTGACCTACAAGTTCAATGTTACTGTGCAACAATCCCATCAAAGCAAAAACATAGAGACCAGCAAGAGGCAGATTTAAGGATCAGTGTTTGTGATGTGCCAGTGACGACCATTCAAAGTGCGATCTCTAGTCGACGGAGGACACAGTTCACTACAGGGACAACGTGAACAAAGATAATTTTTAATCAGTACAAATGTTTCACTTGTAAACAGTATGCAGCATTTACAAAACCTGAAGACTTCAAAATCAAAATGGTTTAACTTCACAATTCCTGCAAAAATAGATTTTCTTTTTTTTTTGCATTTCAAAATGTCAAAATCAAGTGCTCCTCACAAAATAAATAGTTGAACAGCCCTGCTCTGTTCTCCTCTGGTCGAGTTTCAGCAGCACTGGAAAGCCCACAGCCTCAGGAGGAAGCATAGACTTGGTCATTTGGCACAGTATTTGTCTAAAATCAACACACAAATTTAACTGGGGTCCCGTGCGCTGGGACCTGGTTTAAAGTTGGTTTAGTACCGAATGAGTCCATGGATAGTCCTGGATTAGACCCAGTTTAGTGCTAGTTTGGACCTACGTTAGTGCTGATTTTGACCTGGTTGAGCTTTTTAGTCGAGGTTACCCCTGTTTTAGTCCTGCCCTACATGACATTAGACTCATTCAGATGGAGAAGATTTTGACTAATATTCTTAGTTTGATTCTGATGAGACTTTAGGCTAGTGTAGTTCACTGATGTAGTGATGTCATCTCATAATTTTAACATTTTAACATTTTTAACTCTCCCCAGAGTTATCTTCTCATACTCTTTGGCTCATTATCGTTAGTTTAGGGAAGTTGTTGAACTTTCCAGATGACCTTGTATGCAAAAGTGAGAGGATTTTAAGTGTCAGACCAAATGATCTTGGTAGAGAAATAGCTTGATCAAGTTGGAGCATGAGAAGTGGACTGGACTCTGACTGGAGCCTGGTCACTGTCTCTGAAGATTGATTTCAAACACAGATATTCAAGACATTAAAAAAAAAAAAAAGCAGGTTAAAAAATGTATTCCTGCAGAAGAAATCTGGATTTTGTGTTTGGAGAATTTCTCTAGAAACAGAGAGCAGCCTCTAGTGGTGAAGAGTGGAACTGACTGGACCACACTTGGACTGGAATGATCGTCCAAAGGGGCCTAGAGATAAGACGAGAAAGAATGGAAATGTGATGTGACTTCATGCTGTTTGGATGAAATCGCTGTGGGTCAGTGCTTCAGTTTGAGCAGAACAACAGGGCAGCTCCGACTTATCCTACTCAGACTGGCTCCACTCAGAGGACATCAAGTATCAAGTCAAATCAAACATCAAATACATGTCAAAGTGTCCATTTTGCTCATTTTCTGCATAAATCTTTAATAATAATTATCCATTTCAAAAAGGGAATCAGTGAGTGCGCTCCATCAGACAGCAGGAGACTGGAGGAGACTGGGTCAGACTGGGTCAGAGCTTTGAGTTCCTTCAGTCTGAGCTTGGACAAACCTGCTTTTTTAAAAGAGAAGCTCCTACAGCAGAGCTCCAGGCTCCATCTCCCTGCTTCACTCGTCCTCATCACTCTGATAGAACCAGTGCTACGAGGTCACCAGTGCACGCTTCTGTTCAGAGGGCCTGTTCTCCGAGTGCTCCTGCTCCTCCCCTGAGAGCTCCTCCCCCTGGCCTGGGAGCCCCTCTCCCTGGCCTGGGAGCTCCTCCCCCTGTGTGTGCTGCTCCTCCGTAGTGTCGGTGAGCAGGCTGAGGAGCAGTCGGAGCAGAGTGTTGTGGTGCAGTAGAGTGTGTGAGGTGTGTGTGAGCTGGTGTAGTCTGTGGACGGCCTGGCTCAGCTGCAGGCTCTTGTGGCAGTGCTGTTGCTCCAGACTGCGGAGCTCCTGCTGGAGCTCATGGCTGTGGGCGTCCTGGCTCAGTCTGTGGTGCTCTTTCCTGAGGTGGGCCAGCTGCTGGGACAAGCGCTCACAGGCCCTGTGCAGCTGTCCCACCTCCTCCTGTAGGGCCTGCACCTGGGCCCGGAGCAGAGGCCCGGGGCCCCCCTCTCCTCCAGGGGCCCTGTGGGGGGCCCGCACAGAGTCTGAGTGCTGCAGGATGAAGCGCAGCAGGTTGGGCAGAGTGAGGGGCTGCTCCTCTGGGAACTTAACACTCTGATGCTTCCTGAGAGAAGAACAGGAGAGTCAGGACTGGCCTGAAGAGGGTGTAAGGTGTGCACGCACAGGCTAACCCCAACCCCATTTACCAAACGTACAAATCACACATGGTCCTAGGATCCACACCATATACAACCTGAAAAGACAGCACAGGTTCCCAAATTGAAAGGACAAAGCAGTTTTGTTTCAGTTTAGCGCTGATGTTTTCAGTTTGATGGTAAACACTAGTGCTGTATTTGGACACGATGAGTCCTTTTAACCTGTTGCCACCCGCCTAATTTTGTCTGTGCACAACTGTAACACATACCCAAATGCCATAGCTTATTAAAAGCTCACATGCTTGAGTGAGAGAGAGAGAGATTATATATATATATATATATATATATATATATATATCATTTGAAAGCTTAGACCTTCTAGCTTCTGTAGATATGCATATGACTAACTTACAGTACAGACATTCAAAAATTCAAAAAATTGAATTTTTTTGCCTCAGAAAAAAATATACAAAAGGCTCTAACTTGGGCATTTCAGACCTCTAGGCCTAAGGGTTTGGATGCTGTGACCCTTCTTATAAAAATATGTCAATTCGGTGTGTCCAAATATGTACCAGATGTTCCAAACTGTAATAAGATGTAATGTATAATAAATAAATCTTCTTCTGAACTTTAGGCATGTTTTCTTAAGATAAAAAACTAAAACAAGCCAAAAAATTTCTCACCAGATGCCTCTGGTGCCCCCCACTAGTGTTTGCGCGTCAGAGGAGGCAAGAGTCTCTCCAAATACGTTTGCGCACTAAGCTGCTGTCTCACTATCTCACCTCTGCCCCACGTGGGGCCGTAATGGTCTCATGATTGGCTATTCAGATATGTCAATCTTTTTCTGGAAGAACCAATGACTGAAGACCTTTTGCTGTGCAGCGCTCTCTCAGACATGCGTAAAGCACTACTAACTGGACGCGCTCGTTTTGTTCCACGAGCTGTCCCCGCCGCACTGATACCCGTATCATGTCGTGGATGGTCTCCTTTTGAAAAGGAGAATGTAAAGAAAACAAGCATACCCCACAGCGCTAACAGAAGTGGACGTTAAGCTAAGTTAAAGGATGAAAAGGAACAGGCATGTTTTCATGTGTCGTTCATCCATTCAGACAAACACGGTCTTTCTGGATTATTTCCCCACGTGGAATTATTTTATGAAAAAAACAACAACTGCATATTCTTTTTCTGTGGACTGTTACGGACTAATTGAGCACAGCTATTCCTGGACTGAAACAGTTTCGGACTGACAGAATTGGCTCAAAGGTAAGAAATGCGCATTGTTGGTTTGATTATTTTTGGGAATTATAAGTTATGGCTCTTTGGGCTCGCTGTGCAGCATAAAATGAATGATGTGGTTGTTTTACTGAGGAATTAAGCTTTCAAACGATGTATAGCATGTCAATAGTGGAAAAATAATTAAGGTGAATATCTGACTTGACCTTTTAATGTTGCATAATCACCCGCAGGCGGGCGGGTGGTAAGATTAAATGAGTCCCTTTAGACAATATTAGATTTAACATAATGACAGACTAGCCCACTGTGGGCCTGGGATCTGGGGCCTGGGATCTGGGGCCTGTGGTCTGGGGCCTGTGGTCTGGGGCCTGTGGTCTGGGGTCTGTGGTCTGGGGTCTGGGGTCTGGGGTCTGGGGCCTGTGGTCTGGGGCCTGTGGTCTGGGGCCTGTGGTCTGGGGCCTGTGGTCTGGGGCCTGTGGTCTGGGATCTGGGGCCTGGGATCTGGGGGCTGGGATCTGGGGCCTGGGATCTGGGGTCTGAGGTCTGGGGTCTGGGGCCTGGGATCTGACCTGTATCTGGGGTAGAGCAGGATGCTGGGCACTCGGTCCATCATGAACTCCCAGGGCAGGTCGTTCCGAGCGACGTTCACCCTGACACACAAGAGCGCACTGGAATTACATGTCCTATGGGGACATTTCATTCGTCTCCTGGAGACTGAGCCAAACCTGAACCATAGTCACTACTAACTCAGTTAACCCTAACCTAAACCTGAACATTCAAGCCAAGACAAATGTGTTTGTGTAGCACTAAGGCACTAAGGCAGTACTCCTTTTGTACTCACACTAAGGCAGTACTCCTGCTGTACTCAGACTAAGGCAGTACTCCTTTTGTACTCACACTAAGGCAGTACCCCTGTTGTACTCAGACTAAAGCAGTACTCCTTTTGTACTCACACTAAGGCAGTACTCCTGCTGTACTCAGACTAAGGCAGTACCTCCTGTTGTACTCAGACTAAGGTAGTACTCCTGTTGTACTCAGACTAAGGCAGTATTCCTGTTGTACTCAGACTAAGGCAGTACTTCTGTTGTACTCAGACTAAGACAGTACTCCTGTTGTACTCAGACTAAGGCAGTACTAGGCAGTACCCCTGTTGTACTCAGACTAAAGCAGTACTAGGCAGTACTCCTGTTGTACTCAGACTAAAGCAGTACACCAGTTGTACTCAGACTAAGGCAGTACTTCTGTTGTACTCAGACTAAGACAGTACTCCTGTTGTACTCAGACTAAGACAGTACTCCTGTTGTACTCAGACTAAGGGAGTACTAGGCAGTACCCCTGTTGTACTCAGACTAAAGCAGTACTAGGCAGTACTCCTGTTGTACTCAGACTAAAGCAGTACTAGGCAGTACTCCCGTTGTACTGAGACTAAAGCAGTACTAGGCAGTACACTCATTGTACTCAAACTAAGGCAGTACTCCTGTTGTACTCAGACTAAGGCAGCACTCCTGTTGTACTCAGACTAAGGCAGCACTCCTGTTGTACTCAGACTAAGGCAGTACTCCTGTTGTACTCAAACTAAGGCAGTACTCCTGTTGTACTCAGACTAAGGCAGTACTCCTGTTGTACTCAGACTAAGGCAGTACTCCTGTTGTACTCAGACTAAGGCAGCACTCCTGTTGTACTCAGACTAAGACAGTACTAGGCAGTACTCTCATTGTACTCAGACTAAGGCAGTAGAAGTACTTGTAGCATTAGGTGAGTGCAGTAGTGTACCTGGCCACAGTGAGGGCGCTGTGGGGCTGCAGCAGGCGGGCCAGTTGGATGAAGATATGGTGGAGCACGGAGCAGAAGCCACACCACTGAGTGTAGTAGAGCAGCAGGACATCCTGCAACACAGGACAGGGAAATGTACGAAGCTCCACTGGCCTGGACATAAAAGCACTGTGCAAATGCACAACTCCAGACAGACTCTGCTCCTTAAAGCCCCATTGTGGAATTTCAGCTAAGAAATCTGCCTTGCAACAGACCTGACTTTCTCTGGTGGTGGGCACGCAACCTGTTTCCATGGAGATGTAACTGTTTTGCCTGAAATGTTCCACAGTATGGAATGAAACTTAACTTTTCATCTCCATGAAGTGATGCAGGTGGTGTGCCCACAACCAGAAATGTTACACAGTGCTGCTTTACACTCCCATTTACAAAACATCTGAAATGGCTTCCGGTCATACTGTTCATGAACTAAAACATGATCCATTTCCTTGAGAGATTTAAAATAATTTCAGATGGAAATGCTGTTACTGAAGTAAACTACACTGTACACTGATGTTATGTGGTCTTAGATACAGTGAGGTCAATAAGTATTTGATCACCCTGTGATTTTGCAAGTTCTCCCACTTAGAAATCATGGAGGGGTCTAAAATTCATCATAGGTGCATTTCCACTGTGAGAGACAGAATCTAAAAAAAAAAATCCAGAAATCACATTGTACGATTTTTTTTTTTTTTTAACAATATTTTTGTTTATTACTGTGTTAAACAAGTATTTGATCACTTGCTTATAAGCCAGATTTCTGACCGTCAAAGACCCGTTATTCTGCTTTTCAATAGTCCAACTCCACTCTGCTCATGATTCTAATTTAGTAGCACCTTTTTGAGAGCAGTAGCTTTCATAAAGACACCTGTAAGAGAAGATGCAAAGAGGAGAACAACTTGCAACTGGCCACCTTAAATACCCTTTCTCTCGATCGGCTTCACCTGTGTATGTAGGCCAAGGGTCACTGAGCTTACCAAACAAATTTTGTGTTCCAATAATTAGTGCTAAAGGTATTAAAATCAATAAAACAACAAGGCTGCCCTAATTTATGCACATGCCTACTTTTGTTTAAGTAATTATTGCACACTTTCTATAAATCCTATAAAGTTCATTTGACTTCTCAAATATCACTGTGTTTTTCTGATATATGATATATTTAACTGAAATTGCTGATCCGAACAACCAATGATTTATAAAGGAAAATCCTGAAAATGATCAGGGGTATCCAAACTTTTTCACATGACTGCACGCATGCACGCACGCACACACACTCTAACAGTGGTATATGTGTTACTCGAGACACACACGCGCAGACACACGCAGACACGCGCAGACACGCGCAGACACGCGCAGACACGCGCAGACACGCGCAGACACGCGCAGACACGCGCAGACACGCGCAGACACAGGGTCTAACAGTGCTGTAGCTGCCACAGCTCCAGAGCAGGTACCTGGTGCACGTTCAGCACTGTGTGGCTGAAGGAGGAGCTGGTCACCTCTGTGATCAGAGCGGGAGAGGGGCCTTCCTCCTGTCCCACCAGGTGTCTGTGCAGTCTGCTGTAGGGGGCGCTGAAGTTCACAATGAAGCCCTCTGCAACACAACAGAGAGGCCATCACAACATGTGCTGTCACCACAGTCACTGATGGACCAGGCAGAGGAACTCGAGGTAGTATGAGCCTGTGACATTGACACCTCTGACCCCCAACACTCGGATGGTACAAGGTGGAACAAGAAACTAAAGACAGCTCCATGTGAGGGGCTAGCTAGTGTCTTTTTGTGTGAGGTCCTAGGATCCACACCATATACAATAGCTACATATAGAATGTTTTGGACACTCAAAGACACTTTAAAGCGCAGAATTCATTCACTCCATGCGGGTGGTAAACATCATTTCAGTGACCACAGTTGCCCTGGACCAGACATCACCCTCTCCGACCACCACAAACACTTACACACAACATTCATACTAGGCAGTATGGATGAAGTGTCTTGCCTAAGGACACAAGGATAAATGAGTGTGATTGTGTTGTACCCAGGTCCTGTGTGAGGGTGGCTCGGTGAATGGGCTGGAGAACATAGTGCACCTCATCCTTCAGGTCGACAATGGTAGCGAACGAGTGCTCAGGGGCCCCGAGCTCCTGAGGCTCTGCATTGCTCCCGTTATGTGGGGCCCCCAGCCTCACTGCCAGAGGCCAGTTGAGCTCTGCATCCAGCAGGTAGAAGCGCAGGGTCTTATTGGTGAGACAACGCAGCCCGGTGACGCCCAGAGCTCTAGTGACGCCCACAGATCCAGGGCCAGGGGTGGGAGGGGGCTGCTTTTGTGGAGGGTTCTCTTTGGCAGGAGGGGTCCCTGTGGCTAGGCCCTTGGTGGGTACAGTCCGGCAGCAGGCCCTGTACTGTCCCAGGGCACTGTAGTCTGTGAGGAAGCAGCTGCAGGACACAGGAGAGGGGGGGTGGAGACAGCAGTGAGGCAGGGCTGAGGGGCCCACAGAGGGGAGCGTGCAGCCTGAGGAGGCCCCGGGGCCCGGCCCATCCAGGCACAGGTCACACACAGCAGCGGACTGAAGCACAGGCACAGAGTGACAGCATGCAGTGTCTCCACTGGGACAGGAGTGGTACCGCACTGCCATGTCTTCAACCTGCAGAAGAGAAACCACACACTGTAACACAGAGGCAAGTGCTACATAAGCAAGCACCGAGAACAAGTCCACACCACGTTAGACTAAGGACCCTGTACCCAGTTTTGTATATGTGTGCACGTGCATGCATATGCATACATATGTACATACATAATTCAATTCAATTTTATTTTATTTCTATACCCCAGAATCACAACAAGAGTTGTCCCAATGGGCTTCACAGTGAATAAACATGGACACATAATCTGACAAAGACATAAGCAAACACATTCTCCCACCCTAAGTCTCTCGACGAACAACACGATCCTTGGCTCTCCGCTGAGGAAACATTGATCTGTGCCGTTTTTTGGATTCCGATAGCATTCCACCACCTCTAGCAATGGACTTTAGCTTCAAACGTGCCCGAGTTCAACTTTAAGTGTCTGAGAGTCACACATTTTTCATGTGTAAGACAGCACACAGTAGAACGGTAGCACATGTCCTCCTCAGATTTAGATAAATGGTTCAGGGCCCAGAAAAGGACTGGCCCCTGGGTGTGTAGTACACTATAGTGCACCCTACAGGGGAGAAGAGGGACTGCAGCTCTCCAATCCAATCCAATCCACTTTATACTTTATTTATATAGCACATTTCATAAACTGAAAGCGTTTCCAAAGTGCTGCACAAAAACATCATTTAAAATAAACAAATAACCACAGAAACTGTTTAAAATAAACAAGTAATCAAATACCCTACCATTGTGCATACAAATAAATATACAATAAAATAATAAAAACGCTAAAAAAAAATAAAATAAAATAAAAAAATACTCTAAGAACAATAAAATAAAAAATCCTAGAATACAATAAAAGACACAGAGGACCACACAACTCACGCGGTGTTAAAAGCCAGAGAATAAAAAAGGGTCTTAAGACGAGACTTAAAACACTCCACTGTGGGAGCCACAGAAAAAGCTCTGTCCCCTCTGGATTTAAGTCTGGTCTTAGGCACCACGAGCTGGAGCTGGCCCTCAGACCTCAGAGCGTGCGCCAGAGTGTAGATTTGGATGAGGTCCGAGATGTAATCCGGGGCCAGTCCATTCAAAGCTTTAAAAACAAACAATACAATTGTTAAATCAATTCTAAAATGAATAGGAAGTCAGTGCAAAGACGCAAGAATTGGGGTGATGTGCTCACGTTTTTGATTCCTGTTAAAAGTCATGCCGCAGAGTTCTGGACTAACTGTAAGCGTGAAAGAGCATTTTGTGCAATGCCAGTATAAAGAGCATTACAGTAGTCCAGACGCAAAGAAATAAAGGCGTGAACGACTTGTTCAAAGTGCTTAAAACTTAAAAACGACTTGACTTTGGATAAAAGGCAAAGATGATAAAAGCCTGATTTAACGACTGTGTTGATCTGCTTGCTGAGTTTAAAATCCTTGTCCATGGTGATGCCAAGGTTGGTGGCGAAGGGATGAACATTATCTTTAAAGGGGCCCAAGTCCAATGAGGGATCAGTGGGCCCAAAGAGCACAATTTCAGTTTTCCCTTCATTCAAACAGAGAAAATTTTTGGCCAACCAAGCCTTGACGTCACCAAGGCAGTTCAACAAGGGTGCAGCTCTGACCTGCTGAAGCAGAGCACTTGGCTGAGGCCCCAGAGGGTCATGAGGCAGGAACAGGAGCAGCGCAGGCCCTTTGAGAAGCTCTTCCTCCAGGAGGCGGGACTTGGTGCCAGGTGGCTGGAGCCATTGGAGGACGCTCTCGTAGTGTTGAAAGACCCAGCTGCAGATGGCCTCAGAGGTAAAGTTGAGCTGAGCCCGAGGAAACACCTGCCACACACAGAAATGTGACTACATCCGACATGAGAAGTGTGAGCTGTGTCATGTGTGCCTCAGTAGACCATCCACACAACACTGACACCAAACATGGAGCTCCACATGTGCTGCAAATGCCACACCAGTATGAAATTTACTCTCATCCCTCATTTACACAAGGAAGGAGTTTTTCTGACACTCTACATTCATTTAACTACATGCAGATGGGTCATTTTTATTTGTCAGAATCATAGCTACGTTTTGGCCCTTGTGCACACTATGGTTGATAGGTAACATACCTCTAGACATGCCACATCTAATGATGAAGATATAAAGTCAAAAAATCATGTTAACACTGTTTGAGCCAATGAGTAGCCTAATCAAACCTGTACTCTTTATAAAAGGAAGAGCAATAACGTGTGCCTCATCCTCCTGTATCGTGTTCATTTTACAGTGGTATACTGATCTTAAAGTGCGCCAGTGCGTCTGCAGCCTGTGTGCCTCACCAGTGAGGAGTTGAACATTCTGTGGAGGTAGACACTGCCCTCCTCCACTGGGAGGCTCTGGGCCACATGTCTGCTGGTCACCACGCCAAAGCGCACGGCTCCACGGAAATCTGTCACACACCAAACACAACAGTAACTGACCGCTTCTATTGTCTATTATTAAAAGTATCAAAAGTCAGATAATAATCAATACTAAAACTAGCCAGAACAGAACAGAGCCTGTCCTGAATGTCTTTAGAATGATGTTGAGCTGTATCAGAACAAGTAGAAGAGCACACAGACTAGTATACACCCATGGACCACTGTGGATTACACACATATAAGGACACATGGGAAGAGAAAACAAAGTCTCAGGATTTAATATTGAAAATCACATAATATTGTCTAAAGACTATTGTGGTACTCACGGTGGTATCAGAATAGTATTGAGCAAAGTCTATTCCTAAGTATCGAAATCAAGTTTGAAATGTTAGTATAGCAACAACACTAGGGTGTGATAGGACTTCAGGGTACTCGTCTGTCTGTGTGTTCTTGTCTTATTCCTTTTATTTTTTTAATTAGTTTTGTTGATGTGTGTCTAGGTATCAAAGGTGAGTGTGGACTGGTTTGTCACAGCCTTTGAATAAAAACAAAAACACAGTGTTGCCTCACCCCTGCGGAGGGCATGCAGGGCAGAGCGCACGTAGGTCAGGTACCCCGGCGGCTGTGGAGAGGAGTGGAACTGGAAGAAGCCCACCACCCGAGGCTGAGGGCACAGTACAGAATTACACACACACGCACGCACGCGTCCAGGTCAGGAGGGACCAGCCTACCTCATGATAAGAAAGGAAGTCCCTGAGCACAGCCTCTGAGGGCAGGTATGTGAGCGGAGTCAGGACTCTCAGGACAAAGCTTTCCACATACGGGGCCACAAATGGACCCTTATACTCGATTGGCCCAAATCTGGAACAAAATATTAGCCTTTGTAAAATAATGTGGTATGGGCCTATGGAAGGAGAGATACAGTTTGACTGTCAGTTTCCCATCGTTCAATGCTACATGTAACCCTGTCACAAAGTCGAGCTGGAGGTTACACTTCCACACAATGGCTAAACTCTGTGTGGGATTATTTTTGGATGTTTTTGCGTCCCCCCACCGACCCAAACCATGCTCACCAAGCAAAATGTCCAGCCAGACGCTCCAGACCAAGACTAGCTCATGGTCTGCTGATGGGCCCCAGATTAGTGATGGACATTACATGATGTCAAACCTAAGCCTAGTCTCCGGGGCACACCCACCTCCTGTAGAAGAGCTGGATGATGGGGTACTGGTACAGGCGCTTCTGTTTTCGACAGCGCCCATGGCTCCACCAGCAGTTCACCGCCACAAACTGCACCTGCAGAGGGCGATGGGGACGTGAACTGGCTCATATCAGCCAGTGCACAGAGGGCACACAGAGCAGGAGGTAGAGGGCACACAAAGGGCACACAAAGGGCACACAGAGCAGCGGGCAGAGGGCACGCAGAGGGCACACAGAGCAGGGGGCAGAGGGCACACAGAGGCCACATACAGGGCTTTATGTGAAGGTCCTACCTGCTTGGCCAGCTTGTGTGCCACCAGCTGCAGCTCGTGTCGTGCGGCCATGGAGTGGGCACACCAGGGGGCATACAGGAAGAGCAGAGACACGTCTGCCACACTCCTCAGACGCTCCACCTGAGGCACAGAACAAGAGCACACACACAGCAACACGCACCAACACACACACACCAATACACGCAAGCACACACACACACACACACGCACACGCACGTGCACTTCAGCTTTGAAACATATTAACAATAAAGGCCCTGTAGTGGAGCACCTGCTCCTGTCCAGAAGTTCAGTTTTCATTCATTTTTCTCCTAAACTTTTCCAAAAATTATAATATTAAAAGACATCGTGGAGACCAACCAGTTATGTTATGACTAATATTCATAAACGCATTTGTTCAAGTCCAAAAAGTTCATCAAAAAGGCAAGATTTTGTGAAATACAAAAAACCCTCCTGTGCACCACTCACCAGGGGGTTCATAGTGCGGTCAGGTGCTATGAGGATTGGGCAGCAAGCTGCCCCCGCGACCCAGCTGGATAAAGCGGAAGAAGATGGATGGCCAAAAAACCCACAAAAAAACAAATTTAAAACAAAATGATAAGCCATTAGTTAGCATGTAGCTTATTATCCCTAAGCAAGCTTTAAAACTTGTATTTATTTATTTTTCCCGAAAGTCTATGGGAAAAATGACTGAGAAAAGACCTGAGCAGGTGGTTGTTGTTGAACTCCACATGCAAATAAATGTAATCTACTGTAAATTACTTTGACTGTAAACGATAGAACCACCTATATTATTGGAACACTTCATCATACTGGGAACTAAATGGAGTAGGTCATATTTCAGACACAAACTGTGTTATGATGGATCAAAAATTTCTACAGAAGGTTATGCAAAGGTTAAATATGTCTGTAACTTTATTCTCTACATCCTTCAGCTCAGTTCAGTACTTTTACTGCCAGGACAATTCAACAGGCTTTGCCCACAACAGGTCAAAGTGTACTTCTAATAGGGAGTGTTGTACTAGCTGGACACTAGTGACAGGTTAGTGAGTCTCACCTGATCGATCTGGCCCAGATACAGGTCCACCACAGGGGCCTCAGAGGAGAAGAAGCGCACTGGGGGCCGGGCCGGGGCCACCACGTTCTTAGCTCGACTGTAGACACAGACAGTACACACATTAGCAGTGAATTTGAGTGTTTCCTTTAGATCTGAAAGTCAGTCAAATCTATAGGAATCTAGTTTAAGCTTAAGGAAGTGTCCTCTCTTGTAGAAGTTTATGATGATAAGTTAATAATGAGCAACAAAGTCTAACTTTGTTAAACAAATGTATAGTCCAGGTTATTTTAGACTACAGGTGCCACCATAGTGTGCTGTGTTATTAAGAAACATTGTACTTTACTGTTATTCTGCATAAAAGCTACCAATCCTGTAGTTTAGATCTGCACAAACATGTTCTGAAATGTGACTCTTGTATTAGTTTGTCAGTTCAGTTCAGTGTGCCTTTTGTTAATTCTCCAGGATGTTTACAATGTGACGTTTGAACAGAAACACTAAAACATAAATTGCAAACCTAACCTAACTTTGTGCTTGACAGAAAAACTGCAAATAAGATTTTTTTTTTTTTATATTTGACTTCATTTAGAAATGCAAACAAATAAACATAGCGTAAAGCACATGATACCATTTTCTGATCTATGTCATAATGTTGTTACCTCATTACAGATCTAGAGTTGTTTTGTTTCATTCACACACATTTCCCTGCATATTTAAGATGAGTTCTTCTCTCAAACAGAAAACACTGTTCCACCTCATGTAGCAAAACAAGAAATGCTCCACTGTGTTTTAAAAATCCACACACCTTCACTTGGATTAATTTGGATCATTTCTGCCCTGGAATTTCCAAACTCTACTGAACTAACTTAAAAGCAGCTGTTAAGAGAGTATTTTGAGCTTTGGAGAAGTAAACAGACCGATAATGCAGGATTGCTCAAACATGTGTGAAAGGAATGAAACAAAATCATCTTGGGTATTTTTTATAAGGTATCAACTTTGTAACAAGGCTTAAAGCTCAGAAGAATCCATTCTGAATATAGGACTTTTAATACAGTATAACATGGTAATAACATTACATTTTCTTTCTCATATTATGCAAACCAACTGGTTCAACAACATTTTTATGGAGTAAACCCAACAGCAGGTGCATTATACTCTGGAGAGCCCCTAGCATATAAGATTACAAGCTAAACAAGTTTATTGTTCAAGGCATAAAGATCTTAAAAAGTGATATGGTTTGTTTAATCTAGTTTTTTGTATTTATTCTTAATGCTTAACCACACTACGCACATAAGAGTCTTTGACCTGTTCACTGACAATGGCAGTGCTTCTTATTGTGATTCTGAAAGACATAAGTAGAAGGCAAAATGACTGAAGTTGTGTTTGGCATTATTTGCATAATGAAATCGTTAATGCAGCCTCCGCCTCAGGGGACACTGGGCTAAATGCGCACGCTTCTAATGACCCAAACAACGTAGAGACTTTAATCTGCTCCGAAATGATAAACTGTGTGGTTCAACTAGATATAAACATAAGGTGTGGAGCTTATCTGATGTGTTAGCAGGGGGACAGGACGCTTTAGGACCAGCTAATCCTGTCCAGTGAGACCCGAGCCAGTGGCAAAGGTGAGGTCCATAGTCCCAGGTCTGAGGTCCCGGTGTGACACCTTACCTGAGCGCTGGGGGTGCACACTGGCCGCCCCTCACTTGTCCTCACCTGCATGTGAACTTGACAGCCAGGATGAGCAGCACACCGAGCAGGATGGCCCCGCACAGGAGCTCGGGTCTCCGGGCCATGAGGAACACGACCTGCCGGAGGGACTGCCGCACCCGCAGCCGGCCCAGCATTACCGCCTCTGGTCCGCTCCTCGTCCCATTTATACGGCCCTCCCGGCGGCTGTCTGCGCGGCCATTTGCATGCCGGGGGAGGGATGAGGCGCTGGGCAGCCACACGACGCTAGCGGGGATTGGGCATGTGTGCGTGGAGCGGAGCGGACTGCGGAGCGCGGACCAGACCAACCTTTCTTCCCCACGTCGACTTTCCACTTCCGCAACAACCACTCCGAGGACTAGGCGCCAATCTCTTGTCTTGTTAAAAACGAAGACTTTCAGGCAGAAATGCCATGGTTTCAAACACATTTTACAAAAGAAAGTTTAACTACAGTCAAGCGAAAATATCGCAAGACAAACTAGTATCACTTCTGCATTTTAGAAGTCCACTTTAGCCATGATTTCGTGTAGTTTACTACGCGCTCTTTGAGCACGGTCCCTTGCTGAAACGAACGTTGCCGTGACGATTACTGAACACCAGATGGCGGTCTCATTTAAACTTAGCCACGTTTAGAGACGTCTCGTGCAATGATGATACTATCTTTGTGAAATTATATACGATATAATGTCATTTCTAATCATACATACACATAGAGAGGCTCTTTTATTAATAAAAGGCTTTGATTTCAACATTTGAAAGAAATGCAAAGTGTGCAACAGCGCAATTAACAATGCAACAACATTAGAAAGTGCAACTTGAAGATTAAGAACTGAAACATGGCACTTTTCTGGTGGAGGCTCCGCCACCTGCTTCTCTCATGGGTATGTTATTGCTTTGCCTGGAATGCTCTGCAGTATCTAAACACATTGATCTTTCATGTATTCAGTTAAAGCTGTTTTTATTGCTAATAGTTGGTTTAGTGGTGTCACCTGCTTGTATCCATGGAGATGGATAGATTTTATGCCATTACGTTTAACATTTCAGACAAAAGACCAACATCTCCACGCATAGATAAGTTATAGAAGGTTTCAGACTCTCCACCAGAAAACGTATCTAGTGCACCTTTAAATCTGAGACAGTAAATGATTCAACGATGTAAGTGGTTTCCCATAAAAGAGGTAGGTGCAGCTATGTCTGGAACTGTAAAGGTATATTCAAATGAAAAAGATTTTCTCTACAGTTATTCATGCTCACAGTCAGGTATTTCACCTGAGTCAGGTACCTGACTGTGAGCATGAATGACTGTAGAAATGATAAAGTTTAACATGCAATCAGCAGAAGTCAGGCAAGAGTGTATCTCCACAACAGGAGACATGCACAATGCAATAACCAACCCAGTTTATGATTTTAAAATCGTACACTTTAGTCATTGAACTGACTAAGAGAAGTGGACCTCTGCTGGTCTTTTTTATACCAAGCCAGAGGCCTTAGGGAAAGGCCAGCAGCGCCATAGCACGTCACATCTTCCAGGCAACATGTGAATCAACTGCACAGAGCCACAGTCAGGTAAGCATTTGCCCTGTCACCATTAGCTTTATTGTGCACCCAAGGTGCTTGTGCACACTGCTCACAGAGCGTGTGTGTCAGGGTGCAGGAGCTGTCGTCCCACTCGGTCCATGTTGACGATGGGGCTGAAGTACAGACCCCAGTAGAACAGACAGCTGCAGAGGAAGTGGGGGGTGATGGGCCACAGCAGCATCAGGAACAGTCCCTGAGAGAGCAGCTCCCAAAGGTGGCTCCACAGGTCCCGTGGCATGGCCCTGCCACCCGCGCGCACACGCGCGCGCACACACACAAGCACACACACGCGCACACACGCACGCACGCACGCACGCACACACACACGCACGCACACACACACACACACACACACACACACACACACACACAAACACACGAACACACAAACACACAGGTCAGTGCCAATCAGTCATTGAACCTTTTGTTGATATTTTAAAAAATGTCCTGAAGTAGAACTTGTGGTACCTGATGCCCACTCTTGCCCACAGCCTCCAGAGGGCGCTCACATCCAGCACAGACAGCAGCATGGCGTTGACTATGATGAAGCCAGAGGTCCAGTAATGCACGGACAGCCAGTCCCAGGCAAACTCTGCCATCAGCTGGTACGGCAGGAGTGCGTACTTCACCAGGAACTCGGCCCACTGCCTCCAGCTGGGCTCCAACTGAACCACAACACCAACCATATGGAAACTCTTAAAGTCAAACATTTACAAAAAGTCATTCCACCATGCTGAGCCCAGTCATCTGTTATCCTACAATCAGCCCTTCCACAGAGTGTGACATGTTCCAGTCTGTACCTGTGAGTGTGTGAGCGCGCTCTCCTCCGTTTGGTCCCTTGGAGCCATGGCCGGACAGCAGGTGTGCAAGAAAGGCAGGAATATGTCCGAGTATTCAAAGAGGTACAGGTAGAGCAGTGTGAGGCGAGGAGAGTGCCTCAGAGAGTACAGGAGGAACAGGGACATGCCTGGGTACGCCGCCTGCACAACAGGAAAAGTAAAGATGTTCTGTACAGCTCTACTTTGATCAAATGTCACAATTCAGTCATTTAAGATTTGGACTCTTACATTATATAATGTAAATATAACACCCTCATCCTCAGTCTTAAAGGTGCACTAAGTTTCTGATGAAGGGTCCGTCACCCGCTCAGCTAATGAAAATGTTCTGTGTGTTCTGTTATTGCCACAGTGTGGAACCAACCAAAATCTTTTATTTGATTTCAAGTGATTTATTCATGGGTTTCAGAATGATAAGTTAGGATCATAGTTATAGCAATTAACAATTCAAAGCAAAATAATATATCTTCTGAATGATCTGCCATATAGCTGGAAGCTGAAACTCATAGAAATACGTAGGAGCAGCGTCCGAGTTGTGAGTCTATGGAGCTCGCTCCACCATACTGGGACAGGACACTTCTTCTACCATTAGAATCAATCTGTTAAGAGCTCCACTAGGTTTTCCACAGAGTTTCTATGTATATCTTCTATACAATAGTGTTGGTTTGGATTTTAATGTTAAGAATTAAGATTTTTATAGCAACAAGTTTCACCATATTAAATACATGGAGCTGCTGTAGTGCGCTCTCAAGTGGCCATTAACATTTACTACACTTAATAGTTATGAACCATGAGGACTGAAATCAATGGTAACAATAGTTTGTTAGTATAAATATCTTTATTACCAGTATAAACACTTACTTTTTGTTTATTCTCTTAACTGGACTTTAACTCTACAATTACTGCCTGTAGCTAAGCAAACACATTTGGAGCAGTAAATTATTGTAACTAAAACCAGTAACAAGTAAACAAGTAACTGAATTTTACTTGTGAAAAAATGCCCCCTTTATCCTGCTTTATTGTTTTTAAAAATGAAGCCACCAAATAAAGAAAGTAAATTCTTGAGCTTTGCGTCTGTTTGAAGTGGTGTCCATTTTGGGACCACATCTTTTGTTGTTGCTCGAAGTCACATCTGAGCCTTTATGTGTCTGCTATGATTTCCACGGCTGAAAGTCATGAATAACCAAAAGGTCTTGTCTCAGGGAGATCCATAGAGGAAAAAGTTATATTTCGACACTATCTGGGATTCATAAAACCATAGTTAGAGAACCAGCTCTGGTTTTAAATCCTCCACCTAAAAGCTTACTAAATTTATTTTTGGGTAATCATCCTGGAGACGAGCATGTGACACCACCACCTCCTACTGAATTCATTAAACATTCCAGGCAAAGTAGTAATATGTCCTGATTATTATTTGAATGTAAAAGTGGCTTTTGTCCACAGCACAATGCTGTCCTGAGACTGGTCCTTACCTTGTATTCCCACAGATTCTGTGGCGGTTTGACTCCCAGAGTTCTGATTTTGTCCAGTTCAGCCAAGACAGTGCGTCTGTGAGCGGGGTTCTGGATGCTGTAGGGGGCGCTCAACAGCTCCTCCTCCCCCAGCATCAAGAGGAGCCTGGAGAGCACACAGAACATCTGCAATGAGGACACAGAGGACACAGAGAGGACACAGAGAGGACACAGAGGACACACACAGAGGACACACACAAGACACACAAAGGATACACAAATGATGCACACAGAGGACACACACAAGACACACACAGAGGACATGCACAGGACACACACAGAGGACACAAAGAGGATACACATAGAGGACACAGAGTACACACACAGAGGACACAGAGTACACACACAGGATACACATAGAGGATACACACAGGACACACAGAGGATACACAGAGGACACACACAGAGGACACACAGAGGACACACAGAGGACACACAGGGAACACACACAGAGGACACAGAGTACACACACAGAGGACACAGAGGATACACAGAGGACACACAGAGGACACACAGAGGACACACACAGAGGACACACAGGGGACACACACAGAGGACACAGAGTACACACACAGAGGACACACAGGACACACGACACACAGAGGACACACAGAGGACACACAGAGGACACACACAGAGGACACACACAGAGGACACACACAGAGGACACAGCAGCTCGCGTACCTTCCATTGACGTTCTCATGCAGGAAAGACTCTGTGTAGAGGTGAGCCCAGGGCCCCAGGTTCTGCAGCCAGGTCAGGACCTCCAGAGGGCTCCAGTGGGACACGGGTTTAGAGATGAGGAGGTCCGAAGGCTCCACAGCGCCCGTGCTCCAGTGATACGCCAGCAAAGGCACCTGCACATGAGGACAAAAACCAGAGCACAAACACTCACATCTGACCATTTTGGAAGCAGCAGGATTTTCCTCCACAAACAAAATAACCAGTCTTATTCTGAATGTGTTTAAAACATGAACTTTGAACTGAATCTTATTATTAAAACCTAAACTACGATGCTTTTCCCAAATAGTTCAGCCCTACTGTCCTCTCCTCCTTGTATCTTCAGTGTAAGATTTGATTGTTCATGCACGTGCGAGGAATGAACAAAGAATGCTTCAAGAATCCTTCAAATGAATGAACACAATTATGCCTTAAAGCTGCATGGGTAGAGAGACTGCCACCTGCTTGTCTCCATGGAGATGTTATTGCTTTGCCTGGAATGTTCCACTAATAGCATTAAACTTGTATCCATGGAAACAAGCAGCTCACAGTAAGAATGCATGTTTTTCAGGGTATTTTTAGCAATAATTAAAAAACTGTAATTGGATAAATGCAAGTTCAGTGCACAACGCCTGCTTGTCTCTATAATAGATGGATATGTTTAATGCCATAATAGTGAAAACTCTAGGCAATGCAGTAATGTTACCATGGCAACAAGCGGGTGGCAGAAACCCTTCCAGTTACATAGTGCACGTTTAAATCAGACAAATCCTCATAAGTCTGAACAGACTAACACAAAAATCACATTCAGAATGTACAGACCTGCACCACAGGGTTTGGGGTTTTTATGCAGAATAAGACAAGACATTTTGTTGTTTGTGGCACTTCAACCAAATGAAATTGCAATTTTTTTGCAACGTTTCTGAAGTAGGGATATTTTACTTTTCTGGGGTATTAACTGCTAACACACAACACATTTAGAACACCATGTTACCTTTTATCGTTTGGAAAATTCTATATTTGCTGAAAACAACATATTAACATGTTTTATTTTTGATGTTCTAAGTCCCCTGTCCCTTTGTCTCCACACTATGTTGCTCCCCCTTCAGAGCACTAGCACAACACATCCTGCTAGTGAAACTACTGCACATCGCATCAGATTTGTCAAGTTGTTGTGTACAGTTTGTATGCTTTTGTATATTTATAGAGAATTGTCGTGTGGGAGCCTGGGTGATGTAGGCTTGTAGGCGGAGCGTTGGACAGAATCGTACAGCTAAGTGTAAAGAGCAGGGGTGGGCAATTATTTTTCCATGGGCCACATGAGAAACAGAAAAGATTGTGGAGCCTGGCCAAAATTCTTAACTCACTTTTGTATGATATTAATTGTATTTCTTTATCAAAAGCAATAAATAACATTATTTTGACAAGCTGATAAGACTGGCAAGAGTTTATGTTACGATAAAGCAATGAAAAAGTGAGGTCTTACAAAAATTGTTTGGCAAAGGAAAAATTCAGTTTGTCAACTGGACAAATGTTTATTTAGGTGGAAAATGTTTCACAGCTTGGATGAGCTGCAAAATATTTTTGACCTAAATAAACATTTGTCCAGTCCGTGGATTCTACCTGGATGACTGAGGGATTCTACATACAAACCTGCCATTGAAGAAAAACACCTAAAATAAAAAGCAAAAAGTAAAATTTTAAAATATGTTTATTTTGCAATTCCAAATGAGCTTAAATGGGCTGGTCAGAGTCAACCAAAGGGCCGTATGTGGCCCCGAAGCTGGACAATGCCCAAGTCTGGTAAAGAGGGTTCAAATAGAGCCTGGGAGAAATCACTAAATTACTCTACCATGCATGGAGGACATCTAAAGCCTCTTCAGACATGTTTTTGATGAGGCAACATTGGTAAAAACAAAAAAATATACGGTATAAAAATTAAGTTTTTGCATAATACCCTGTAACAAAGTGCAATATATTGATGTATATATTAGCGTATAGTGATCGATCATGGCATTGTGAGGGACCTCATGAGTCCCAGACCTGCCTGACTTTATCATGCAGAAAGTTGGATTTCATAAAGCTGGTCCCACAGGCTACAAGAAGAATCATGTCCTGTATTAGACATGTGAATGAAAGGAAGGAATGAAGAAGGATTTCACTGTTTGGTCATAGTGCCAAATATAAGCGTGTGTGAATAATCCTGAAAGTGTGATATATCATAACACATAACACATGTGTTTGGAGTCTGTGACAGGGCTAAGACAGGTGCCACGTGGAGGGCCAAAGAACAGTGATCCCTCTGCCACATGGACTCAACAAATAACACTATCAACCACTGTCAGCGCCCAAACACACACACACACACACACATTAGGAGCCTGCGAACATCTATGGTTTCAGAACACAAGCATCTGACACCGGCTTAAACCTCTACAATATGCAATCGACAACAACCCTTTTTAGTGCACAATTCCCCATAAAGATAATAGAGGACAAAGGTCATATATTATGCAAAAGTGACTCTAGTAACACGCTAGAATGTTGTTACCTCATCACAAACAGACCTGGAGTTCTGTTTTGTTTCATTCACACATGTTTGAGAAACCCTTTATTATTAGTCCATCTACATCTCCAAAGCTCTGTTCCACCTTGTGATGTCAATAGTTTTCAAGTTAAAAGCTCCTTTTACTGTTTAGTTCAATAGAGATTGTTAATTCCATGTCTCAAATGTTCCAAATGATTTGAGTGAATGAAACAAAATGCAACTCCAAGTATGTTTTTTTTAAGAATAAACAATAATATAACATAGATCAGTGTGGAAAATAATACTATTTCAATGGACAGGTTAAGCTACACAAAAATTGCAAAAAAAATCAAGGTGGTTTTGGCAAATGAAAACCACTCCACTGTATATGACTTTACACAAACTTGGTGTTTAAGTGTTCACCCATGTTAGGCTAATATTAATTTAAAAGGAACCAATTAGATCACTTATCTTAAATACAAAATCATAGCATTTGATAGCCAAATTGTTTATGTTTAAGGTACATTTTATTATATACATTATTTATTATATTATTAGATAATTTTATTATAATGTGTTCTCTGCATTTAACCCATCCTTCGGTGTCACTGGGTTAAACCAGAAGTGGGATCTCCTGATCTTGACCTATTGTGCATCTTTTGGTCAGACAGGGGAAAGCGGAGTGCCTGGCAGAATGAGCCTCAAGTGAGTCTCTCATTTGGGTTTAACCCTAAAAGTCCTCTCTCTGATGTGAACAGTCACTCCCTAAAGCACAGCACCTGCATCAGTCATGAGTCAGTGCTAGTGCAGCCTCTGCGGCTCAGGGAATTCTGGAGGTTCTGAGTTTTCACATGATGCATGTTCTGTCCATAAACTGAGAATGAGACACATTTGAATGCATCTCTGTCCACAGGTTATGGCACTGCCAACGGTAAGAGCGCAGGCTACATACAGTTCCTTTTCATTTCTATGGCAACAGAGCTAAGTTTCCATCACTGTGAAACCCATGGATAAGTGGAGGAAGTCATCCACACTAAAAGCTTGTTGTGTGGGATGAGACTTACAGTTACCACAGTGAGGGCAGTGAGGACTCCTGAGAAGAAGAAGCCTGCTCCTTTGTTCTCCATTCTCCTGGTCCGGTCCCTGTTGGTCCCATATCTGCACAAAGCACAGGACACAACATGTGAGAACACCGCCCAAGAGCATGTGTGGTCAGAGCTCCACCACCAGGCCAGGGAAGTGTACCTTTGGAAGGCCAGCAGAGAGTGCCTTATCTGGGGGTCAGCCTCCACCACAGCCTTCCTGCTCCGCACAGTTTCACCAAACAGCTTCTCTGTGGCATCTCTAAGAAAAGATTCAAATATCACAAGTGTTTTATTTTATTACATTTTAAATCAAATCAAGAACCAATTGTAAGTTTCAAATTGCAAATGATCAGCTTGAATCTTTTGAATGGAGAGGTCTACAGCCAATTCTCAGTATAAGCATAAATGTATCTTTATGTTAAATGGCACAGATTAAAAGTGTGTCTCAGTTACATTTATGAAATTAAGACTGACAGCTAATTTATGCTTTTGAAAAGACAAATTAAATAGAAAATTGTGAACAATAAGGAATATTTTTGCCATTTTGCCCAGGCCTGTACATTGTAAACATCACTGTAATAGACTGATTGCTCAACTCTTCTAAACACAAATGTAGAGCACATATAATCCAATATTGACACTTCGCAGTTGATGTCATCAACATTCCCTGGACAGTGAAGTTAACTAGAGGCACTGCTCTGTCTGAAGCTCTGTTACTCAAGTATAGGTCTACGAATACGGGCTCCATATTGTATTTTTTCTTGAGTTTTCAGACTTAGATTAATTTATTAGACAGTGTTTGCTATTATGTAGCGTTTGCTAATATATGTCACCATGGGTAACTGCTGAACATTATCCAATAGATATACATACAGGACACCCCCGGCATGATGTCACTATAGTGAAGTATGAAAAAAACAGCACTATCTCCTAGTCAAACCTGAGCAGGATGTTGATCTTGGGGAAGCCCACCCACTTCTCGCGACACTCGGGACACTCGGTCTTCTTGGAGGAGTGCCACCACATGGCCAGACAGGGTCGGCACACGCTGTGCCCGCAGGTCAGAGTGGTGGGATCCAGCAGGATGTTGTAGCAGCAGTGACATGACAGCTCACTCTCAGAGATGTTGCCGCTCTCAGAGATGTGGCCACTGTCAGAGATGTGGCCACTGTCAGAGATGTGGCTGCTCTCAGAGACATGTCCACTCAGTGGTGCTGAATCTGAAGCACCCAGGGGCCTATCCATCAGCTCTTCCAAGGTACCCCCCACAAGCTCACTGCTGTCAGTCAGCATGTCTGCAAACACAAAATGCCAGGACAGTGTGAAAAGATTGCACATTTTAGAATTGTTACCATTCTTTTACAACAGAACATAGATCGTTAGGCTTCATTAAAGGACATATGTCAGGTTTTCATAGAGAGATAATTCATTGATCCTGAAGGAAATTCAAGTTTTGCTGCAGCAAACTGTTGCTACAACATTTCCACTGTGCATTTCAATGGCCTTTGTGTGTCAGTCAAAGGTCTCAGTGCAGTTTAACAGGACTACTAGTTAGTGTTATTTCAGTTACATTTAAAGTGGATGTATTATGCAAAAGGCAGCACGGTGGCTGAGTGGCAACACTCAGGCCTCACAGCAAGAAGGTTGCGGGTTCGATCCCTGGGTCGCCCGGGCCTTTCTGTGTGGAGTTTGCATGTTCCTCCCCGTGTCTGGATGGGTTTTCTCCGGGTGCTCCGGTTTCCCCCATCAACCCAAAACATGCCCGCACCCCTATGAACTAACATCAAGGACCATGTTGTCCACCCTCCTGTGGGCTCACCACCTGCAGAGGGGTTCATAGGGGGGGGGTCAGGTGCTATGAGGATTGGGCAGCAAACTGCCCCCGCGACCCAGCCGGATTAAGCGGGAGAAGATGGATGGATGGTATTATGCAAAAGAGATTTTTTGGAACTTTCTACCATGTTATAACATTGTTCCCTCATCAAAAACACACCAGGGGTTTTAGAAGTCATCCATGTATGTTTGAGCATTTTAGCAGTTTCTCCCGGGCCCTATTCAAACTCTTGTAATGTTCAGCCCACATGCCTACGTCACCCCCGCTCCCACATGACAATCCTTCAGAAATATACTAATACAAAAATATAGCTGCAAGCGGCAATGATCAGCCTTCGCGTGCGCCTATGCAGCGCCTCGCAAATGCCGTGCCCCACAAACAGCATGCCCTACAAAACAATGCTTTATAGTGTATTATATTCAGGCCGAGATCAGCATCAGTGATTCAAATTTCAGCACGATCGGACTAAGCCTGTGCCAACGGGAGCAAATCTTTATATTGAATATTGTCTAAAATTTTGATTGAACTTTGTGGCTTTGCCGCACGTAAACCGTGACAGTTTTCCAAAAAATGGAGCCAACGTTTGAAGCCGCACTTCTCTAGATGATGTACAGTGATTTTCAGCCCTGTGGTTGAAGCGCCTTCAGAGGAGTGCATTCAAACGTAACAATGAGCCAAAATGTGGACTCTGCATTTTGAAGATTTCAATCCAAGATGGCCGCCTTCTGCTTTGTCAGGGTGCATAGCCATAATAATATTTTTTGTTTGTCTTCAGGTGACGAATGCGTGTACCAAATTTTGTGGCTCTACGACAAAGTTGAGCTGGGACGGCTCCCATAGGAGTGGGCGGAGCCTAATATTCAAGGTGGCGTATTATTGCCATTTTTTGACCCCCACACATGAAACCTATATTTTCTCAAATGTCTCATCATTTCTGATCTTTTGGCAAAGTTTGGCGAGCTTTTGAATGTGTTTGGGGGGGTCACATTTTATTTCAATCTGTAGGAGGCGCTACTGCACCAAATTAATTGCTTTAGGGCAGAGTTTAAGAACTGTGTCAAATTTAATTGAAATCAGACTTTGTTTGAGCAAATGGGAGCAATTTGTAAATTTCCAAAAGTTGTGGCAGCAAAGTGAAGGTTAACTCCATGCCAAAAACTAAAATGAAACTTCTAAGCCATATTAATACGTTGTTTTATATGACTATATAAATACACACAAGGTAACATGTTAGGGGTGTAACGATATCCAAGTCTCACAATACGATATCGTCACGGAATGAACCTCATGGTGCGATATTTATTGCAATATTGTGGGAAAGCTCACGATATGGTGGAAGGCTCATGATATTATGATATTCTACAGAATAACAAGACATTCTAAAATGCTTTGACCAGTCATTTGGTACAACATTTATTGTCATTTTCGATGAAACGATATCCAAATTTCTCTGCAAGATATTTTCGCCATATACACTACCGTTCAAAAGTTTGGGGTCACCCAGACAATTTTGTGTTTTCCATGAAAAGTTACACTTTTATTTACCCCCATGAGTTGTAAAATGAATAAACTATAGTCAAGACATTGACAAGGTTAGAAATAATGATTTTTATTTGAAATAATAATTTTTTCCTTCAAACTTTGCTTTCGTCAAAGAATCCTCCATTTGCAGCAATTACAGCATTGCAGACATTTGGCGTTCTAGCTGTTAATTTGTTGAAGGATCTGGAGAAATTTTACCCCACGCTTCTAAAAGCTTCTCCCACAAGTTGGATTGTCTGGATGTGCACTTCTTGCGAACCATATGGTCAAGCTGCTCCCACAACAGCTCAGTGGGGTCTTTCCATTACACTTCTTTCCAATCTTCCTCTGTCCAATGTCTGTGTCCATATTAATCTTTTTCTTTTCTTGGCCAGTCTCAGATATGGCTTTTCCTTTGCCACTCTGCCCTGAAGCTGCATCCCAGAGTCGCCTCTTCACTGTAGATGTTGACACTGGCGTTTTGTGGGTACTATTTAATGAAGCTGCCAGTTGAGGACCTGTGAGGTGTCTATTTCTTAAACTAGAGACTCTAATGTATGTATCTTCTTGCTCAGTTGTGCAGCGGGCCCTCCCACTTCTCTTTTACTTCTCTGGTTAGAGCCTGTTTGTGCTCTTCTCTGAAGGGAGTAGTATACACCGTTGTAGGAAATCTTCAGTTTCTTGGAAATTTCTTGCATGGAATAGCCTTAATTTCTAAGAACAAGAATACTGTTGAGTTTCACATGAAAGTTCTCTTTTTCTGGCCATTTTGAGCGTTTAATCGACCCCACAAATGTGATGCTCCAGATACTCAAACTGCTCAAAGGAAGGTCAGTTTTATAGATTCTCTAACCAGCTAAACTGTTTTCATTTGTGCTAACATGACTGCACAAGGGTTTTCTAATCATTCTTTAGCCTTCTGACACAATGAGTAAACACACTGTACCATTAGAACACTGGAGTGATAGATGCTGGAAATGGGCCTCTATACACCTATGTAGATATTGTACCAAAAACCAGACATTTGCAGCTAGAATAGTCATGTACTACATTAGCAATGTACAGAGTGTATTTCTGATTAGTTTAAAGTTATCTTCATTGAAAAAAAACAGCGCTTTTCTTTCAAAAATAAGGACATTTCTAAGTGACCCCAAACTTTTGAACAGTAGTGTACATCTCACCGTACCAGATTTATTGCAATTTTTTTGTGGAGGCACAAAAATGTGAATATGTGACTTTTCCTCTAAAAATGCCTTCACAAGGCTTCCAAAGAATGATGATTTCAGAGTCATTTCTTCATGTAGTCTGCACTGAAACGGAGTAAAGGATCATGGTCTATGTAGTTCCCTCTGTTTTTTTTTTTTAGCTATTTCTGCATCAGAACTATTTATTAAGCAAAGAGACTTGGGATTCGATATATTGTGATGGTCCATGATATTATTGTGAGACCTTTGACATACCATATCACCAGATTTCGGTTATTGTTACATCCCTGTAACATGACGATCTAAATGTGTTATGTGTTACAGTTAACACTCAATAGAAGTAAAGGGTAAGGGAGCCGGTTATTCAGTGAAATGTGATGTAGCTTAAAGTCGTCTCCATGGAAACGCAGGTGTCTCCAGCTCCAGGTGAGGTGGGAGGCAGAGGAGCACACAGTGAGGACGCTGTTCTTTAAGGTACTATTAAGGTTTTGCTTGCATTTTCAATTAACATTATTTATTGGATGAAATGTTCCGCAAAGATGCTTTAAAAGTTTGAACCGGAAAGTAGTGTTGCGTGTCTGTAAAGGTGAATAGGGGTTACCTTACACAGTAGTTACACTGACTAGAGGAGGTTTGTGCGCTCTGTGGAGGCTCAGCTCCAAACACTTGTGAAGTTCTACACTTGTCTGCTGAGGCGCATTAGCTTGTCCGTGTGCTAGCAGAGTTAGCTCTGGGCTAATCCGCTCCTCCTGACGAATGGAGCTCAAAACAAAACGCAAAAACACATTCTACATTCTTCATTTCACAACCCGCCGCCTGTGCCTGCTCCATGCCGGCCGGACACGGACATGTACGTCTCTGACCGCTCAGGTGCGCCAGGGAGCAGCCGGGTGACAGCGGTGACAGCGGTGAGGGGATACCGGGGGAGGTGTGCTTACCTCGGTCCATGTCTGGAGTCGAGCTGTGGAACTTTCGCGCCGATGCTACGTCCGTGTGCCGCGGATCATCTCACCAGGGGCCAGCTCCGTCCAGCTCAAAGCAAAACAAAAAGAGAAAGAAATACCGTCGTCATGACTCCGAGCCGAGCTGCTGTGGAATGCCCCACGCACACGCACGCGCACACACACACACACACACACACACACACACACACACACACACACACACACACACACACACACCTATACACCTACCCACACACCGGGACATACTTCACAGGGCGCAGAGCCGAGCGCCGCGGTCTCTGTCCCCGGCACAGTGCAGGAGCCTCGGCAGTCACACATGAACCCGCCTATGTGGCTCTGGAAGGCGGCTCCAGACCAAAGTTCAGCCGCGCTCTGAGGGAGGACCTAGAGACGACACGTTGGCCCGGGCCCCTGAGCGACACCTGCATGATCTGACCAAGCAATACTGGAACTAACTTGCATGTTTGCAGACAGTTCGCTAAGTCTTAAATGATGCAAATGACAGTCAAGACAGTTGCATTAAAATCAGTTCAGAATGTTATGTGCTTAATATTAAAGGGTAAGATTTACGGACTGAAATCAAGTGACTTCCTACAGCCTAAAGGCCACTCTTAGAAAGCCACAGACTTGATAAGTCCACAGGGGAGACTAAATCCGAGCCCCGACAGCCCCTTGAACAGTGAATGTTGCTTCTGTGAGGGAAGGGGTGGGGCTGACCTCTCTGCTTTGTCACTAGAGGGCGGTATTCCGTTTGTCATACAAACCTCAGTTCTCAGTGGCTGCTGAGCAGAGGAAGAAGGGCCTGTGAGAGGTGGTGGGGGTTCGACAAGAACCGTCCGATCGGGCCAGCTCCTGCTCTGCTCCTGCCCATCCAGGCCTCCCGGGCCCTCACACAGCCGATCATGGACGCCTTCGGCCGGTTTGGTGGCTCCTCGCTGTACGAGGTGAGTCCCTCTGTCCTGTCTCTAGTGTATGTAGTCCACACCGACCGCCTCAGCTCAGCTGCTGCCAGCTAGGCTACTGTAGCAAGGAAATATGTGACAGCTGAAAGTTCAAAGCAAAATGTGATAAGACTTCGCGTAAAAGCATTGGAAACGTGCTGGGGCCGTGTGTGCACAAGGCTGCTGTCTGTGCTCACGTGTGTTAAAGGAGGACTGTGGAACTTTGTGGTGGGGGGTTCACCTCCTACAGTTTCCATGCAGATGTTATTGCTTTTCCTGGAATGTTCCCCTGTATGTCATTGTACTATCTCGCAGTTATTCAGTTACAGGTGTGTTGTGCTAAAAGCATGCATTCTTACTGTGAGCTGCTTGTCTCCATGGAAATAGTTAAGTAAAATGCCTTTCTGTGTAACATTCCAGACAAAGAAATAACATCTCCATGGAAACAAGGTGCCGAACCCTCCCCCAGAGCAGTTACACAGTGTACCTTTAAAGCCCCACTGCTCCACATTCCTGTCCGCGGGCCATCTGCTTGTCTCCATGGAAATGTTTTTGCTTTGCGTGGAATGTTCCACAGTTGGGCTTTCACTTATATATTTATATTTTATATATATATATATATATATATATATATATATATATATATATATATATATATATATATATATATATATATATATTCATTCTCCATAGAGACAAGCAGGTGGTGTGCCTGCAACAAACCCAGTTAGTCTGCTTCACCAGGTATTTTTGAACAGTAACCTGTACTTAATCAGATGCTTTTTTGTAGTGGTGCTTTAAAACAGCACAACTATATGATGACAATGTATTGTGAATACATCATTAATACTGATGTTTTAAAAGGTAGGTCTACAGAGCGAGAGATAGATTTCTGAATCCCTTATATTAGCCTGTTGCTTACACACATGTAATACTGACAGATTATACTGGTGTAATATTGACAAATAAACAATAAATCAGATGTAGATGTGTTCAGGGATTATCCCTGTAACAATACTCTGTGTGCTCTGTGTTTATCAGTAATGTGCTTTAAGGTGCACTTTATGTCATTTGAGGGTCTGCCGTCGGCTTGTCTCCATGGAGATTTTATTGCTTTTCCTGGAATGTTCCGCTGAATAGCATTTAACATATTTATCTCCATGGAAACAAGCAGCTCATGGCAAGAATGCATGTACTTCAAGCTATTCAAAAACACCTGTATTTGAAGAAACACAAGCCAGATTTATAGATGTAGATAAGGGAATCTTTATTTGTAACACAATGGGGAAATTTAATTGTTGTAAGGCAAATTCAAGTGTTGTAAGTCCAAGAAGTGCAGGAGAATAGATATATGCAATCAAAACTGTAGATGAATGACTATTAAACAAATATCTGTTCAAAATCAACTTTTATTTAACCATTTAAAGGTAATTTCATGGAGGCGACACATCATAAGATTCCATGGAAAGAGAAAGTTAAAACCATTTGGGCACATTCTCCATGGAGATACATGTGTTTCATGTCATACTGTGGAAGATTATAGCGAATGGAACTTACATTTCCATGGAAACAGGCAGCCCTCCTCTCCGGCCAAATAAGAGTCAGTTTTGTGGAGATGCAAGCCTGCTCACAGTAAGGATGCATGGTTTTGTAAGTTTTTCCAGTGCAATAAAAACCGTCCAAAATGGAAAAAAAAAACATGCTGTTACTTTAGTCTTTTTTCCAGCTAAGAGTTAGATTATTTTTGCTCTAACTACTAAGAGTATTAGAATATGCAGAACGTACAAAAAATGAAATAGCTTCAAATACTTGTGTGCATTAAGGGTGAACGATATGGTGAAAAAATGTTGTGATTTTCCTGGAGCCAGATCGCAATTTAGATTTTAGTACAATATTTAGAATTTTCCAATTAACTCTTAAGAGCTAAAGTCATGCTCTTTCTGAAAGTTCACACTTCACTGTTATTGGTTAAATCCAGCTGTCACACACTCCGAGCCTGGCCAATAGGAGAAGTGAGAGAGAAAGTGTGTTTTTAAGCCGGTAGTAAATAGCGAAATAGTGAATCAGTATACGACGATATGACCAAAATAGCAGGTTGTGTCAGGGATCAGATCATGATTACATTTTCATCACCGTATCACCAGCTCTACTGTGCAAGTAGAATAAAACAAGGCTACAAAATTATCATGTACAATAAGTGGCTATGACCATGGTTATACAGGATAAATCACACGTAGTGACGTGAGTGAATTTTATCAGTGATGTCGGGTTGTCAAAAGTATTGGAAATCATATGCTAATCAATACTAAAACTAGTATCACAGGCCAGAAATGAACCTTTCCTGAAGTATAAGATTAGTATACGCCCATGGAACCTACCTGGACCACTGAGGATTACACAGATATAACACACTTACACAGACATGGCAATAGAAAAGAAAGTACTACCATTTAATGTTGAAAATCACATTCTATTGTCTAACAGAAGAGTTTTTAATTATCATTGTGCTATCGGAATTTGTACTGAGTCTATTCCTCATCGATGTTGAGTTTGAAATGATAGTATTGTGACAACTCTACACTGACAAATCACGTTCTGTTTCAGTATTGATTAGTGCTGTAACGATATCCAGGTCTCATGATATGTTATCGTCACAGTATGAACCTCACGGTACGATATTTATTGCGATATCGTGGGAAAGCTCACGATATGGTGAGGAGGCTCCTGATATTACAATATTCGACAGAATAACAAGACTGACATTCTAAAATGCTTTGACCAGTCATTTGGTGCTATATTTATTGTCATTAAGTATGGAATGATATCCAAATCTCTCTGTGCGATATTTTCACCATACACATCTCACCGTACCATATTTACTGCAATATTTAGTGGAGGCATAAAACTGTGAATATGTGACTTTTTTCCTCTAATAATGCCTTCACAAGACTTAAGCCAAAGAATGAAGATTTCAAAGTGCTTAGAACAGTTATTTCTTCATGTAGTCTGCACTGAAACGGACCAAAGGATCATGGGATTTGATATATTGTGATGATCCATGATATATTGTGATGATCCATGATATTATTGTGAGACCTTTGACGATACAATATCACTATATTTCGGATATTGTTACATCCCTAGTAGTGATACTTTGCAGTGACATCAGGCTAGGGGTGTTCTGCATGTATCTCTTTTGGTAGAACATTCAGCAGTTACCATGGTGACACATTGCACACATTAGTAAACACAAAGAAAAGTTGAAAGCTCAAGAAAAAGAATTGTTTAATTACACATAAATTGGATGAAGATTGCCTGGGTGTGTGATGCTAACTGTAGGTATGCTCTGTCTGAAACTTTGTTAGACTTTAATCTGAGCTTCATTTTAACACAGACTAGAAAGAATTGTCTTATTTAGAATTACAACGGGTGATCTGTTTGGGTTGTTAAACAAGTCCCTCTCAGTCACAAGTACCATTAGCCAACAGTTTTTCAGTTAGTCACACTCACCTTTTCATTGAGACTCCTAAACGAGACCATGAACGCTTCTATAGATCACAGGGACCTGAAAGTGTGCTGTTTGAATCAATTTAGTACATTTTTTCTTGAGTCTTCAGACAATCTAAACTTCTCGGCCTATGTTTGCCAGTGTGTACATTTTGTCCCCATGATAATGTTGAACATTCCACCATACACATGCATGTAGAACACCTCCATGATGTTGGAAATGAGCCATGTCATTGGCTATAATCCCTTTACAAATAACTAAAATAAGAAATTATGTGATCTAATGGCTGTGATTTTGTGTTTGTGCAGGAGCCGGAGCTCTCGTACCAGCTGTCTGTTTCTTTAGACCCACAGCTATTCAAACCCATTGATGGCATAGAAGTAAGCCCATTTTCTACTGTTGGCCATTTTAGTCTCGTATGACCCCTAATAGTTCAAAGATTCGGCCTAAATGTTACCCATCTGTTGCAGATGTCCCCTGAGCGCCCCCTTGTGTCTCCAGAGCCACAGTACATCTCTGTACCACAGTACAACCCACAACCACTGTACATCCCACGACCCCCAGTTGTGAGGAGCCCAATGGAGGAGACCTGCCAAGATGAAGGTAGGAGCTTCTCCATTTTCTCAGAATTGAAGTTGAATAGTGATAGATACTTTATCCTGAGGGAAATTCAAGTTTAGCTGCAGCAACATTTCCACTGCACTTCTCAGTGGCCTTTGTATCTCAGTCAAAGATCTCAGTGCAGTTTAACAGGAGGACTGGTCAGGTGAGGTCAGCAGATCCAGCATCAAGGCAGTTTGAGCAGAGTTCCTTCTCTATGTCCTGCAGCATCACAGTCAGCCTCCAGGAGGAGCCAGGAGAATTCTGGAGACATAACAGGAAGGCTTTTACCTATAAACCTTTTACTCCGCTGTTGCTTCAACTGGTGAGGGACTGGACATTCTCTCAAAGAGTTTCCTCTGGAAAGTCTTCTATCGCATTTCAGGGAGATTTCTTTTACCTGAGAAAAACAGTTTACTGCTTCACTTGTTAATTCTGCAGAAATCCACACTGTTTATTTTTCCCCTTTTCCTGTGTACACCGTCACAAACTGACCAGCGCTCTCCCTGAGTGGTTCATCTGCTTGTCAGTCATGTCCACTGGAAATTTGGGTCAGGTCATGGTTCCAGTCCCACACATCTTTATAAAGTTTTGTCAAGGCATGCGATTTTGGGCTGGCCAAGTAACCAGACATGTAGCCACAAAAGCAGCCAACCACTACTGCCATGGTAATAAAGGTGCATTATGCAACTTTTGTGGCAGGGTCGTCAACCACCTGCTTGTCTCCTTGGTGATTGTATTGCTTTGCCAGACAGTGTATACCATATGCAAGATGTAATGCCATATGCCGTGTGGCATTACATCTTTCTGTCTTGCATTTATGTTTTTAGACTTTTTATGGCTAAAAATATCTCCATGGTGATGAATATGTTTAATTACAACATTCCAGACAAAGCTGTAACATCTCCATAGAGACAGCAGGTGATGGATCCTCCACCCATAGACATATAAACACTTGCTACATTACAGACCTTTGGCTACCCAGACTGTTTACTGTTTTGTCCCATTCAAATCTTTATCGGTATACTCTTGGACTCACTGAAAAGGCAAATCTATCGAGGATCCATGATGTGATGTGAACTGTGATGTAGTCTGTGCAGAGGAGGAGGAGGCCGAGGAGGAGGAGGTGGTGGTGGAGGAAGAGGAGGTGGTGGAGAGGATCCCTCACGTGCAGATAAGTCCTCTCCCACTGCCCGCCCCCCCAGAACCCCCAAAGTACAGCTGTGACGTGTGTGGCCGCTCCTTTCCCAGCGGTGGTGGACTCAAGCGCCACTCCCGCACGCACACGGGGGAGCGGCCCTTCGTCTGCTCCATCTGCGGCCGCGGCTTCAACCAGATCGGAAACCTCAAAACACACTACAAAGTCCATCTGGGTGAGTGAATGGTTACACTCAGTGGTGTTAACATCACATATTGTGTATAGCATACTCTTATGAGCTTTCATAATTAAAAACATAGCTGGAGTAGAGGTCTGTGTAATCCCTCAGCTGTCCAGGTAGGTTTATTGCAAAAGAAAATAATATTTTGTCAACTGGACTAGGTTTTAACAGGGCATACATTTTACCACTTATCCGAAAGTCCTGCTGCCTTAGGTCTGTCTGAAGGAATAAGCTGGCAAATGACAAAGAAACTATCATAACCTAGTTGTTTATAGTAAGAAGTATCATTGAACTACCCTAAAGTGTATAAAATATACAAAGTTGACAGTTCACACCTTACAGCAGTTTATTGGATCTAATTAATGCTGGATACCTTTTACTGAGAACAACTAGGGTGTGTTTGTTTCAGTGTACTTGTTTCAGTGCCTGAGGAGTCCTACACCAGGTATCACGAATGAAAGATGTATTTGGATTAAGTAATTCCATCCCTGCGGTTAACGAAAACACTGTTTTTCTTGTCTCAATTTTGCAAGTTTATTTTGAAATTAAAACAACATTTTAGATGAGTTGTTTAGAAATACAACACCGTGGGGGCACATCTGCCAGAAACGTGAAGTGTCTGATGTTTGATCACATGTATTTGCACATGCACCAATATACACAAATAGGCTCTCCTCACGCTTGCGTCACAAACCAGGAAGACATTTGCAAATGCAATGACAACTTATGGCGGCGTCTGTTTACAGTAGTAAGTCTGACAAAATGTAGGAAAACTGAGAAAATGTCCCAGTTTTCTTCATCTCCATGTCATTGTAGTGTTCCGTTATGTTCGGCTCATCCACAATTCCAGCCATACCTCAGTTTTCATCATTTCCCCACTGACACACAACTCTGTCTTGCACTGGGTACATGCGATTAGAAGACACATTGGCTTCAAATTCCAGATGATTCCAAACAGCACATATGTATGCAGACTTCATTTTACTGACCATCACATTTATTTCAGTGGGTTTGATCACAGTTGCTCGAGTTCAGTGTTGGGAACAACACCGGCAGTTGTTGTTGCATGTTTCCAATACGTCCTCCTGGTTTGTGATCTAAGCGGGAAGAGAGTCTATAGGCCTAGGGTGACCAGATTTTCCAAATAAAAAACTCAGATTAAAGTCTAATTTGCTTCAGACAGAGCTGGGCCTCCAGTTAGTTTCACATCCCAGGGAATGTTGATGATGTGAGCTGCAAAGTATTCTAACATATTCTAGTCTGTCTTTGCAGGTAAGAAAGCCTCCGTAGACTTTGGCAGCGTGAGTGCCATCATGAACATGTCTGCGCTCCCGAAGCCCTCCCCACCCACACCCAAGCCCCCACCCAACCCCTCCACCCTGGACGCAGAAATCTTCTTCTGCCGCCGCTGCTCCATCGAGTTCGAGGAGAAGGACCAACTGGAAGCGCACATGAGGATCCACATCAAGCCCAAGCCCTATTCCTGCCCGGACTGCGGCAAGAAGTTCATCACAGAAAAGTACGTAGCGGTACACCGGAGGATCCACACGGGCGAGCGGCCGTACCAGTGCTCCGAGTGTGACCACGCCTTCACCACCATGAACAACCTGAAAACCCACATGACCCTGCACACCGGGGAGAGGCCCTTCAGGTACCACGCCTCTCCTTAATTAGGGATGGGTGATATATTGGTTCCAGTGTCAGTATCGGCTGATATCAATACTGATTCGTCAATATCAGCCAATATTTTTTTGCACTACCCCTTTTTCTGAGTGTCCTTTTTGAACAGATTGAAAAAATTATATTCCTGATGAATACTAGTACATTTTGTTGTTAGTCCAAATGGGAAAAATGTGTGATTTTTTTTTTTTTTTTTTTTTTACTTCAAATTAAGATAAAATTGTGGGCTCAAAAAACAAAACTAAATGCCTATGCTTTATCACCATATCGAAGGGAATGCTTCAGTAGTTACAGAAAAATCCCATTTGAAAACATCGGATTCACATTTTTTTAAGGAGCCCGTATTACGGCATTTTCTGATCCTTGTTTTCTCATCACAAACAGTCCTGGAGGAGTTTTGTTTCATTCACACATGTTTAACACACAAACCCTAAATATTTACTCTGAGTTCTTCTCTCAAACAGAAAACACTCTGTTCCTCCTTGTGATGTCATGTGGTAATACACAAAGTGCTCTGTGTTTTAAACTCTACACACCTTCCCTAGAATTATATGAATGATTCCAGCCCTGGAATTGCCAATCTCTTCTGAACTAAAGGATCAAAGGTAGGTAAACTAGGTAAACTACCTTTACATGACATCAAAAGTGGAACAGCATTTAGAGCTGGAGACAGACTAATAATAAAGGGTTGCTCACATGTGTTAATGAAACAAAACACAATCCAGGTATGTTTTTGACGAGGTTACAACATTATAAAATGTTTTAAAGCTCACAAGAGTCAGTTTGTGTAATATATGACCTTTTAATAATGCGCTCTACTTTATTAGTCACTTTGAGAGTTTACATTATTGTGGTTGGATGTATACTTCTGTGACTCAAATGAATGGAATAACTTTAGTTGGTAAATGCAGTTATTCACCAGTAATAGTATGTTGTAAAATCAGCACCTTGTGACCAAATCAGAGGCCTGTTTGTGGTGAATCTAATAATGAAGGATAAAACATTTGAACATAGCATTACCCCTTTAATCTCTCTTCAGGGGAAAGACTGGCTATAAACAGTCCACGTTCTCTACAGTGTCTGAACAAAAGCTGTTCTGACGACGTGCTGTGTTAAGAGCTGGGAAGTAGTTTCTTTTAAAATACCTACTTCCTGGTTTCGCGGTTTGAAAATCAGGTAATGCAGCTTTCAAGGACCCACATTAGGAGAAACTGCCTTTTAGAGCATTTCACCCTGTTGATATAACATACTAGAGGAGTGTTTGGCTTCATTCATGCATATTCAGGCTGGCTGGTTTTCCATGTACCCATTTTTCATGGGAAGTCTGCGTGTGGAGACCAATCACGGCCAAGAACATTATGCTATAGAGAAAGTAAAGCCTATTGGTTTTCCCACGATTCGTTATGTATCTCGATACATGGGTCACGATATTGATTCGATTTTGATACATTTTAAGACACAAAACAATCTCATGTAATTTATTCTGCTAATATAATATAATATAATAACACTAAGATGTTAAACATACATACGTTACATCCTATACATTACAGTACAACTACTGTACAGTTATAACATACAACAGTTACAAACACACAGTACCACAACAACACATAAAATACACACGCATACATACAACACAAGTAACAGGACAGTTTTGCTCACATCCCTCCCCACCACCCATAGGTTCATCTCATATAATCATTAACATAAAACAGTGTTAACAGAATCAACAGCAGTGGCTGTCAGTTTTCAAGTAAGTTAAGAGAGCCATTCTAAAGGAGCTGAGAGAAGTAAGAGTCTGAGGGGTCCTTAAAGTGAAAGAACCTCCTACCCCTCTCCTTATGGATGGGAGGTACAGTAAAGGTTAGATATATATGAATATATATAAATGTAGACCTGATCATACAGCACCATGGACTGAATGAGGAGTTTTCTGTGTGAAGCAGTGTGTAAAAACACATTTTAGATCTTTACAAGGGGGGACAAAAATTTTGAGCTTTGGAGATGTAGACAGACTAATAGTAAAGAGTTACTCAAACATGTGTGAAAGAAACAAAACACAACTCTAGATCTGTTTTTTGGAAGGTAAACAACATTCTAACATGACTAAAATCTCAAGTCAATTTTGCGTAATATACAATCTTTTTAAAGTTACCTTAAAAATATCCTATATTATATATCAGTGCAATAAGTATAAAATAGTAATAGTATAAAAGTGCAATGTGACATTTAAAATCTAATTGTAATGTTTTTTCTGCTTATAGCTGTTCCTTCTGTGACAAGAGCTTTCGGGTAAAGACCCACCTGAACAAGCACTATGAGGTTCACCTGAAGACACGGCCGTACATCTGCTCTGTGTGTGGGAAGGCCTACACCCGCGCCGAGGGCCTGACTGAGCACTTCAGGCTACACACCGGAGAGAGGCCCTATGTGTGCGCCCAGTGCGGCAAGAGCTTCAGCTACCGCCAGGGCCTGCTGCAGCACAACCGCACCCATGCGGGCAAACGCATGGGCCCACACCGCCAGCTTGGCCGGCCCAAGGAGCAGCCCAGTCCTGACCCATGAACTACTGACAGCACTCGGATTTGTCACTCTTATATGGAAAAGACATGTAAAGGGTCCTATAGAATACTCTGCCTGGCCAAAAAGGACGCACTGTACAAAAGAATATTCACAAGAGTTAAAGGTCCCACATTACGCAAAATTGTCAACTGACAAAAATGACTTTGTTATGATGCTGTTACCTTCTCAGAAACATACCTGGACTTGTGTCAAAATGCTCTGCTGTACTTTTTCAAGAGCCGCTATCTGTTCAGTAAAGATTGGCAGTTCCAGAGCTGAAATTATCCAGATGATTCTAGTGAAGGTGTATGTGGAGTTTAAAAACACAATGGTGCACTTCCTTTATCACCAGAATGACATTACAGGGTCTGGTGTTTTCCATTTGAGAGAAGAATTTGTGTGTAAAATGTGTGAATGATACAAAACAACTCCAGATGTGTTTGTGATGAGGAAACTACCTTATAACAGAGATCAGACAATAGCGTAAAATGGGCCCTTTAAGATTGCTTTAATTTAGAATGGTAATCTTTTGTTGTCATTTTGACTAGTTTGCATTTGTTAAGTGAGTCTGATTTAAATATTTTTATCTAATTTTAAGAAGAAAAAAGTGGAGAATGACTGTCACTGAAACGGTTAACTGTATAAGTCAAACATGTGTAGATCTCAGACTTTGCAGAGCACCTCCTGATGTAACAAAACAAATGGATGAGAAACTCCCAATAGAAAGTGAGTTCTATTATTTATTCAAAATGGATTCATGGAATAACTTGGTCCCAGTATATTCAGGTGATCAGCTGACCTCGTTCCAATGGGAGTCTTACCTATTTGCTCAGTTAACCCCTGTGCCTTGTTTATATGCTGTTATTATTGTCATATTAATGTACAACATATAACTTTGTTTTATTGGTTAAAAAAAAAGTTAGATAAGCCTTATCTTTATTAACAGTGTATGTTTGTCCATGTGTATTTTCTGTTGATTATTTATAAACACATAAACACCTCTTATCTTCACCCAGTCTTTTTGCTGCCATTTGATTTGACTTTGAAAGAAAAAGACAGCATTAGAATAGAAACATAAGTCCTGTTCACAGTGAGAATATTTACTGAGCCTTCCGCAGGCATCCTCACAGGAGACCAAGCATTTGTCTGGGCCTACACAGAAGCACACCACTATTGGATCAAAAATGACAGGATTGTAAAAATTAATGAATCCAGACCAGTTTATTACATTACGTGACTGGCTTTAAAAGGGCCTGTAAGATTTTCATTTCAAATTTCATAAACTTGACCTATGTGTGTCCCCAGATATGAGTTAATGTTAAAATCAAATGTACCTAACCCTAAAATGCCTCTGTGAATCTGAATGGTCTCTATCTAAACCCCAGCACCTGCACCAATCCTGAGTCAGTGCTAGTGCAGCCTCTGCAGCTCGGAGGGAATTCTAGAGGTTCTGAGCTTTCACATGAGATGATGGTCTGTCCATATGCTGAGAATGAGACACACTTATATATAGTCTGTAATATCCTCTATCTGCAGGTTAAGGCTCACGCAACCAGACTATAAGATTTTATTTCTCATTAAAATCACGTGTGAATCCATTATTATTTTATATTACAGTTCATCAGTGTTCTTTAATAAACATAAGCACTATGGCCGTCAGATTAATTCCAGATAAAACAGCGGTATAATACAATGAGAGGCAGAATAATACAGCTCTTGTGTCTTGTTGGCCAGCCGGAAGTAGTTGAAGTGACACGCGTGGACTTGACAGAGGCACAAAGGTGCTCGGTGATCTGGCCGCTGCGCACCTGCCCTACTCCCCCGGTCCTCCCCCGGTCCTCCGCCGGTCCTCCGCGGTCCTGCCCCGGCCTTCCTGTGGTGCCTCGCACACTGGTGACGTTCCGGGCTGGAGCAGTGGCTCGGGTTCGGTGTGGGTGTTTATGCTGGTGATGTGGGTGATGTGGCGTCGCTGCTGCGCCTCCAGAGGTCAGTGCTGAGGTTGGTCCGAGCCCATTGTCTGAGCAGAGCTAGCCCCGAGCTGTCCACTCTCCACACGGTCACCGTGCGCTCGTCTCCCGGGGTTCAGCGCTCGGCTCCGGCCTCTGCTCCTCTCTGTCCAGGGCTCCTCATTAGCTCCAGTCGCTGCGGAGCTAGCTGTGGGCTAACGGCTAACGAGCACTGAGCCATGTCCGGGCTAACAGGCTAAGCCCAGTGCACAGCCCGAGCTGGTCCGGAGCTGGTCCCACTGCTGGTCCCTCTGCGGACCGTCCAGCAGCTCCGGCCCGGGCCCCAGCTCCAGGACCCGGCTCCAGGTCCGACTCCGCGCCGCTGGAGCCGTGTGCGATGAGAAAGAGCTCACCTGAAGCGCACAACAGGTTCGTACAGGCGCTGGCCCTTCGCTTCTGTCAGTCCGAGCAACCCTAATAACACAATCCAGCCGCTCGGGCTAATTAGAATCCGAGTGTTTTGTGTAACAGTGTGTTCCCCTCCATTCCTTCTACACCCCCGCCCTAGCGTGGGCTTTCATTCTTCAGCCAAAGTGTGCCATTCCAGCTCTGCCGTAGTGTCCTTGAGCAGGACATCAGGGCCCTCGGGCTGCAGCTCTGAATGGGCTCTGTGCACAGAAAGCAGACTGTGACCGGGTTACACGCCATACACTTGTTGTGAGTGCAGCAGCGTATGAGAGGCTGCATCATGTGGCTCACTGGATGCTTCACTGTATTGTTGAGTATTCAGGAGATGCATGTTTGCAGGGTACACTAGCAGCTGTGTGCTTGGCCTGTTTGATATGTGTGTGTGAGATCCTTTTCACCTCGGAAGCATTTTGTACATGCCATTGTAATAATCTATTATATTGTTTACTAGATATGAAGTTAATTTTTCAGGAAGCGGAAAGATGGGTTCTGAAAATCCCGATGAGCATGGGCCGGCGATCGACTTGGGTCAGGATGAGCTACACGTCGGAGGTCTGATCAACTCTGATGGAGAAGAGATGGACTTTAATGAGCCCAGTGAGTACTCTACACATGTGCTTATTGTAATGACTGTACTAGGTTTGTGACGATAATGACTATTGGCTTATTGTACAATATATTTTGGGTCTCAGTATTAATCGTGTGTACAATTTATTTGTTAAAATGGGTAGATTTGTGGTGTTTTTGTTATATAACTAACTTTTGTGGCTAATTATTGGTCCACTCAGCTGTTTAGCTGTTGCAGCTGAGGCCTTTTCAATGATACCATCTAATTAAAAATCGTTTAGTGGGATTATCTTGCATTATCATTATTGTATCAGTGGCATAAAGTAGTTTCAGTGTAATTATTTATTGCTATATTTCTCTGTTACAATATACTGAGCTTCAGAATGTGACAAATGACCGTGTTGAGTTTGTGACCATGTTCTTGTGGCTCCCCCAGAAGACGGTGGTGAGTCCATGTTTCTCCAGAGCCAGGATGAGCGGCCTCAGTCTGACACCCTGTGCCCTGTGTGTGGGAAAGACTTCCAGTACGCATCCAAACTGCAGCGCCACCTCCGCACACACTCTGGAGAGAGGCCCTTCCCCTGCTCCTACTGCGGCAAGCCCTTCACTGAGAAGGGCCTGCTCATGGTACACGAGCGCCTGCACACGGGGGAGAAGCCCTTCCCCTGCAGCTACTGTGACAAGAGGTCGGTCTCAAACATGAGTTCTTTTCTCAAACAGAATACACTCTGTTCCACCTTGTGATAATACAGGAAGTGCTCCACTGTGTTTTTAAACTCCATATACCCTCATATGCTTATCTTTAAAGGTCCTATATTAATGTAACTGATTCTTGTGAGCTTTTAGCCAAGTAATAATATTGTTACCTCCAAACGACAGAATGTTTGAGTGATCCTGGATTATTAATCTGTCTATATCTCCCAGCAATCAAAATCCTCTATTCCACTTTATGACATCATGTAGTAGTAGTTTTGTAAATTAATAGCTCCTTTTACTTTTTTATTTCAGTAGAGATTGGAAATTCCAGGGCTGAAATTATCCAAATGTTTCTGGTGAAGGTGTATGGAGTTTAAAACACAGTGGAGCCCTTCCTGTATTACCACATGACATCACAATGTGGAAGGTGGAATCTTTTCTGAGAAGAATTTAGCCTAAATCTCCAGGGTTTGTGTGTTAAACATGTTAATGAAACAAAACACAACTGCGGGTGATGAGGAAACACTGAATCAGAAAATAATACATGGGCTCTTTTAAGTTAACCACAACCTTTTTACCTTTTTGTTCTGTAAGTTGCCCATTGCAAGGTGGGACAGAGATTTTGAGTTTTAGAAATGTAGACAAACTAATCCAGGATTAGTCAACATGTGTGAATCAATTAAAATACAACTACAATTAATAACAGATCAGTGAGGCACATTTCTGAGGTCACTCCTGTTAGTGTTAGCAACAGGTTTGAATGACAACGTTGCTTGCCCCCTGCCCAATCAACAGTCTACTTCCAACACCCTCGCTCCTGATTGGCTCTTTGGTTGCTACGATACTAGTGGTCAAAATTCTAAATATGGAACTCTGCTCTAAACTAGCCACTATAGCTGCTAGCCTTGATTGACTTTATGACTAGAGCCGAAGGCTGTGAGTGACGTCACACTCCCTCAGTCCTCTTCTTTATACAGTCTATGCTAGGGGCCTCCAACCTGTAGGTTGGGAGCTACCAGTAGCTCTCCACCCTCTTCAAAGTAGCTCGCCAAGGAATTTCTGAATTCTATATTGTGCTGTGTATTTGATTATACACCATTTGATTAATTACCATTGTACATGTATAATTTTGATGCCTAAGTTTGTGCACTGATAAATAATGGTTTATGTTTTATAGGCATCTAACAGTCTAACATCTGGCCTGCCGAGGCTTTTATGTATGCTCCATTTCTTTGCGACTGCAAAAATAGGTAGCTATCTGGCATTTTTGTTGTGTAAAAGTAGCTCAATGGAGGAAAAATCTTGACCCCGGTCTATGCGCTTGGCTCTCAACCACCCAGGGGTACTGTGGTTCTTACTTTAGGAACCACTGTACTAAGCTCAAAGTACTGGGCCAAATCCTGCTGCCTGCGTGTGCTGCAGACAGTGACTAACTCTGTGTGTGTGTGCGTGTGCGTGTACGTGCGTGTGTGTGTGTACGTGCGTGTGTGTACGTGCGTGTGTGTACGTGTGTGTGTGTACGTGTGTGCGTACATGTGTGCGTATGTGTGTGTGTGTGTGTGCGCGCGTACATGTGTGTGTGCATGCATGCAGGTTCACTAGTCAGGGGGAGATGAAGCTTCATGAGCGCACCCACACAGGGGAGCGGCCCTACAGCTGCCGTCTGTGTGTTAAGAGCTTCTCCAGGCACTGGCACCTGAAGAGCCACCTGGAGGCCATGCACGCCCACGTGGTAGAGGGCTTCATCCGCAAAAAGTTCCCCTGCTCTCAATGTGAGAAGAGCTGTAACTCTGCAGCTGAGCTCCGGGACCACCAGAGGACCCATACTGGGGAGCGCCCATACCAGTGCTCCTTCTGTGACAAGGCCTTCGCTCTGGCAGGTGGGGGCGCTGATACTTTCTAATGTCCATGTCCACGTCCACTAGCTCTTAAGAAGTGCTCACTTGTAGAAAGTCAGAAAAACAACACACTTTGAATATTGATATTGAGTCTATTGAATTGTTCATTACAGGCACCACAACAGCCATGTTTTATGTCCCTCCTTACTGTAATGTCAGTGGAGAGGAAGAGGTTAAGACTTGTGTCCCTTTGCAGATGCAGGAGCTAAAGGATTCTATAGACAATGGTTACTACTCCCTCGCAGACTCATCACACATCACGTCACACAGCCAGGGGCATTTACACTGAAATCTGAACTGCTAGTCTAATACAAGAATCTCATGCATTTTTGGAACTAGAAACTATAGGTTTTGCAGGTTTTGTGCAATGGAAATGAGATGTTTCTGTAGTTGTTATTTGCTATTAGAACTCTCACATGTTCTTTGCCTCCCCCTCTCTCTTCAGGAACCTTGGTCCGACACGAGCGTCTGCACACGGGCATCACACCATACCACTGCACAGAGTGTGGGAAGACCTTCTCTCAGCAGTGGACCCTCACCACCCACATGCGCACCCACAATGGCGACCGGCCCTACAAGTGCTCCCACTGCGACAAGTCCTTTGTGACCCCCGGAGAGCTGCGCAGACACAGCCACATCCACTCGGACGACCGCCCACACGAGTGCCCCGAGTGTGGGAGGCACTTCAAACTGGCACAGACCCTTCGCAACCACATCAGGACCTGCCACCGCAAGCCCGGCCAGGAGAGTGCTCAGGAGAGGGGGCACAACTCAGGGCGACTCCCCACAACTGGAGGTCCAAATGCTAACCGCAAAACGGCTAACCAGCCTGCAGCCAACCAGCCTACAGCTAACCAGCCTACAGCTAACCGGGCTGCATCTAACAGGGCTGCAGATGTCCGTCCTGCTGCTGCTGACCAGGTGAGCCTGCCCACACTTGGACCACACAGATGAAACATGCATTATAGAAAATTTTATGGATAGGCCTGACTCAACCAGGTACATGATGTTCTGGGGTCTAAAAATAGGTCAGAGGTCAGAGAATTGATCCAACTCTGGCCTTAGACACTCTCATTGCCTCTGAATATGGTGTGAATGAGGGTGGTGGTTGGAGGGGCAGTTGCTGCAGATTAACAGCCTCGTTTCTGTCAGTCTGCCCCAGGGCAGCTATGACTACTATATTAGCCATTAAGTATGAATGAACAATGACTAGTCGACTCATCGATAATTGATCATTAAGAATTTTGTCGATCACGTTCATTTTTTAATCGACAAACTGAATGTCGGTTGCTGTGGGTAGGATAGCGTAAGGAGATGAGGCTGTGTCTGACAGCACAAACACTGGAGTTGTGTGGGCCTCACAGACCACCTCTCTGCTATGGTCCACCTCCTTGGACATGTCTTTGCGATGGCGCACCTCCTTGGACACGTCTCTGCTATGGCGCACCTCCTTGGACACATGTTGGCTATGGTGGACCTCCTTTTAATTATTAATCATTAATTCATTATTATTAATGATAAGATAAGATATCCTTTATTTGTCCCGCAATGGGCAAATTTCATAAAATTATTATGTGGCCTGCGCACGTATGAAAACATGAACCATCTCCAACGTGATATACGCACAGAACAGACTCAGCAGCACATCCCTCTGTCACAGATAGAACACTCATATTCCACTGAGTCGTGTCCTTTAATCCAACAGAAGCTGACCTCATCAGGGCACAAGGAAAGAGCTTTTTTTTTTTCTCAGCCCTTATAGCTTATGCAAATGAGCCATGTGATTTTAAATTTCATTTCTGTAAACAAATGTGCCAAAGCTGCATTAAACACATTCTAATTTCACACGGGCTGATGTGGCTCTATAGTGGTTATGGTTTATATGTTGCAAAGTTAAGTCGCTGAGTGGCTAACGCTCATGCCTCACAGCAAAAACATTGCGAGTTCGATGCCCGGGCCTTTCTGTGTGGAGTTTGCATGTTCTCCCCATGTCTGGATGGGTTTCCCCCATCAACTCAAAACATGCAGCACCTCCTATGAACTAACATCAAGGACCATGACATCCACCCTCCTGTGGGCTCACCACTCACAGAGGGGTTCATGGGGGGTCAGGTGCTATGAGGATTGAGCAGCGAGCTGCCCCCACGACCCAGCTGTACAAGGCAGAAGAAGATGGATGGATGGAAAGTTGAGTTTATTTATGCAGATTAGTAATAGTAATAATAATGATGATAATTTTAATATAAAAACATGAATGATTAATCGAAAAATCGATCATTAATTCTCCTGATGATCGATTAAGAAAATTGAATCAAATGCCTAACCCTAATAATGACCCTGGTAATTCCCAGAGCACAGTCTCTCACCCCATGCTCAAAGCCTCTTTTTCCACTGGCGTGGTTTGCATGGGGCCTTGGGACGAATCTGTTTGGTGTGGCTCCCTCCAGCCCAGTTGTGTTTCCATGCTCCAGGCTCTTGGACTGTTTACTATCTTGTTTTCACTGGAATCTGGAGTCTCTCTTGTGTAATCATCTGATTCATTTATTTAACCACGCCTGGAGTGATACCGTACAAAGCCCCAGACCCCGTTTGGAGCTAGGGTCCGAGTCTGAGGTTCAAACAGGGCCGTACGAGTCACTTTAGGCAGTGGAGACACTTGCAGCTTATACCGATCCACTCCAAAGCGACCCGGTAGAAACCAGGCCAAAGATCTTTCCTATTTTGTGTTTGTCCAGCCACTCCACCGTCCCAGGGTTCCACAGACCCCCTCCCCAACAGCAGAACCCCTCCACGCTGACGCCCAAAGTGAGGAGGAGTCCCCGGAGCACTTGGACCACAGCTCCAGCCCTGTCAGTGTGGTGGTGAAGGAGGAGGAGGAGGAGACGCCTCTCTGTGGTAACATGCACTTCATATAGGCCAGACTACAGCCTTTACTTCTTCAAAACATGTCTGGAGCTTTTTGTTTAGTTTGAGTAATCCTGCATGTGTAGTCCTTGTACTTCTCCAGAGATTAGGTCATGTGGTCATTTTTGAAGCTCTAATCATAAATGACCACATTAAATTGTCCATCAAAAATGTACCTCAGGTCAATTTGAACAAAAATTTGAGATGTAGTTACTTTTTGTAACTACATGTTTTCAAGAAATGTAAGCCAGTACTTAAGATCATTCTTATCTTGTGGCACAAGATCTTGTCCTGTCCCTTCTAATGCCTGATTGGAAATGGAGATGATGTTCATCAAAGTATATTATCCAAATGCAGACATTATTTTAAGTTAGAAAAATTGAAATACTTATCCCAAGGTGACCAAAGACTTAAAGATTCCGAAATGTGTGTTCTTTCAGTGGGTCTATGTCTACCCACACATATAAAGGATGATCATCCCTGGTGGTTACTGCTGGCTGTTTCTTTTAATAAGACTCTAGTAATGTGAATTATAATAATATGATTGAAGATAAAGTCATATTGTGCTCCGATTCTTCACATGAACTTTATTGTGGATATGGAAGTAGAGCATGTGATTGTTCTCCAGCTGTAGGAGGGTCCAGGAGGGAGGAGGAGCCCCAGAGGGACAATCCACATGAAGCTGTGAGAAAGCCTCCAAAGAAACGCAAAGTCAAGGTCCGAGTGAAGGAGGAGGAAGAGGAGCCCATGAACTGTGAGTCTGCCAAATGTTTAGGTACACTAGGGGGATTTGTACATTTTCCTGTTAGTTAACGATAAGGCAAATTATATTCAAATCAAATAGGAACTCTTAGCTTGAGAGCTACAGACATCAGAACTATGCTAGCTTTGCCAAAAGAACACTGACTCATGAGGAGGGGTGTTTTGCCGCGTTCAGACTGCGGTGTCAGGGGTCTATGGGGTCACATGCGTAGACCAGTCCTACGCTTCTCCAGCGCATTTCCGGCATTCACGCGATGTGTCTTGAGCGTCAGCACCACAGGCGTCAGATGAGTTGCAAAATCTGAACTTGCGGCAAACTTTTCCACGCGTCAACACAAGCATCTGCCCTGAAATGCAAAGGCATCCAACTAGAGGTGTTTGGTGCGTTTTTGACGCCGCGGTCTGAACGCAGCTTTAGAGTGAGACCTGACCGGCTCTGTGCTCCCTCTGTAGTGTCCTTGGTGAACTCTGCTAAAGTGAAAAGGGGGAGGTGCCCGGGCATGCCCTCACAGCAAGAGGAGCTGGATGATCTGTCCAAGAGTCCGTTCTGCTGTGGTCTGTGTGGGCGAGACTGTCGGAAGATGTCCGCTCTGCAAGTTCACATGCGCATCCACTCAGGAGAAAAGCCCTACTGCTGTTCCTACTGTGGCAAACAGTTCACCCAGAGAGGCCAACTCACCGGGCACCTGAAGATCCACACGGGGGAGCGGCCCTTCACCTGCCCCGATTGTGGAAAGAGCTTTGCTCACTCTGGAGCCATGAACCGCCACCGGCTCACCCACACAGGAGAGAGGCCCTACCACTGCCAAGTGTGCCCACGCACCTTCAACCAGTCCGGCCGCCTGCGCGAGCACGAGAAGATCCACAGTGGGGAGAAGTTTGACTGCCCACAGTGTGGTAAGGACTGGCTGATTTCACATCTCAGAGGGGGGCACGAGCCGGTGTTTTACAATAGTCATGATTTCCTTAGTGTCCTTCCCTTCCTTTCCAGATTGGGATCATCCATCATAAAGTGAACCTATTGGGGGATATCATCATGTATGTGACTGTGAGCACTACCACATCATACTGGTGATACACCATACATAGAACAGCCCATTCAACTGGCAGCCTGCACCAAATCTGACCCATCTTTGATTGGGCTGTGACCATTTTTTCTGACCTAAATGTCCCACTATCAGCAGGAGCGCAGAGCCGCATCATTCACTTTGCGTTGTGCTGCAAACACACACATCACCCGGGCTGTCCTGAGTGTGGCTTGTTTTCCTGGTTAACTCTTCATGAAATAATAAGAACACATCTCCTAGAAGTTGCCCCCCTCTCTCCTGCCATCCTCCACAATGGACACGTTATTGGCATATCCACGCGCCCCACATATAAGCTCGTACATGAGCTCCACGCTTGGTGCTGACCTGACAGCCCGGTTTAGTCTACGCTGCACTGTTCAGAGGCTCTAAGGCACAGGGCCACTCACCCCTCCCAGTGGACAGTCCTGTGTATGCTACTGTGGTCTGGATCTCACTTGTATTCACTGCCTACATAACGCCATTTAAGTGTGGGCATTTGGAGACGAGAGCGATGAGGGGTCGCATTACACAAGGAGGAAGCAGGGGAAAGTAAGGGCAGAGCTCATAGTCAGCACGGAGCGTAGAGCACATCACCTCATGCTTTGCCAGAGGCATGCTTAGCCTCATTGTAGTGCTCAGTAGCACTGTAGTTTGGTCATTGCTTTGTTATTCTGCTGCACTGTATAATACCGTAACATATGGGTTGTGTATAGGCCTATATTATTTCTTTAAAATAAAAACATATCTCCTATTTATAGTCCACATTATGCTCATTTGTCAATCATGACATCCGTCAATCTGCCCCCCCTGAAAATAAAGTTGAAAAGCTCCGCAGTCAGTATTCTTTTGAGTGAATGCTTACTTGTACTAGTAGTTATCATATATTCTTTTCAGTGGTTGTAATTCTTGAGTGTTATTTCTATCCGTGACTGACAGTGCTTGTGACTTGCCTAGGTAAGACGTTCACGCGTGCGTCCAGCCTGAAGAACCATGTGCGCCTGCACACAGGCGAGCGGCCCTACATGTGTGACCTGTGTGGGATGGGCTTCACCCGCTCGCAGAGCCTCCGCCTGCACCGCCGCAAACACCTGGGCCTCCAGCCCAAAGAGGAGCCCGGGGAACCCGACGAGCTGGATGAGAGCATGTTTGAAGACTTCTACAGTGACCACAACTCTCCCATCAACATGTGTATAGCTGACCAACAGGACTGTGTCAACGGGAGGGTCAGTGATGAGCAGAAGGACCAGTGGTTTATAGGACACAGACTGTTTGATTCAGCTCCTCCTCACACCTCCAACCTGAACCGCACATAACACTGGGGCTGGCCTCCTACATTCCTTTACCTCTGCTCCATCTTCTACAGACCTATCCTTCTCCTCTAGCTCTGACACTGTTCTCCACACTTGTCATTCTCCTCTGGACCTCTGCTCCATCTTCTAAACCCCTGTCCTCCTCTGGACCTCTGCTCCATGTTCTCCACCCCTGTCCTCCTCTGGACCTCTGTTCTATGTCCTCTAACCCTGTCCTCCTCTGGACCTCTGCTCCAACCTCTACACCCCGTCCTCCTCTAGACTTCTGCTCCAACCTCTATTCCCCTGTCCTCTGGACCTGAGGACCAGGCTGTGCGCAGTGCGCTCATCACTACCTAAAACTCATATTTATTTGGTGCACATGTGTATACAGCAGGTTCTTCTCAGTCTCCTCCTCCTGCTGTGGATGATGGATGCATCCTCTGTGTGTTCTCAGTTCAATAGTGGATTCACACTATTTCCTTTATGTTTGTGCCCTTGGGCATCAGAATGTCCAGTGATGTGTTTACCTCTGGTGGTCACAGCACATCTACTGGCCTGGCTGATACACTACAAATGTAGTAACATTCTTTTTTACGTTACTCAACACAGCATTAATGGCTGTAACAGGAACAGGATACAAGTTTTTCTACTAAACTGCAGGTTCAAAGCAGTGCTCTGGTGCATATACCAATGTGTGGGCCTTACCACCTCATCATGTTTTTTTCTAACCGTTTAGATTTCCAATCCTTGGGTTCATGCAGTATCATGCAGTATACGGGTGTGGAAGGTGATGTTCACTCACCAGTCTCACCATGGAGATTTTTTATTTTTTTTTATTTTAGTTTGATCAGAACAAGACCAGAACAATCTACCTGAAATCACTATGACCAATCAGTATTTAGTCCTAGCAGAGCTTTTGTTGACGATTCTGTTCACCTTTACATGTATATACGTTCAGATGTATTCAGTGATTAGAATGATGAATATGGGGCTTGTGATGTCAGTGTAAGTCATTTGTTTTCATCTGTAAAATGATTACTGTAAGCAACACTCACTTTCAATAAGTGCAATTGATATTTGGGCTTTAAAGCGAGACTTTAGCAGACTGTTACCGTTAGCCAAAATGTACAGTGTGAAATGTCTTAATAATCAATGTGTCTTGTGTCAGAACCCCCGATGTAGAGGACACCTGTCGTCAGTGCTGCCTCTAAATGTGTACATTTATATCCAAAGCTCTCCAGTAACCATTTCAATAAAACATGAAAATGGATTGTTGCTTTTTTATTCCAAAATGTGTGTTTAGTTACATATTATTGATGTGATAATTTAGACAATAAATTGAAAAGGTGACTTCATTTTGTTGTGGTTATAATGGTTTTGTTCATGATAAAATCATGTCTTTGTAGTCAAATTTGAGGAAGCCAGAGTTATTTTATATCTTTGCAAAACGTGCTACTCAAGACTAAGTGACCTATCTGAAGAATGCAAGAAACTAATTAATTAATCATTGCATTTATATAGCGCCTATCAAGATACTCGAAGCGCTTTACAGTTCATTATTCATTCACACCACACTGAGTGGTGGTAAATTACTATTGTAGCCACAGCTGCCCTGGGGCAGACGGACAGAAGTGAGGCTGCCAATCTGCACCATCGACCCCTCCGACCATCACCAGCACTCACGCTTACACCACTTTCATACTAGGCAATGTGGGTGAAGTGTCTTGCCTAAGGACACAACAACAGTTTTTGCGACTGGCGCCCCACTGTGGCACCTGGAATTCCCAGTGGTCTCCCATCCAAGTACTACTGTACGCTTGAGGTTAAGAGTGCCAGTGGAAGACCACATCATTTATTGACTGTAATTTGTAGTAACGTTAGTGAATTGCACTGACCTTTTTTGTGTGTGTGACTGGCGCCCCCCTGTGGCACCTGGAATTCCCAGTGGTCTCCCATCCAAGTACTACCCATGCCCGGCCCTGCTGAGCTTCTGAGATCTGACGGGATCAGGCTTTGACAAGCTGGTATGGCTACAAAACATCTTCACATTTTTTAATATTGTCACATAAAGCATTTGTCACTCACTAGACTCAGTGGGAAGAGGAAGCACAACTTTAGTACTGTTTCTTCAGTAACTGTAAAGAGTAAAAGTGTGCTGCTATAAAATTACTCCTTATAATTTTCTAGCAGCAATATTATATATTCATGTCAAGTCATGTATTATTTTTTGAAGAAATGTGACATTTGCCGGAGGACCATGAAGGCCTCTTAAGCGGAAGTGTGTATGTGTGTGTGTGTGTGTGTGTGTGTGTGTGTGTGTAAACACTTTATTGTCCGAGGGGCCCTGAACGTCTCCCAAAGATAAACACGTCCCGCGTGCGCACACGGGTGCGCAGCTTTTAGCATTTAGCATTTAGCTTCCCTAAAATCCGACTGTTCCTCCAGATGTACCGCTGTGAGCCACCGGGCAGATCAGCCTTTGGATAATGGTGTAAATACGCTTCAGGTACGTTTAAACCACGTCTTTTTGCGTAGTCGGTCTTGAATTGTCAGTGGAAGGCATCAGCACCATAGCTGAGATAAGCTAGCTAGACGTTGCGGTGTTTGGGACTACGGCTTTATTTGCTTCTCCCGTTAAATGGCATATTTAAGTTAATTGGGCACATGTTTAAGTTAACTGGGCACAAAACACGTGTTTACAACATGGGGTTAAGCACTCAGTCTTGTGATGAATTGCCTTATTTGTGAACATCCTTGTTTGTCTGCCAGCAGTACATGGACTTTGAATAGAATAGTCGTGTTTGACATGACTGTGGACAAAAGTGAGCAGGACTGAAGCAGCAGCCTGGATGAGCTGCGAAACGTCACAGGACTGAATGTCTCCTTTGCTGAAGGCGGCTGGAGTTTATTTATTATTAGGCCTACTTATGCAATTATGTAAATATAAGATCATTTATACCACTGAGACAATAACCCTAAAGCAGGATTATCCACAAAAAACTATACTAAATTGTTAAAATTGTCAGAATTGATCTCTTTAGTAATTAGATTGTATCTATAATTAGTCATAGAAGTTCAAATCTTTGTATTGTAAAAAACATAATGCACCAAAAAGTTCACACTAGTGCAAAGAAAAGTATGATGATAAATATTGACTCCTAAAATATTGCTCCATCTAACATACTGAATGGAATGATAAATCATATATCAACAGGCCTATGTGTTATGCAACTGATCTGTTGTTTTTTGGTTTAATGTGATTGTGCAATGGGTCATTTCCACATTAATAAAGCACTGATAAACCAGCACAATGTCTTTCAGAACATGCAGGTCTGAACTAGCAGGACTTATTCATTGTAAGACCGCTCAGACACACAGGGACACAGATTCTGAAGAGTTTTTGCTAATGTTCTTAGGTCTTAAAGGTGTGGAGTTAAGATATATTTGGGCTGATTTGTAGGGCAGATTTTGGTCATTTTCTCCAAATGATGCAGCTTAAATTTACTGCACACTCACCCACAGCCCACCTTTTACTGCAAACCTTTTTTCCATGTGTTCAAGAGAAGCTTTTGTGAGTCGCTTTTAGGCAGCAGATCGACCAAAACATCAGCCTGTGCTGGAGATTTAAGGTAAGGTAAGGTTTATATATATAGCGCTTTACACAGACACCTGTCCCCAAAGCACTTTACACAGCATTTTACAGAGCATTTTTTCATTCACTCCATACCCGGTGGTGGTAAGCTGATAACTGATGTGCTGAAAAGTCCAAATATCCTGAAATGTCGGCCAACCGAGATATCAGTCTATCTCTATAAATGATACCAATGTAGGGACAGAAAATGGCACTTAATTTAATATATGACTTAACACAGTGAACTTACTACACAAGCGATCCAGTGGTGCTAAGCAACTGTTATTTATCTGAAGTCTTATTACATTCAATTAAAAGCCCTACCATGGAACACCCAATCCAGATAATTTTTTCCACTTTTTTTCCTAAAATGAAAAAAACAACAACAAACAGGCTTTTATTTGAGTCTACTTTTAGGTTAATACTGTGGCTTTATATGAAATGATGCATATTGCACTTTCGCTTCAGTTTTGGTGTTTCCGCTGTGAATCAGGAACAGAGACGGCTGACTCCTGTGTGTCCAGGCTGCTGTGGTCTGATCCAGGCCTGTCACCATAAATACTTTACCCACCTATTGTTCAATACATGACACATGTGTCCAAGTCATTTCTCTTGAGGTCAGTATTTATCGTGGGGACTTTTTCTTTGTACTAGTTGGCTTGTCATGATAACACATTTATATAATGCTGAAACTAATTTATGCCACTGACACAATAACTCAAGAGCAAATTTAAACCACATAAACTCTTCTACGATAGTGTAAAATTATCACGAGCACAAACAGCAGAATCAGAAGGAAACACTTTACTTCTTAGTTTGCTTACCTAATGAGCGTCATAGTAGTTATTAATTTAATCTTTTATGAATTCAATTTTATCATATGAATTACCAAAAATTGTTCCAGCTGTCATGTATTGAACAAGAAGTCAATATCGTAATTGAGGTGAGTCGATACACTAAGATCAGATTTGAGCATTAGAGGGTTAAATACATAACTGTTTTGCACATTGGGCTGATCCTGTCAGAATAAATTTGTTTCAGTATTATCGTTTATCGTCCGTATTTTCTGTAGCAATATATTGCACTTCACAATATGTTCCCGTGACAGGCCTAGTGTGGTCGCAGAGGAGGATGGTGTCGTACAAGCGTTTGGACCCAGAGCAGGTGCGCTTCTCTGGTGGGGCATTCAGTGACGAGAGGCCCCCAGTCTACGAGGAGACCGCTGTGAGTACAGCCAAGCACCTGCACTACACCGACCAGTCTGTGCAATTCACTAATGTTACTACAAATTACAGTCAATAAATTCTGTGGTCTTCCACTGGCACTCTGCCTCTGATTCTTAACCTCAAACGTACAGTAGTACTTGGATGGGAAACCACTGGGAATTCCAGGTGCCACAGGGAGCCGCCAGTCGCAAAAGCTGTCGTTGTGTCCTTAGGCAAGACACTTCACCCACATTGCCTAGTATGAAAATGGAGTGTGCGTGAGTGCTGGTGGTGGTCGGAGGGGCCGATGGCGCAGATTGGCAGCCTCACTTCCATCAGTCTGCCCCAGGGCAGCTGTGGCTACAATAGTAGCACCACCACTGGGTGTGGAGTGAATGAATAATGCTCTGTAAAGCGTCTTTGAGTGTCCAGAAAAGCGCTATATAAAACTGATGCATTATTATTATTATAGTATTTAGGCTTGTCAAGTATTGTCAGAACCTTTCCTGAATAGCTGATGTTGATCTGGAAAATGAGAGCACATAGACTAGTATATGCCATGGACTCTAGAACCCACCTGGACCACTGAGGGATTACACACTGTAGGAGGAGGGGAGCCAGAGGCCTGTCCCCCTGAACTCAGAACTGTCTTTGATATTAATCTGTGATAAGGAAACCATTCACTGAGGAGCAGACGCTTCCCCAGATCCTGCTGAAGTTTCAAACATTTTCTTATCAGACCCTGGACTGAGCAAAAGGCCCTGGTCAAAGACAATGAAACTTACTTGGACTAGTGCTAGTTTCATTATCACTACAGACTCAGCATTTACGAGTGGCACCAAGTACCCCTAGGATTTTCTGTATTGTTTTTATGTATTGTCAAGACAGTGCTATCCATTGGAATCTGATCACTTCTAACAAAAACACCAAACCAGTAAGGTCTGATCCATGCAGTGTTGTTACGCAGAGGTTGGCATTTTTGCTTCTTAAATTTGTGTCCTGTTACCTCCCAGTTAAGCGTAGTAAAGTAACCTGAAGAGAGAGTGCCTCAGCTGGATTTAAGATAAGATAAACCCCGATTAATCTTCTGAGCCAGTAGTTGAAAGTGAATATTAGGGCTGAAACGATTACTCGAGTAACTCGGATAATTCGATTACAAAAAATATTCGGGGCAAATTCTTTGCCTCGAGGCTTCGTTTAATTCATGTCACCAAAGTCAATTTATTTAAAATGTCTCTGCTATCGTATCGCTCCTCCTTTGTAGACTGCTGCGCCAGTCTGGGATCACTGTTTCACACGGACAGTTATCAATGACGTACATTTCAAAGATTTGAAGCGGCGCGATTTATTCCACGGTGTGGAAATGGCAGATAATGATGTGGCCGCTGCCAGTGTGCACTGGCAAAGCCAACCTGATGTACCACAACAGTACGTCTTCAATGCTGCAGCACTTAAAGCGAAAGCATCCTCATGTGAACTGTACTTCTCTAAGCGCCGCTTCTAAGCGGAGTCGGAGTCGGAGAATCTACGAGGTAATATACTTTTACGATTGCTAACTGAAATGAAAAGTAACGCCTATTAGAATGTACAGTATTTGTAATTATTTGTAACCTGTGTTATGAGTCGATAGTAACGAGGCATAATGAGCAGCAAGAGAGCAAATGATCTCACTCAAATCGCTCCCTTCCTCACGTATACACAGACACACGCACACACTCGGTGTTTCCCATATCAGAAACGTCTAGTTCGTTGTTCTACTTTTACCAAAAATCTGATTTAATCTAGAACCGCTGGCATCAATAATTCCAATATCAGAGAAAGGAAATATTTTACCGACGTTTACGAACACTTATCTGTTCGCTAGTTCTATATTTAGCTTATTAATTAGGCTAGTTAAAGGATTAACGTTGTCACTTAGAAAACTCCTGTCTTATAAGCCAATAAGCCAAAGGTTTTACACTTGTTTAAAAAAATGTTGACTTTAAATAAAAACCTTTTTGTGAGGAATAACAGCAATTGCTTGCTCATTTTAAGAGGCCTTTCATGTTGCGTTACACACTATTGATATAGTTGTATAAAAACAAAAAGTGTGATTTATCCGATTACTCGATTAATCGATGATATAATCGACAGAATACTCGATTCCAAAAATATTCGATAGTTGCAGCTCTAGTGAATATTTTGACCTTGTTCATTTACCAAAATAAACCACACAAAGTAATTTTGGCCTCACTGTTTCTTAAGAGTGTAAATTGGATGTGTTTGTTGTGATTCATGGAATCTGGTGCCTCAATAGTCCATCCATCCATCCATCCATCTTCTCCCGCTTAATCCGGCTGGGTCACGAGGGCAGCTTGCTGCCCAATACTCATAGCACCTGACCTCCCCCTATGAAGCCCTCTGCAGGTGGTGAGCCCACAGGAGGGTGGACGTCATGGTCCTTGATGTTAGTTCATAGGGGTGCCTCAATAGTATGTCTGTTTTAATAACAGAGCATTATGCCTACACACACACACCCAATTTACACTATTCACACATGTAGCATATTTCCTACAACACATTTAAGACCACATGGGAATAGAAAAGAAAGTACTACCATTTAATGTGGAAAATCACTTTCAATTGAGTTTTCCATTAATAGAATAGATTATGGTGACCTGCTGTAGTCTAAAATTATCCCCCATAGCCTAAAAAGAATATGGACTAGATACTGGCATAACAAAATGTCCCTTGTTGCTCTTTGTATTGTCATTCACATAACATAACTGCACTGTTCAGAAAGACTGCTTAAATAGCATTGTGCTATTGCAGTTATTAATGGTAGTATTGTGCCACACTGATTTAGTTTATTCCATGTATATTCCACCGTGAAAGACAAAGAGCACATGTTACTGTGGAGTTGTTGGCTCATGTGTTTGTGTGTGCAGGTCCCAGAGCCTGAGGAGACCCCTCTGATGCGCTGGACTCCTCGCTGCTCGGTCTCTAGAAGCCTGTTTGTGATTGGCTGTCTGCTGCTACTCCTGTTGGGGTGCTGGCTCCTGGGAACCAGATATTGGCTCCTCTCCTCCCCCTCTTCCTCACTCCCCCACCGCCCCCCTGCCCCTGCCCCAGGCAGAGCCTCTAACCTTAACTCCACTGTATCCCCCACCGCCCCTGCTCCCACCAGAGAAGGGTGCACAATGGTGCCAGAGGCCTGGAGGTTTGACTGTTACCCGGAGAGAGGGGCAATAGTGACTCAGGAGATGTGTGAGGCCCGGAACTGCTGCTTTGTCCCAGGGCGCGCTGGGCAGGATGGGTTGCCCTGGTGCTTCTATCCCCCAGACTTCCCCTCGTACTCCCTGGTGTCTGTGCAGCCCACACCCCTGGGGCAGAAAGGTGTCCTGCAGAGGCAGTACCAGACCTACTACCCAGGAGACATCATGAGCCTGCAGCTGGAAGTGTTTGAGGAGACCAACTCACGCTTACATGTCAAGGTATGTGGCTCAGGTGCTCCATGAAGTTACATCAGTGGTCCAATTCTTCCATTCTGAGCAGAACAATTTAAAACTTACTCCCAAAGACAAAGTACAAGCACACTGGTAAAAGACCAGCTTTTACCAGTGTACTTGTACTATGCCTCTTTTTTATATTTTCACCAATGTAAAGTCGTATTCATCTGCCAAAGAAAGTGTAGGATCATTCACATAGTGTAGGATCATTCACATAGTGTAGGATCATTCACATAATGTAGGATCATTCACATTATGTAGGATCATTCACATAATGTGAGGGGGAGGAGGGTCTGGAGGACTAAAGAGGAGAGTGAGGGGAAGGAGGGTCTGGAGGACTAAAGAGGAGAGTGAGGGGGAGGAGGGTCTGGAGGACTAAAGGACAGAGTGAGGGCTAGGAGGGTCTGGAGGACTAAAGGGGAGAGTGAGGGGGGAGGAGGGTCTGGAGGACTAAAGGGCAGAGTGAGAGGGAGGAGGGTCTGGAGGACTTAAGGGGAGAGTGAGCGGGAGGAGGGTCTGGAGGACTTAAAGGGAGGGGTAGGAAGGTCTGGAGGACTAAAGGGGAGGGGGAGGAGGGTCTGGAGGACTAAAGGGGAGTGTGAGGGGGGAGGAGGGTCTGGAGGACTAAAGAGAGTGAGGGGGAGGAGGGTCTGGAGGACTAAAGGGGAGAGTGAGAGGGGAGGAGGGTCTGGAGGACAAAAGGGGAGAGTGAGGGGGAGGAGGGTCTGGAGGACTAAAGGGGAGAGTGAGGGGGGAGGAGGGTCTGGAGGACAAAAGGGGAGAGTGAGGGGGGAGGAGGGTCTGGAGGACAAAAGGGGAGAGTGAGGGGGAGGAGGGTCTGGAGGACTAAAGGGGAGAGTGAGAGGGGAGGAGGGTCTGGAGGACAAAAGGGGAGAGTGAGGGGGAGGAGGGTCTGGAGGACTAAAGGGGAGAGTGAGAGGGGAGGAGGGTCTGGAGGACAAAAGGGGAGAGTGAGGGGGAGGAGGGTCTGGAGGACTAAAGGGGAGAGTGAGGGGGGTGTTGGGGTATAAGGATCAGTGTGATTGGTCGAACAGGTATTCACATTTTAAACTTCGCCCCTGTAGCCAGTGTTTGTATGAGAAACACTTAGTGACATCTTTCATGATGTGTACATATACACAGATATACTAATACACAGTTTGGTAATCAAAAGGTGTATTTAATTTTTAGTTCCACTTCAAAAACTGCAGCATTTGCTATTTGCTTAAGTATCACGATTTTCCCCACAAACATCAAAATCTCCTGTCTTGTTCTGCATAAAAATGTCTATCCTTGTAGTTTTGTCTGTACAAACATGCTCTGAAATGTGATTCTTTCATTTCTTTGTCAAATCGGATTTCAGTCATTTTGTTCATTCTCCTGGACGTGTTTGAAATGTGAACTTTGAACAGAATCCTGTTATTAAAACATGAATCCAATGTCTAATTCAATACTTGTCTAAAAAAAATCACAATTCAATTTTTTTTAATCATTCAACACTGTTATACTGGACCAATATTATTCTAGTATTATCCAAAATACAAAGGGTAAGGAGTGCTGGGTGGGTCTTTTGGGTATAATGTGTAACAAGAACTGTTACCTTTATGACAGCATGGCTATTGAAAAATGGTACATACAGTCAAAGCATAACATGTTACATTTAACTTGTATAGATTTAGATGCATTTATTTAAAGGGACTATGCATATTAATGAACATAGTGTAAATATGCCAGAATTATCTCAATGGTTGTTTTCCTTCTGTGGTCCCTGAGACCTCAGGACAAGACACAACATTTAGCACTGTACACACACTCAATAACACACACAGTAAACACATGACAACTTTTAAAATGAAATAAAAACACTTCAGTGATCACAGACCTGGTTCCTCTTGAGCCAACATTTTAGGTGCATTTATGTTTAATGTGAGAGTGTCTGTGAGAGCAGCTAGGGGGCGCTGTTCCAAACCTCTGTGCCTGTGACTAACAGCTCCTGTTATTGACAGCTCCTGTGACTGTGGGCTGTGTGTCTCAGAGGAGCTTCACAGTCAAGTATCGTGTGTGTCTGAATAGTGTGTAAGCGAGTTTTTTCAGGTTCCTCACACACCTGTGAGCCTGTTTGCAACTGAGCAAGGCCGTGCTGGGCCCAAACACATATGTGTCAATAGTGATAATGCTGTAATAAAGGTTGTGCCTCGGATTTTTGTCACTAGTCTAGGATTATTCTCTTGCTGTACTGAATGCACTGCTGCTGTGTTCCTCCCAGATCACTGATCCTTCCAGCCCCAGGTATGAGGTCCCCATAGAGGTCCCCTCTGCCACAGAGAGGGCCCAGACCCCAGAGTATGTGCTGGAGCTGTCCAAAGAGCCGTTTGGAGTCATCGTGAGCCGAAGATCCACAGGAGCTGTTCTGTGAGTCCACCTGGGACACAGCCAAACACAGCACTGCACTCTCATGCACATGTGCTCATTGTTGGGGCCTTAGTCCTGAGTTTGGTGTGAAAAAACCTAATCCAACAGTTGAATGAAATGAAGGTCTGAGTCAAAGACTTGTCAATAGAAATACAAATAAGACAATAATTAAGCAAAACATTCCAGAGGAATCCTCTTACCATGATGTATGGGACACAATAACACTTTTCCTGGTAACTCAAAGACGCTAAACATAAGACAAGGACAAGCTGAAGGAACGACGAGTAGGCTAATGAGGGAGAGCAGTGAGAAAAGTTATGCACCGTTTTAGTTTAGTCCTGGTTTATGCCTACATTTGTTAAGTCATAGTTAACAAGGGTTATTCCTGGTTTAATTCTAGGTTAGTACAAGGTTTAGTCCTAGTTTAGTTCTAGGTTAGTAGAACAGTGTCTCACTGTGGGACACTGTTTGTGTGTGTTTGTGTATGTTTGTCTCTGTTTGTCTCTGTTTGTCTCTGTGTGTCTCTGTGTGTGTATGTTTGTCTCTGTTTGTCTCTGTGTGTGTATGTTTGTCTCTGTTTGTCTCTGGGTGTGTATGTTTGTCTCTGTTTGTCTCTATTGTGTTGGTTCCATGTCTTCACTGGGTCTTGTGTCCGGTGTGTCCAGTGTGAACACCAGCGTGGCTCCTCTCCTGTACACAGACCAGTACCTGCAGATGTCCAGCTCCATGGCCTCTCCGTACGTCTATGGCCTGGGCGAGCACCGCTCCTCCTTCCAACAGGACATCCAGTGGAACACACTGACCATGTGGGCGCGTGATGTGCCTCCTACGGTAACTGTCCACACTACGCCTACTGCTACTACTGCTACTGTGACTGCTACTAACTACTGCTGATTATAACTACTAAGTAACTCCTACTGCTGCTATGACTTCTACTGCAACGAGAAGCAGGAGAGGACACCAGGGCTTTCTCTGCCTCTCCTGCAGCTCTGTGCCTTTCTCACACTCTACAGCTCCTTCTGTGTGTCACAGTGCAGAGACATGTCTGTATTCACCACACATGTGCAAAATGCCTCATGTGTTTCAGATGGGGTGTCACGTCCCAATTCCACAAACCACAGTCCCCATGCAGGGCTCATAGAAAATAATGTAGGCAGCAATTGTCAAAGCTTGTCAAGGTGACAAAGCATCCCTGTGTACACTGGCCTTAAGACTGCTACTAACTACTACTATGAGTATGAACTACTAACTACTGCATCTACTAACTTCTACCATGATTTGTACAACTACAGTGACTATATTACTAACTACTACTGCTTCTAACTGCTGCTAACTACAACTATGAGTGCTTTTTTATTTTTTTTTATTTTTTTTACTATTATATAAAATTCAGGACTTGCACAATACACTTTGCACTTTAGGATTTATGCAATACACATAGCACTTTAGAACTCGTGAATACACACTGCACTTAAGAACTCGTGCGATACACACTGCACTTTAGAACTTGTGCAATACACATTGCACTTTAGAACTTGTGCAATACACATTGCACTTTAGAATTTGTGCAATACACACTGCACTTTAGAATTTGTGCAATACACTTTGCACTTTAGAACTCATGCAATACACACTGCACTTTAGAACTTGTGCAATACACTTTGCACTTTAAAACTCGTGAAATACACTCTGCACTTTAAAACTCGTGAAATACACTCTGCACTTTAGAACTCGTGCAACACACACTGCACTTTAGAACTTGTGCAAATACACACTGCACTTTAGGATAAATGTATCAATATGTGCATTTTATTCATTGCACTTTATATAAAATCTCCTATAATATTGTTGAAACCCTTCTGAGTTTATGTTTTTGACTTGGCTTCCGTTTTGCTCTGTGTGTATTTATTTGTATTTTGTTTGTTTTTTATTGGACTTTATGTTATGTTATGTGTGGCCTTAAAGGTACGAACGACGTGTCCAGTGACTACATATGGAAACTAGCCTGCGGCTAAAATCTGGCATATTTACATATGTCTCCTCATGTGTTCATTAATATGCACTGTCCCTTATATATAAATAAATAAAATAAATAAAATAAAATATGAACTACTCGTGTATTAATACCACAACTGCTACTGCAACTGCTGCTGCTATCTATACTAATACAATGTACTGTGTAAACAGGAGAAAACCAACCTGTACGGTGTGCACCCGTTCTACCTGGGCCTGGAGGAGGGAGGCCAGGCTCATGGATTCTTCCTGCTCAACTCCAACGCCATGGGTCAGTCTACCTCTCCACACATTGTTTCCAGTGATGCATCATGTGTACAAAACGCACTTGACACTGTGCTACAGAGGCCCCTGTGCACTCTGACCTGAGACTGTGTTTAAACTGTGTTACAGAGGTCCCTGTGCACTCTGACCTGAGACTGTGTTTGAACTGTGTTACAGAGGCCCCTGTGCATTACAGTTGTAGTCTTTCTTTAGACCTGGTTTAATCTCAGTTTAGACCCCTTTAGTCTCTATTTAGACCTGGTTTAGTCTCAGCGTAGACATGGTTTAGTCTCAGTTTAGACCTGCTTTAGTCTCAGCGTAGACATGGTTTAGTCTCTGGTTTAATGGTTATCTGTGTTATTGGGAACTGTCTGTGCACATGATTGTAGTGAGGCCATGTGTGAACATATTCTATATATAATATATATAAATGTAAAAGAATATATAAAAGAAAAGCTGCTTTACACCAGATGAAGTTGGTTAAACTGAGCCATAGGAGGAGCGTGTGAAACAAAATGTAGCAGGCCTCAGTCTGTGTCAGGCTGATGTGTCCACCTCTTTCCATACATATGATGTAATGTTGTTTTGGTCAGATGTGGTGCTGCAGCCTGCTCCTGCCATCACCTGGAGGACCATCGGAGGGGTGCTGGACTTTTACCTGTTCCTGGGCCCAGAGCCGGCCTCAGTGGTGCAGCAATACCTGGAGGTGGTTGGTGAGGAGCACACAGTGGCAAGAACATGCTTTTCTAGTCATAAGCTCCTTCATATACTGTAACACATGTACATATGTATGTATACAGGACGCCCAGCCATGCCCATATACTGGGCCTTGGGCTTCCATCTCTGCCGCTGGGGCTACAAGACCAGCAACACTACCTGGGACGTGGTGAAGAGCATGAGGGACTATGGTATACCTCAGGTTAGTACGAGTTTTAAAAAGCACTTACAATCACAACTGAACATGGGTCTGAGCCTGAACCTGCAGACAGGGACACAACCAAGTGTGTCTCATTCTCACTTTATGTTCAGGCCTCATGTGAAGCTTAGAACCTCCAGAATTCCCTCCCTGAGCTGCTGAGGCTGCACTAGCACTGGCTCATGACTGGTGCAGGTGCTGGAGTTTAGGGAGTGTCCGTTCAGATCAGAGAGAGGACATTTAGGGTTAAATCAACTGAACTTCAGCACTGAAACTGGTAACCCAAATGAGAGACTCATGTGAGGCTTTCTGATTGGACAATCGTCTTGATCCAGTGTTTTTTTGTAATTAAGAATGAATCAGCATTACAATTATTATCAGTAATAGTTACATTTGATTTGAACACCCTGGTAAAAAAAATGCTTCATTCTGTTTTCTAGTGAAATATTCTGGTCAAATGTAGAATGTGAGCTGTGTTTGCGTACTGACACATAAGCCCTTTATTCTGTGAGCAGGATGTCCAGTGGAACGACATCGACTACATGGAGCATTTCTTGGACTTCACCTATGACACAGTGAACTTCAACAGTCTGCCCGAACTGGTGAAGGACCTGCACGCCCATGACCAGCGTTATGTCCTCATCCTGGTACACACACACAGACACTCATACCCACACCCACACACCCATGACCAGCATTATAACCTCATCCTGGTACACACACACACACACACACACACCCATGACCAGTGGTATGTCTTCATCCTGGTACAGACACACACACATGCCCATGACCAGTGTTTATGTCCTCATCCTGGTACACACACACACGCCCAAGACCAGCGTTACGTCCTCATCCTGGTACACGCACACACACGCCCATGACCAGCGTTACGTCCTCATCCTGGTACACACACACACACACACACACGCCCATGACCAGCATTACGTCCTCATCCTGGCACACACGCACACGCCCATGACCAGCGTTATGTCCTCATCCTGGTACACACGCACACGCCCATGACCAGCGTTATGTCCTCATCCTGGTACACACACACACGCACACGCCCATGACCAGCGTTATGTCCTCATCCTGGTACACACACGCACACGCCCATGACCAGCATTACGTCCTCATCCTGGTACACACACGCACACGCCCATGACCAGCGTTACGTCCTCATCCTGGTACACACACGACACGTTTCTTTGGACACTACATTGATGTGCTTTCATTTCCTATAGACTCCTATATCAGAATCAGATCAGAATCAGAATTACCGTAAATTCCGGATCACAAGCCGCTACTTTTTTTCTACACTTTCAACACTGCGGCGTGTAATATGAAGCGGCTTTTTTATTTTTTTTTTCATCGCGGGAAAAACATGGACCAATAAAATGAATAAGTAGTTCACTGAGGTCCAATGAAATTGTATGATTAATCACAACTTCCTTATTTCAGTCTTTCTGCTAACCCTCATCAACATGGAGAATACCAGACAAAAAGCATATGATGCAGCTTTTAAACTAAAAGCGATCACTCTGGCAGTTAAAGAAGGAAATCGAGCTGCTGCCTGTAAAATTGGCATAAACGAGTAGATAGTGCGAAGGTGGAGGCTCCAGCAAGAAGAACTGAGCCAGTGTAAAAAGACAACCAAAGCTTTCAGAGGTAACCATAGCAGATGGCCTGAGCTTAAAAACTTTCTGGAGGACTGGGTTAACACGCAAAGAGCGGCCGCGGTGTTTCCGCTGTACAAATCAGACTGAAGGCTAAAGCGATCGCTACCGTGGTTTATTCCCAGAGCGCCAAGGTGTGTATGTGCATGTCGCGTGTGTGTGTCCCAAGTGTGTGAAGGTGTGTAAGTGCCTGTGGCGCGTGTGTGTCCCAAGTGTCACCAGTGAGCGAGTCCGTCCCCAGAGTTCAGCGGGGGACCGCGTCCGCGGCCCGTCCCGGAGGCGCTCCAGGTGGCGGGGACGCAGAAGCGAACCCCCCGCCTAGTCTTTGGCCAGCGGTTTATAATATGGTGCGGCTCATATAATTACAAAATTGATTTTTCTTCATAAATCTGAGCATGCGGCTCTTAACAGGGTGCGCTCTGTAGTCCGGAATTTACGGTACTTGTATTCATCCCCGAGGGGAAATTTTCTTTGTTACAGATGCAACCGACCAAGAGCATGTACATCAAACAAGTTACAAAATAAGCTAAATACAATAAGATAAAAGATAAAATAGCTCTGTCTGGGAAATTATTTACATCATTGACATCTTTATGACTATATACATGTGTGAGCAGGGAATAGGATGAAAAGGATTGAGTAGTTTGTGAGTTAAAGTGCAGCGTTCAACAGTTTGATGGCGACAGGCAGGAAAGATTTCCTGTGTCTCTCAGTGGAGCAGCGCGGCAGCCGCAGTCTATGGCTGAAAGAGCTCCTCTGATTGGCCAGCACCTTGTGGAGGGGGTGGGAGGGAGAGTCCCGGATAGTCCAGATTTTGTCCAGCATTCTCCTGTCCAACACCACCGCCAGAGAGTCCAGCTCCTCCCCCACAACATGTCCAGCCTTCCTAATGATCTTCTCGAGTCTATTAGTGTCCCTCACGCGCAGACTGCTGCCCCAGCAGACTACAGCGTACATGATGGCACTGGCCACCATAGACTCGTAGAACATCCTGAGCATTGTCCTGCAGATGTCAAAGGACCTCAGCCTCCTCAGGAAATAGAGGCGGCTCTGGCCCTTCTTGTAAACCGCGTCCATGTTCCTGCTCCAGTCCAGTTTATTGTCCAAGTACACCCCCAGGTACTTGTACTCCTCCACCACGTCCACACTGACCCCCCGGATGGAGATGGGGGTCACAGCAGCTTTGGTCCTCCTAAGGTCCACCACCAGTTCCTTTGTCTTCATCACGTTGAGCTGGAGGTGGTTCTCCTCACTCCAAGTGACAAAGTTGTCCACTACAGTCCTGTACTCCTCCTCGTCACCCCCGCTGATGCATCCCACCACTGCAGAGTCGTCAGAAAACTTCTGAAGGTGGCAAGACTGGCTGCAGTAGTTGAAGTCCGTGGTGTAGAGGGTGAAGAGGAAGGGAGACAGGACTGTCCCCTGTGGAGCACCAGTGTTGCTGACCACCCTGTCCGACACACAGCTCTGCAAACGCACATACTGTGGTCTTCCAGTGAGGTAATCCACAATCCAGGACACCAAGGAGGCATCCACCTGCATCACTGCCAGCTTCTCAGCCAGCAGAGCCGGCCTGATGGTGTTGAACGCACTGGAGAAGTCAAAAAACATGATCCTCACAGTGGCAGCCGGCTTGTCCAGGTGGGAGTAGACTCTGTGGAGTAGGGTCAGGATGGCGTCATCTACTCCAAGGTGGGGCTGGTAGGCAAACTGGAGAGGGTCTTGCAGATGTTGGACCATAGGCCTCAGCTGCTGCAGGACGAGTCGTTCCAGAGTCTTCATGATGTGGGAGGTCAGTGCCACGGGCCTGTAGTCCTTAGGGTCGCTGGGGCGCGGCATCTTCGGGACAGGGACGAGGCACGATGTCTTCCATAGCAGGGGGACTCTCTGAAGACTCAGGCTCAGGCTGAAGATCTGGTGCAGAACACCACTGAGCTGGGGAGCACAGCCCTTCAGGACTCTGGGGCTCACTCCATCAGGTCCTGGTGCTTTCCCGGCCTTCAGTCTCTGCAGTTGACACCTCACCTGCTCCTCAGTGACAGTCAGTGTGGAGGTGTCGGGAGGGGGAGGGGTGGTGTCGTCTGAGGTGTGAGCTGGGTCTTCCACAGGAGACGGGGGAGGGAGGGGTAGGGGGCTGACTGCTGCTGGCTGGAGCTGGACAGTTCCTGCAGTGTCAAAGCGATTGAAGAAGATGTTGAACTCATTAGCTGTGTTCACGTCTCCCTCAACGCTTCCCCCTCGGGTCGGCTTGTGTCCCGTGATGGTCCTCATGCCGCTCCACACTTCCCTCATGTTGTTCTGCTGAAGTTTCCACTCCAGCTTCCTCCCATGTCTCTGTCTGGCCTGGCTCAGCTGCACCTTCAGTTTCTTCTGAGCAGCCCGGGCCTCCTCCTTGTTTCCCTTGCTGCAGGCCTTCCTCTTCCCAATGAGTGTGGCTTTAATGTCCTTGGTTATCCATGGCTTGTTGTTTGGATAACAGCTCACAGTCTTTGTTGGGACAACTGAGTCCACACAGAAGTTAATGTAGCTGGTGATGCAGTCAGTCAGCCCGTCGAGGTCTTCTCCATGGGGCTCAGTGAGTGCAGCCCAGTCTGTCACCTCAAAGCAGCTCTGTAACACCTCCAGAGACTCATCTGTCCACCTCCTCACAGACCGGGGGGAGGGGGGAAGGCGCTTCACCAGAGGTGTGTAAGATGTCCTGAGGAGCACCAGGGTGTGGTCTGAACGGCCAAGTGGGGGCAGGGGGGCCGCCAGGTATGCGCCACGAACATTAGTATAGAGATGGTCCCATAGGTCCCATAGGTCCCATATTACACAAAAGGGACTCTTGCTGTTCGCTCCGCAAAGATGTGCATTATGAAATACTATTAAATTAACAGATGAGTTGTTGTTGTCACTTTTAGTTTTGTATTTCTTTGTGAAACCTTGTTTAAGCCTTTGATGTGACAGCGTGGTGCTGTGCGGGGCGTCTCCCTCTGTCCCTCATGTCTTGGTCAATCCTGCTGATTATCGGCTCATGTTTAGGGAAATCTCATTCACTTTGTTCCTTTTATTTGGAGGTGTGGAGAGGGCGTGATGTGAGGTTTACGTGCACAGAATCTAGCTGCAGGTGGTGCATAAAGCATAGAATCCATGGTTGTGTGTGCACAGAGGGTTTCTAAATATGGAGTGGTGGCCACGAGAAGAACACGCTAGCTTAGAACATCTCCTGCATCTCCTACCTATCTTTATAACTGAGGTCCCAAGTCTGCTGGTGATGAGGACATAAACTAACATTGCAATTTGATTTACAATTTCTGAACAGATTCAGATTACAATCTGAACAGACACACAAGAATCACATTTCAGAACATGTTAGTAAAGATTAAACTGCAGGGTTAGCAGTTCAAGAATAATAATAATGCAGACATGATAGAGATTTTGTTGTTTGTGGAGGAAATTATAGTACTTCTAAATCGTCAGCCTTTGCGATTTGCTAATTTCATTATTTAATCTTGCAACCCTCCTGTCCAGTGACCTTCAGTGCACAAAATGTGTAGGTTATAAGAATATGGCAACAAGATAATGAAAACCAAGGCTCCGTTTGTGCAATATTTGTTTTAGTACACAGGGGCAGTAGAGCTTGTCCCTTTGTGAACCATTCATATACTAGAACACTGAGTATGTGCACCCACAGGACCCAGGCATCAGCAGCACCCAGCCCCCGGGAGAGTACTGGCCCTACGACGAAGGCCAAAAGAGAGGAGTGTTTATCAGGAATGCCGATGGGAATACGCTCATCGGGAAGGTGAGGATTAGTACAAGGATAAGTAGTAGTACAAAGAAATTCCTCTGCAAGAATTCCTCTTACACTGCAAGAAACACAAATGTTTAAATCATTTTATATACGCCACGTGAAGCTTTTGTCATGTTCTACTCACAGTGAGAAGAGGAAGCACAACCTTTACTCAAGTAAGAGTACTGTTACTCTACAGTACTCAAGTGCAGTGCAGCACTTCTAAGATCTATTTTTGTTTGTTTCAAGGCCTTCTACCCAATTTGTCTCCATGTATATGAGCAAAATGTGTCTTGCCCTAATACAGATACTGTATATTGTATTAGCAGCTCCTGAGGTTAAATTAATCTACTGTAAATAAATAAATAAAACAAGTTGTATGAACTCATTGTGGTGAATAATTAGGGTGTTCAGAATCCATAAAGTCAGTGAGGAAGAACTCTGGACCACTGCAAACTGTTTAAATGAACAAGTTGTATTTTTCTCATTTTAAGGCAGTGAACATGTGGTAAGATGAGCTCTCCTCCCTGTCGCTCCAGGTGTGGCCTGGTCTCACTGCGTACCCAGACTTCTCTGATGAAGCCACACACGAGTGGTGGTTTGAGAACATCCAGCGCTTCTACAGGAAGGTCCCCTTTGACGGCCTGTGGATTGTGAGTCCTCACACACAGTACCAGCACACTCCACTGTGTGTATGGACCATGTCTGTGTGTGTCACACACAGTAACCGCACACTCCACTGTGTGTATGGACCATGTCTGTGTAAGTCACACACTGTACCAGCACACTCCACTGTGTGTATGGACCATGTCTGTGTGAGTCACACACAGTACCAGCACACTCCACTGTGTGTATGGACCATGTCTGTGTGAGTCACACAGTACCAGCACACTCCACTGTGTGTATGGACCATGTCTGTGTGAGTCACACACTGTGTGATCACTGACACCAGTGTCTCTGTCAGGACATGAATGAACCCTCAAACTTCCTGGATGGCTCCACAAACGGCTGCCCCTCCAACAGCTTAGAGAACCCTCCATACACACCAGGTAGGTGCATTTGGATGTTGCATACTGCGCTCTCTTTACTAGCTGGCCCAGCCTCTGGCTGACAGGACACTGTAATAATCCCGCTCTCCCTGGCTGTGCTGCAGGTGTGCTTGGAGGTCTACTGCGCTCCAAAACAGTGTGTGCCAGTGCCCAGCAGAAGCTCTCCTCTCACTACAACCTGCACAGTCTATACGGCCTGCAGGAGGCCAAGGCCACCTCCAGGTCTGTACATGTGTGTGTGCACTATGTCTTTGTCTGTGTGTATGGACCGTGTGTGTGTGTGTGTGTGTGTGTGTGTGTGTGTGTGTGTGTGTATGTGTACAGTAGATGAATGACACACTACTGTGTGTACAGTGCCCTGACGCGGCTCCTGGGGAAGCGTCCCTTTGTCATCTCGCGCTCGTCCTTCCCCGGGCAGGGACAGTACTCTGGACACTGGCTCGGAGACAACCGCAGTAACTGGAAGGACATGGCCGCGTCTATTGCAGGTCAGGCTTTGCTGGGCTTTATCATATCTGTATGTTAGACCATTAGTCTGCTACGTGAAAATATGCAAAGTAAAACAAGTCAAATATGATTAATGAAAGTCACATGAGGTATGTGTGTAAAAGGAGCAGGTTTTTAATTTGGTGTTTGCGTTCTCACATTCTCTCATACTGGGCACTGGAAGTTCAACATGGCACCTCATGGCAAAGAACTCTCTGAGAATCTGGAAAAAAGAGCTGTTGCTCTACATGAAGATCATTTAGGCTATAAGAAGATCACCAACACCCTGAAACTGAGCTGCAGCACCGAGGCCAAGACCATACATCGACTTAACAGGACAGATTCCACTTATAACAGGCTTCGCCATGGTCAACCAAAGGAGCTGAGTGCAAGTGCTCCGTGTCATACCCACATGTTGTCTTTGGGAAATAGACGTATGAGTGCTGCCAGCATTGCTGCAGAGGTTGAGGGGGTGGGAGGTCAGTCTGTCAGTGCTCAGACCATACTCCACACACTGCATCATAAAGGTCTGCATGGCTGCTGTCCCAGAAGGAAGCCTCTTCTAAAGATGAAGCACAAGAATGCCCACAAACAGTTTGCTAAGGACAAGCAGACTAAGGACATGAATTACTGGAAGCATGTCCTGTGGTCTGATGAGACCAAGATAAACCTATTTGGTTCAGATGGTGTCAAGCGTGTTTGGTGGCAACCAGGTGAGGAGTACAAAGACAAGTGTGTCTTGCCTACAGTCAAGCATGGTGGTGGGAGCGTCATGGTCTGGGGCTGCATGAGTGCTACTGGCACTGGGGAGCTACAGATCATTGAGGGAACCATGATTGCCACATGTACTGTGACATACTGAAGCAGAGCGTGATCCCCTCCTTTCAGAATCTGGGTCGCAGGGCAGTATTCCAACATGATAACGACCCAAAACACACCTCCAACGTGACCAGTGCCTTTCTAAAGAAGCTGAGGGTGAAGGTGATGGAGTGGCCAAGCATGTCACCAGACCTAAATCCTATTGAGCTTCTGTAGGCATCATCAAATGGAAGGTAGAGGAGAATGAGGTCTCTAACATCCACCAGCTATGTGATGTTGTCATGGAGGAGTGGAACAGGATTCCAGTGGAAACCTGTGAAGCTCTGGTGAACTCCAGGCCCGAGAGGATTAAAGCTGTGCTGGAAAATAATGGTGGCCACACAAAATATTGACACTTTGGGCCCAGTGTGCACATTTTCACTTAGGGGTGTACTCACTTTTGTTGCCAGCAGTTTAGACATTAATGGCTGTGCGTCGAGTTATTTTGAGGGAACAGTAAATTTACACTGTTATACAAGCTGTACATGGATTACTTTACATTGTATAAAAGTGTAATTTCGTCAGTGTTGTCCCGTGAAAAGATATCATTAAATGTTTGCAGAAGTGTGAGGGGTGTACTCATTTTTATGAGATACTGTATGTACATGTATTTATCACACTTTTAATATTTTTTATAGATATAAATATAAATAAATATATTTAATTATGATCATATGATGTGTGTGTATGCAGGTCTTTCTCACATAGTTTGGGCTAAAATTTGTGTGTGTGTGTGTTTGTACATGTGTGTGCGCAGGCATCCTGAGCTTTAACCTGCTGGGCGTACCTCTGGTGGGGGCAGACGTGTGTGGCTTCAGTGAGCAGACGGACGAGGAGCTATGTGTGCGCTGGACCCAGCTTGGAGCCCTGTACCCCTTCAGCCGCAACCACAATGCCCTGGACAGCCCGGTGACTCTCCTCTGTACACAACACAATACACACACAAACACACACAACCACAACGCCCTGGACAGCCCGGTGACTCTCCTCTGTACACAACATGTACACAATACACATACAACACACACAACCACAGGAGCCCTCAGCCTTCAGCCCATCTGCTCTGCACTGATTCACATCTACACTCATACTGATTGTGTTGTTGTGTTGTGTTGTTGTGTTGTGTAGCCTCAGGAACCCTCAGCCTTCAGCCCGTCTGCTCGTGCTGCCATGAGATCAGCCCTGCTCCTGAGATACTCCCTGTTCCCTCTGCTGTACACACTGTTCCACCAGGCCCACGCCCACGGGCACACAGTGGCTCGCCCCCTCCTGTTTGAGTCAGTACTGCTTCCTGTGTCATTACAACATTCTACAGGACACTATGATTTCAGATCACCTTGTGTAGTTCATTTCTTTCTGGTCAGATTGTGTTTTAATCAAATTAAAGTCTAACTTGAGGAATAGAGCTCCAAATAGAGCAGTGCCTACAGCTAGCATCACACCCCCAGAGAATGTTGATGACATCAGGTGCAAAGTATCAATAATAGTACTCTGTCTGAACCATTCATCTGATCTGAACAGAGTCAGCATTATTCAGTAGCCTCTCATTCAGAAAACAAAAAAACATGTATATGGACAAATAATCATTGAAATTTTTTGTTGTCATTTTAGGCTACAAATCAATAAGAAGGTCTTAATTTATCTGAAAATTTATGAAAATTTAAAGTCTCATTATAGCATCATATTATATATGGTGAAGCACAGTGAGCACTGATGAAAACGTGTATGTATGTATATATGTTTGTGTGTGTCATTTCCTGTATGAGTCTGACTGTAGACTGTCCACACACAGGTTCCCCCTTGACCCGAGCACCTATGGAATCGACCGGCAGTTCCTTTGGGGGCGGGGCTTACTGGTCACCCCGGTGCTACTTCCTGGTGTGGACTCTGTGCAGGGGTACTTCCCAGCCGGCCGCTGGTACGATTTCTACACGGTAAGATGCTTTGTACTGAACTCCTAAAAACTAGATTATGAATCTTAATGATTTAAAGGTTTTTTAATTTAATTCATGTCTTAGAATTGGATGTTGAAGATTTGAGACGTAGGACAAAAAGTCAAACCATTTTTGTTCTTGAGCCGTTCCTACACTTTTACTCAAGGCCTGTCAACTTTAAACACTCCTGTTTGACAAAACACCTCCTATTTATATTGGAGTCACAGCACGTGTGTGGTGCATTGACTAGATTTCCTACAGTAACCTTTTTAAAGAAACAGCAATAAAACCTTTCTGATTCTAATTTTACTCCTATTTGAGTAGTATTTTCACTGAAGAAACAGTACTCTAACTTGAATAAGTCTGAAGTGACAGCTTTATCTGGACAATATGACATTATCTGAACATGTGTGTTTCTCACTCCTTCAGATATCACCTGGACACACATATGAAAAAAACATGTCATTAAATAAAATGAAAATCTGGAATTTCAAATTACACTAACTACAGATTATAAATCGGGTCTTAATTCTTCTCTGTATTTTTTTTTTTATTACTACTTTGTACTACTTGAAATAATATGACTCTTAATTGAGTATAATTTTTGGCTACTCTGCCAGCTCATACAGAGCCTTTAGGCTGCTGCAGCACAGCTGTGTAAAGCCCTGTCTCTCCACCTGAGGGCTCTGCAGGCTGTAGTATGAGCTGCAAACAGATTTGTATCTGATGATTTTTCTCACTGTGTTTGTATTGCTCTGTGGTTTAAGATTGTAACTGTAAGCACTTTAAGATTTTTTTTTTTTAATAATTATTGCCTTTTTTCTTAATTAACAACAAAAGCATAAATTCTGATACTGATGGACCGTTCTGTGTCCACAGGGGGACAGCTTCCTCAGTGCTGGAGAGGACAGGAGTCTATATGCTCCTCTGGACAAGATCAACCTCCACCTGAGAGAGGGCACCATCACCCCCACACAGGTCTGTACACCCATACACCCATACACCACACCCCCACACAGATCTGCAATGTTAGTATGTTGCATAGCAGCTCTCAACTAGGACTGTAGTGATTTAGTCATCTAGTCGATTAATCGGTTGATGGTGCATTACTCATTTTTGCCACACACGCTTTTTAGTCAACCACTTGATCGTCTGGCATTTCTTTAGTCGACCAATCATTTCATTAGTCAACTACACAGCCAGAAGCGCAGCCAGGAAATGTGTGACTGTTGAGTCACACAAATAGAGAGAGAGCAAAGGACTCCTGCCAGAACAGGCACGGCAAGTATAGCACAATTCAAACACAAAATAATTCAAAGTGCTGTACAGAATAAGAAATACATTAAAATCACAATACAAACAAATCAAAGCATAAATAATCATCATAAAATTAAAAAGGGTGAATACACTGGTCATACTTGACTCCTCCACCAGGGGCAGCATGTCTCACATGGTTTTGCCCTGTTGGTAAGATTCCTCACCCTGTGAATAAGGTCTTGTGAAACTCCACCCATCAGAGCCCATAGAACTGCCCCACTGTCCCATGACAAGAATGGCTTTGTTCCTCCTCCACTCCATGCCCTGGTATGTCCTCTCCCTGTAGGAGAGCCTGTGGCACCCATCACCTCTGCCTCTGCGTCCACATTAGACAATTAACTCCTGTTACAGAGCACGGCTTTACACAGGATCATAGTTTAACAGAAGAGCAACTTTGCAACTTTATAGTGACTAATGCTGTGTCCCTATGTCCTCATGTGTGGACACATGAGGCCTAACCTGTCCTTGTGTGCGCAGAGGCCTGACCTGTCCTCATGTGTGTGCAGAGGCCTGACCTGTCCTCATGTGTGTGCAGAGGCCTGACCTGTCCTCATGTGTGTGCAGAGGCCTGACCTGTCCTCATGTGTGTGCAGAGGCCTGACCTGTCCTCATGTGTGTGCAGAGGCCTAACCTGTCATGTGTGTGCAGAGGCCTGACCTGTCCTCATGTGTGTGTGCAGAGGCCTGACCTGTCCTCATGTGTGTGCAGAGGCCTAACCTGTCCTCATGTGTGTGCAGAGGCCTGACCTGTCCTCATGTGTGTGCAGAGGCCTAACCTCTCATGTGTGTGCAGAGGCCTGACCTGTCCTCATGTGTGTGTGCAGAAGCCTAACCTGTCCACCTGTCCTCGTGTGTGTGCAGAGGCCTAACCTGTCCTTGTGTGTGTGCAGAGGCCTAACCTGTCCTCATGTGTGTGCAGAGGCCTAACCTGTCCTCATGTGTGTGCAGAGGCCTGACCTGTCATGTGTGTGCAGAGGCCTAACCTGTCATGTGTGTGCAGAGGCCTGACCTGTCCTCATGTGTGTGTGCAGAGGCCTAACCTGTCCTCGTGTGTGTGCAGAGGCCTAACCTGTCCTCGTGTGTGTGCAGAGGCCTAACCTGTCCTCATGTGTGTGCAGAGGCCTAACCTGTCCTCATGTGTGTGCAGAGGCCTGACCTGTCATGTGTGTGCAGAGGCCTAACCTATCCTCGTGTGTGCAGAGGCCTAACCTGACGCTGTGGGTGAGCAGTGGGCAGCCCCTGCACCTGCTCTGTGCTCTGTCTGAGGAGGGCGACGCTTCTGGAGAGATGTTCTGGGACGACGGGGAGAGCCTGGATACGTATGAGAACCAGCAGTATGCCTATGTGCTCTTCACTGTAACAAAGGTAACCACAATTCTGTCTGTGTACACCACCCCTGTGTCTACTACATCTCTCTTGTCCTCCTCCAGCCTCTGTCTGTCCCCTCCCTCTGTCTCTATTCCACCCGTTTATGTGTGTGTGCGCCCGTTCACATGGAGGCATCTTAAGTGTCTCTCCGTCTCATTCTCTCTAACCCCAGTATACATGTGTGTGTGTGTTCCAGAACGTCCTGCTCTCTTCGGTGGTGCACGCACACATGGAGGCCTCTTACATCACAGTAGAATCTTCTTCTTTCTATGGGGTCCAGTCCAAACCCGAGCAGGTGCTGGTCAACGGGCTGGAGGCCTCCTTCACCTATAAAGACAACAAGGTACACACTACTGTTGTAGTACAAGTACACACTACTACACTGTGATCTCACACTTCTAGTACAAGTACACACTACTACACTGTGGTCTCACACTTCTAGTACAAGTACACACTACTACACTATGGTCTCACCCTTCTAGTACAAGTACACACTACTACACTGTGGTCTCACACTTCTAGTACAAGTACACACTACTACACTGTGGTCTCACACTTCTAGTACAAGTACACACTACTACACTGTGGTCTCACCCTTGTAGTACAAGTACACACTACTACACTGTGGTCTCACACTTCTAGTACAAGTACACACTACTACACTGTGGTCTCACCCTTGTAGTACAAGTACACACTACTACACTGTGGTCTCACACTTCTAGTACAAGTACACACTACTACACTATGGTCTCACCCTTCTAGTACAAGTACACACTACTACACTGTGGTCTCACCCTTGTAGTACAAGTACACACTACTACACTGTGGTCTCACACTTCTAGTACAAGTACACACTACTACACTGTGGTCTCACACTTCTAGTGAGAGCACTCGCCTCTCCACAGATCTTCACTTGACCTGGTGGTGTCAGGTGGAACTTCCATGAGAAAAGTTCTAGAGCACTTCTGACATAAACAGTCAAAATGTTCAAAGTTCAAGTGATTTTGAAAGGTGTTGCTGTCATTTGAACTTAATCTGCCACATGCTAATAAAGGTTTTTAATCATCTTCATCATTTTCTGAGTGCCATGTTTTTGTTTTTTCACCTTTGTACTTGGAGCGTTTCCAGACTCGAGTGCATTTTTTTTACTCCGGCGCAGGCGCGAGTCAGCAGCTGGTTTGCAACGCTCCACTCTTTTTCGTACTTTTCTTTACTTTTTGCTGTCTATACTGCTAGTTTTGTGAACACTTTTGTAAATATAGGTGTGTAAAAAATAGGGCGCACGAACGCAGCAGTTTGCACTTTAATTGGACACCTTTGTGGACTTTACGGGACATTTTTGCGACAATGTGCGTGGGTCCGAGAGCGCCCATTGTCTACACTAAGGATCAGCTGATTGCCCTCCGCAGCGTGGCGGTTCTCCCCAGAGACCGACACGAGATCCCTGCGGAGATTCTCAGGAAGACGCGACGAGGATGCCGTGCGGGACGAAAACACCGGGAAAAGAAGCGACGCGCCCGGCCCGTCCTCCCTCTGTCATCACGGGAACGTGCGGTCAATTCAGAACAAGGCGGATGAATTGACCGCGCTCACGCGGCTCCAGCGGGAGTACAGGGACAGCTGCATCATGCTGTTCACGGAGACATGGCTAACCCCGAACATTACTGACTCAGCCATCGCTATGGAGAACTTTCACCTGATCCGCGCGGATCGGACGGCTGAGTGCGGTAAGAGGAGAGGAGGGGGCCTGGCTGTGTTTGTGAATGGAGCGTGGTGCAAACCTGGACACTGTACAGTGAAGGAGCAGATGTGTAACAAGGACATTGAACTGCTGGCGGTTAGCATGAGGCCCTATTACCTGCCGAGGGAGTTTTCACATGTTATTGTGATAGCTGTGTATGTGCCCCCTCTGCTAACGCTGATAATGCTTGTGACGCTGCTCTCCTGCACCAGTCGACTACAGACCCAGCATCCCCAGGCTCTCTTCCCTAGTGTCAGGAGACTTCAACCACAGCTCCCCCAAGACGGTTCTGCCCACGTTCACCCAGTACATTAAATGCCACACAAGGGACAATAAAACTCTGGACCTGTTTTTTGCAAATGCCAAGGAGGCTTACTCTGCATCTGCACTGCCCCCCCTGGGAAGAGCGGACCACAACATTGTCCATCTGCGACCTGTGTACGTTCCTATTGTACACAGGCAGCCTGTTGTGCCACGTGTGGTGAAAAGGTGGACTCCTGAGAGCGAGGAGGCTCTGAGAGACTGCTTTGACACCACTGTGTGGGCAGAGCTCTGTGACCCGCATGGGGAGGACATTAATGCGATGACAGAGTGCATCACGGACTACATCAACTTCTGCTACGAGAACACTGTACCATCTCGCACGGTGCGGTGTTTTCCTAACAACAAGCCGTGGATTAACGCTGACATAAAAGCCCTGCTAAAGGACAAGAAGAGGGCTTTTAGGTCAGGGAACAAAGAGGAGCTGAGGTCTGCACAGAAGAGGCTGAGGAGGAAGATCAGGAAAGCCAAGGCCCAGTATCGGAGGAAGATGGAGCTGCAACTCCAGAATCAGAACATCCAGGGGGTGTGGAGAAGCCTGAAAACCATCTCAGGCTTCAAAACGCCCCCTGTCCAGGCGGAGGGTGACCTGCAATGGGCTAATGATTTGAACCAACACTTTTTGAGGTTTGATCAAGCACCCACCCCTCCCCGCACAGCTGCACACCACCACCTCCATGTATGGACAGACAGCTTCTAATGTTCACACCTCTGCACCTCTTCACACCTCTGCTCCAGCTCTTAAACTCTACACAACAGCAGAGCGAGGCACCACTCCCCCCAGAACACCACCTTCCAGCCCATCTCATTCCTTAACTACAGCCCAGGTGAGGGAGAGCTGAAGAAGATCCAAGGCAAGGAAGGCAGCGGGACCAGACAACATTAGCTCCAGGCTCTGAGATCCTGCGCAGATGAGCTGTGTGGAGTCATGGGGCACGTCTTCAACATGAGCCTAAGGCTGAGGACGGTACCACAGCTGTGGAAGACCTCCTGTGTGGTACCGGTGCCAAAGACACCGCACGCCAAGGACCTCAGCAGCTTCAGGCCGGTGGCTCTCACATCACATCTGATGAAGACACTGGAGAGACTGGTCCTGGGCCACCTCCGCTCCACCGTGAGCTCAGCAATGGACCCGCTGCAGTTCGCATACCGGCCTGGCATCGGAGTGGAGGACGCCGTCATCTTCCTGTTACACCGCTCCCTCTCTCACTTGGAGAAGCCCGGCAGCACTGTGAGGATTCTGTTCTTTGACTTCTCCAGTGCTTTCAACACCATCCAGCCGCTGCTTCTGGGGGACAAGCTGGAGGCAGCCGGGGTGGACTGCGACCTGGCAGACTGGATCCTGGACTACCTCACAAACCGGCCCCAGTTTGTGAGGACCCGGGACTGTGTGTCTGATGTTCGGACCTGCAGTGTAGGGGCGCCCAGGGCACTGTCCTGGCGCCCTTCCTCTTCACCCTCTACACTGCAGATTTCAGGCACAACACGGACAGCTGCGTCCTGCAGAAGTTCTCTGATGACTCTGCCATTATCGGACTCATCACGGACGCACGATGACGCAGAGTACAGGGGACTAACGCAGGACTTTGTGGACTGGTGTCAGCGGAACCACCTTCTCATCAACGCCAGGAAGACCAAGGAGATGGTGGTGGACTTCCGCAGACGTCGCTCCACTGCCCCCCACCAGTGAACATCCAGGAAGGGACATTGAGAGAGTGGACTCATACAAGTACCTGGGTGTTCATCTGAACAACAAACTGGACTGGACTCACCACACAGATGCACTGTACAGGAAGGGCCAGAGCAGGCTCTACCTCCTGAGGAGACTCAGGTCCTTTGGAGTGAAAGGGCCCCTCCTGAGGACCTTCTACGACTCTGTGGTGGCATCAGCCATCCTGTACGGTGTGGTCTGCTGGAGCAGCAGCATCACAGAGAGGGACAAGAGGAGACTGGACAAAGTCATCAGGAAGTCCAGCTCTGTCCTGGGCTGTGCCTTGGATTCGGTGCAGGAGGTGGGGGGACAGAAGGGTCCTGGCCAGATTCACTTCTATGCTGGACCTGGAGTCTCACCCTCTTCAGGGCGCCCTGTCTGCTCTGGAGAGCAGCTTCAGTGACAGACTGATCCACCCTCGCTGTGTGAAGGAGAGGTTCCGCAGGTCTTTCCTTCCTGCTGCTGTCAGACTTTACAATGAACACTGCTAACTCTGCTGCCTGTGCAATACTGGGACCCTGTGCAATAATGTAAGATAGTAATTTATTGTATATATAGCTTTTTTGATTGCAATTTATTGTATATATTGTGTATATATTGTCTTTAGATCCCTATAGTGTTTGTCTATTTTTAACTTAACTGTACTCTATTGCTGCTACTGTTTCTTGCTGTTCTCTTTACTGTGCGTTGCAACACTGAAATTTCCCCATTGTGGGACAAATAAAGGATATCTTATCTTATCTTCTGTGTGTGCAGGTTCTGACTGTAGCAGACCTGGGACTGAACCTCAACCAGAACTTCACCATCAGCTGGAGCTAACCACAGACCACATGGAAACAAGCAACCAGGAGGGGGCGCTCTACGTTATACCACACCATCAGCGGGAGGAGCACATACACACAGGCTGCCGTGGACATGAGCAGCCAGGAGGGGGCGCTTTACACTCTACTGTACCATGAGCTGGAGTTAAAGTGCCCATACCTTATTTTAATCCATGAGTTTGTTTGTTTAGTTTGAACTTTTAGCCCCGTCCACTCGCTTGTTTGAGCTGCTGTGCTAGTGGCTCTGTTCACACTTACCGGGAGATGCTCGGAAACATGCGGATGATGACTTCTGGTGTAGTTCCCGACACTGGGCATGTGATACAACCTTGGGATGTCTGGAAATTTGCAAATTCCCACTCCATCTCTGATATTTTCAGGGCCTTCGCACAGGATAAGCAAGTCCGTAAATGACTATTTTACTAACACTGACTGAAATCGAAAGAGAAAAGAACGCGGAAAGAAAAGAAAGAGATAGAAAAGCTGGAATTACAACAACAAACACTGAGATGCAGATTTGCACAGGACTTGTATTATTTCATTTGTGGCCGAATTTTTACTTTATTACAAATCACCAAAGGTCCACAGGCAACACTAATCCTGTGAGAATAGAGCAATTTAGAAAAGGAAAAAAGAATACAATACAGCATCTAGATGAAAAACTGTGCCATTTTCTCAGTTTTCCCAGAGCCCAAAGGAAGTCGTCATCCGCATGTTTCCAAACGTCTACCAGTTTTGTGACGTAAACGTGAACAGAGCTCCTCATTGCACCATGACCCACAAACTACTGTCTGGGAACGTGTCATGTGGTGGTTTCCTCTTTACTGAGTATAATTTGTCCTTTTGTCACTGCAAATGCATCGTGACAGAGAATCATGTGTTTGGGATAGTGTCGGGCAGTTGATTTCCCATGATTCTTAGTAACAGTGTGTCTGATTGGATGAAAAATGTTGTAAGTAGCGTCTGCATTAATCACTGCCTGAGGAAACACGATTTCAACGCTTTATCAATTGAATAGATTATATTTTACAATCGGATGACAAGAATGCATTCAAATTAGGTACAGGCGCTTTCAGCAGAGACTATGCATGTTCTATCATGGATCCATCTGGCCAGGAGGGGGCGCTCATACACTACCGTGTGACAAATACTTAAAGTGCATAAAGTGACAGGTTAGAGTACTTTTTGACTAAAACACAGTTAACATCATTATATATTTAAGATTTCACTTCAGAGTTAACCCAGTTTTGTCTATTTTTATTCTGGCGAAGTGTAACTGTTACCTAGCAACCATAATGTAAACAAGGGCCAGAACGTGTCCAAATTACACAATAGTACACAATGATTAAACTCATACAAATAGATGACAGCCTGCATTTTGTTAAAACTGTCAGAAAGTGTTTTTGTGTGTGAATTATCTCTGTATTTTGGATTAAGTTTTCTATACTGACAAAATAGAGCGCTACTTCCTGTATTGTATTTGTACTTTTTCCCCCGTAACTTTTATTTTACAAACGGTCACTTAACTGATGTAAAACTATGATAACCATTTAGCACAGGTACTATCTTCCAAACCAGGTCAGAATTAAAACATGAAAACTGGTCACATGCACTTTAAAGGTCCTATATTACATAACGGTGACTCTTGGGAGCTTTTAGTCGTGTTAGAATGTTATTACCTCCTGAAAATCAGACCTGGAGTTTTGTTTCATTCACACATGTAAGTTATGTGTTAAACATATGTGAATGAAACAAAGCACAACTCCAGGGATTTTTGTGATGAGGAAACATTAGAACAGATCAGAAAAGAGTTTAAACGGTCCCTTTCATGGTCGCCTGATCGCCGTTTTTATTTGTTTTGCTGATAAGTGCAATAACCAAAATCTGTTTGGTGTTTGATGCTTGAGGTCTGAGTTTGACTTGTGTTTGCACTGGTCAGACATGTAGCTTTAACTGTCCAGAGCCCAGCTCTGTGAGAGGAGGTCCTGTGACGCCACTGTGAAGCTTACAGGCCGCTTTTTATAACAGGGACTGTTTTCTGAATGATTTGTGAGTGAAGACTCGCTGCTGCTGCTTCAAATGCCTTTGTACAGATCCATGTTTGCAGCGTACTATGCATGTCCTAGTACGACTCATGTTTGAAACCTTGATGTTGCTGATGATTTGCTTAAATGTTGAAGTTTTAATTTATGTGTGAAATAAAATTTAATTTTTGACACATTTTTTGATCGTGAATCATTTGTACAATGGAATGTTACTGTGCAAAAACTAAATAAACTTCAAAATAGTTTCGCTTTTATAGTTTTATGATACTGGTATAGTAATAATGTAGTAAAAAATACTACTGTGCTACTGTTATTCGTTTAACTCCAGCCTGAGCCGGAACATGACAGGGCATCAGGGTGAGTGTCACTTACACACCTAAACCTGGACTAGAACAGAACTGAACCACAGCTACATGAGGACTCAGGAGGGGGTCCTTGTCAGTGTGGAGCAGTTTCTCTGAGTGACACTTCACCATCTTCATGCTCCGTCTGCACTTCCTGTCCTGTCATGTCCCTGATGGACTACAAACTCCATTTCCTGTACAGTCCTGCTGGACTTATTGTAGTAGACAAACTGTAGTGACCAGGACATTTCACCAGAGCAGAGCCAAACACTCACATGAGAATGTGAAGGAGAAGCAGATCAAATCCTCAAGCTCAGAGAATCCTGACCAAGACTGAAGCTGTGGAGATGCTGAAGGACAACTCAGACGCAGAGGACACATCTGTGTACAGGACCAATAAAGTAAGTAAGTAAGTAAGTAAGTAAGTAAAGTTTATTTGTAGAGCGCTTTTCACAGATAAAAATCACAAAGTGCTTTACAAAGTGCAATCGAAACACATACAATAAAAGAAACAGTCAAAATAAAGTCCAGTTAACTAAAAACTTGTTTAAATAACAGTGTCTTAAACTCCTTTTAAAAGAATCGACAGAGTTGGCCACACGGAGGGACAGGGGCAGGGCATTCCAAAGTCTGGGAGCTACTGCCTGAAAGGACAGGTCTTCCCGGGTTTTATAGCGAGTTTTTGGGACCTTTAAAAGACTCTGTCCAGAAGATCTGCTATGTATTGCGGGGTCTGTCCATTTAAAGCTCTAAAAGTTAAAACTAAAATTTTAAATCAATACAAAAGTGGACCTTATCTCCAGGAATTTGGACATCAATATGATTGAAACAAGAAAGTAAAAATAGTACTATCATAATGAGTGAGGTGAGGGTGTGGGGGTAGTTTGAGGGGACTGGGAGTGTGTGCCAAAGTTTACGGTGTGCTTGGCTGTGAAGTACCAGTGCAGCTATAACTGTATATGGTATTGACTATAGCAGTAGTAGTAGTAGTAGTAGTAGCAGTAGTAGTAGTAGCAGTAGCAGTAGCAGTAGCAGTAGTTTATGTATGTATGTATGTATGTGTGTATGTGTGTGTGTATGTATATATGTGTGTATGTGTGTATGTGTGTACGTATGTATGTATGTGTGTATGTGTGTGTGTATGTATATATGTGTGTATGTGTGTATGTGTGAGCGTGTGTGTGTGTATGTATGTATGTATGTATGTATGTATGTATGTGTGTATGTGTGTGTGTATGTATATATGTGTGTATGTGTGTATGTGTGTGTGTGTGTGTGTATGTATGTATGTATGTATGTATGTATGTATGTATGTATGTATGTAGGTATGCATATGATAAATGAAACAAAACACAGCTCCAGGTACTTGAGTCTTGTACAGTTTGACAGACAGACTCAGTCAGGTCACAGCAGCAATGATCATCTTGGGCTTTTGGAATGGAGAGATCCACAGAATTCTCCGTCAGTAAAAACCTGCAATTTGGAGGAAAAAAATCGGCAAACATTTCTGTTTCGGATTAAAAGTTCAAGTCAAGTTTTGTTAAAAAAACCGCCACATCACCCATATGCACAAGTCCATAAATCCTGATGAGACGCTGCGAACATTCCAGTGAGTCTGAGCTCTCCCAGCTGTGGCCCTGTCCCAGCTGGACCATGACCCCTCTGGCCTGCTGTAGACCAGCAAGAACCAGGATCACGTTACAATGGGCCCCTTGCGCAGACGCCTGTCTTAGACTAAGACAGACTTAAACAAACTTGAGAACATATGAGCTGGACACAGGAGCTTACACATCACAATATGATATAATATAATAACAAAAAGTAAAAATATACATGGTAATAATAAATCCTAAATAAGATAAAAACATATATCAAAAGACTGGTGTCAAATAAGGCATAATTATTATACACAAAGAAAAAACAATTAAAATAGAAATAAGTCATAAAATATCTCAGCTATATCAAAGAGTTCATAAGAAAAACACTCCAAAAGTAATATGATGATTGACAAGACACAGGGTTATCTGTTCCATAAGGGTGAGTTGTACAGTTGTAGGGAGTATTATCTGTTCCATAAGGGTGAGTTGTTGTACAGTTGTAGGGAGTATTATCTGTTACATAAGGGTGAGTTGTTGTACAGTTGTAGGGAGTATTATCTGTTACATAAGGGTGAGTTGTTGTACAGTTGTAGGGAGTATTATCTGTTACATAAGGGTCAGTTGTTGTACAGTTGTAGGGAGTATTATCTGTTACATAAGGGTGAGTTGTTGTACAGTTGTAGGGAGTATTATCTGTTACATAAGGGTCAGTTGTTGTACAGTTGTAGGGAGTATTATCTTGAGAGGGAGAATTGTCTTAAGGTAAGTGTTCCAGCTGCAGTGGGTTTAAACCTGGTAGAATCCTGGTCCCTAATGTAAGAAAAATATTCCTCACATGGATCACAATAAAATATGTGGTGTTTTCATGTGGGTTATTCTTTAAGTATTGGATGGTTCCTATAATTAAAGAATGTGGTAATTGAATTGGGTTGATCGGAATTTGATTATTCTGAGCTCAGCAGCACCACGTGGCCTTTGTGGTTCTGATTTTACTAGAATTAAGAGTTTGGGGCACCACTCAACTAGCGTTGAGAAAATATTACCAATACAATATAATCAATTACCTATTTTAATCCATCCATCCATCCATCTTCTCCCGCTTAATCCGGCTGGGTCGCGGGGGCAGCTTGCTGCCCAATACTCATAGCACCTGACCCCCCCAATGAACCCCTCTGCAGGTGGTGAGCCCACAGGAGGGTGGACATTATGGTCCTTGATGTTAGTTCATAGGGGTGCAGGCATGTTTTAGGTTGATGGGGGAAACCAGAGTACCCGGAGGAAACCCATCCAGACATGGGGAGGAACATGCAAACTCCACATAGAAAGGCCCAGGCGACCCGGGGATCGAACCCGCAACCTTCTTGCTGTGAAGCCTGAGTGTTGCCACTCAGCCACCGTGCCGCTTACCTATTTTAATGAATTGATTAATTAATTAATTAATTAATTAATTAAACATTTTGATCTGAAGGTTCGTTAAGTTCTTTGACATGACAGGGACCAGAATCTGAAGTAAAACATCACATTGATGGAGTAAAACTGTGGTTTATGAATATTTATTGACCAAGTTAAACAGCATTTATATATTAAATTATGCAAATTAGTTTAGAATGAGTAAAATGAGGCTGATGTGGACAAAGGAATTGTACAAAAGTCTTAGGAATTATTTAAAGCTGTGTTGAGTCTGCACTGATAAGCCTTTCTGTGACATGCGCATACGACCAGTAGAGTGGAGATGTCTGTTCAGTGTGGTCCTTCGGGCGGTTTCTCTGTAGTTCGAAGTCCTCAAGGCGTTGGATCTGAAGAATCAAACCTATTGAGATGGAGGTAAGGTAAGGTTTATTTATATAGTGCTTTACACAGACACATGTCCCCAAAGTGCTTTACACAGCATTTTACAGAGCATTCTTCATCCACTGCATACCTGGTGGTGGTAAACTACTGTTGTAGCCACAGCTGCCCTGGGGCAGACTGACAGAGCGCGGCTGCCAGGCCAAGCGGCGCCAACGGTCCCTCCAACCACCACCATCACTCACTCACCTACAGTGCATGTTCTGAGTTTCCTCCGGAGTACCCGGAGGAAACCCATCCAGACACAGGGAGAACATGCAAACTCCACACAGAAAGGCCCGGGCGACCCGGGATCCAACCCGCAACCTTCTTGCTGTGAGGCATGAGTGCTAGCCACTCAGCCACCGTGCCGCCCTGGAGGCCATGGAACGAGACAGTCTGAAATGCTTTATCCTCGGAAGAGGAGCAGAGACACTTAGTGTCTCGTGAGGTCTGAGTAGCGCTGACAGAAATAAGGCAATGACTCAAAAATGCGTTGACTATAAAATGCAGTTATTCGGATTTTGGAAAAATGGTCAGATTAAGCTACAACTGTAAAAACACGCCAAAAAGACGGGCAGAACTTAGAGGAGAACTAAGCGTTGTCCTCTTTGGAGAAGTCGGAGAAGACCCTGGGAAGAACTAGGCGTTGTCCCCTGGCAGCTGCTTTGTCTGAAAGGAGGAGAGAGAACTTTAGCGTTGTCGCTCCTTGGCAGCTGGAGAAGACTCTCTGGAGAAGCTGCAGTCTATCTGCTGATAACAGTCTGTTCTTTCCCTTCCCCCTTTGACTCTTGGCGGGAATGATGGGTTACCTTCTCATGTTACACATGAACCATTAACACAGATGAAGTATTCACATTTACATTCACATTTACAAATTGATATTAGAACACAATCAGTGATGATTCAGAATATCTGAATAGCTCACAGAATGTTCAAGTTAATTCCATCTTTCATTGACTTGAAATGTAGAGAAGTTCAATAGACAAACAAAAGTGTCTTTTATTTGTCTCAGTTATTTGTTTAATATATTTTATTTGAATTACTTCAGTCAGTGTGATTTCTTTGGAAAAGGGAACGTAGAAGTCTTTTGAGTCTCTTGTCTCTTGTCTTCGGGTCAGTTTGGACAGAAAATGTCTCATGTTTGTAGAGTACAGGGAATTTGTCTTAATTTCTGACAGGTCCCAGGTCCAGGCTAGAGGAATCTTAGGTCCGCGGGGCCTCCCAAATTCCAAAGGGAGATAACAGTGGCCATTCTGAGTCTTTAGTTTCCTTAATCCAAATGGTCACGTTTAACATTGTAGAAATGGCAGATTCATAGGACAGTCTTCCTACACTCAACTCAAGCTGCGCCCAGGACAAACTTGTTTCACGCTTCTTTCAGGAAGGGGATCTGGTTAAAAAGAGGGGCGGGTGCTGGTGTGACCTTGGAAAAACGTATGTGTAATTATATGTTGACTAGACACAATGAACTTTACAGATATCTGCAATTTCAGATATCTCCAATTAAAATTCTTTACAAGAAATCTAAAACTTGATAAGAGAAATCTACAACTAAATTATGACTTTCACAAACTCCAGTTAGAGATTTCTACAACATCATTTTGACTAGTCAAAACTTAATTTCAGAAGAATGAAAAGGAGCATGTAGATATCTTCAACTGAGGTGAATTAAAGAGATCTTGAACTTGAGTTATGACTGTCAGAATGTCAGAATCAAATTGTAGAATCTCAAACAGGAATTACAGATATCTGACATCTGTAATTACAGATATCCACAATTCATTTGTGGATTATCCATTAATTATTTGTATGAGTTATGAAACTCATACAAATGAATGGCAAAGGTGATGTGTTAGAATACAATGCTTATAATGATGAAGTTATTAAAAAATGTACATGAAGTTAAGAGGTGGTCTCAATTTGCAAAGAGAGAGGTATGCAGTTATCTGCTAAGAAACCAGATGCGTGACCTCTTCTGAACTCTATTTCGGGTTCCCAGACCATATATCTATGCTTATCTGATGAAATGTAAACCTAGTCATGATATACCTCACCATGTTGTCTATTGTAAGCTTAACAAGATTATGTATACTGACATGATGTATGTAACCGAGATAATAAAACAGTCGTGCAAGAAATGTGGTTTTGGGAGTCTGACGTGGACGGGCTCAGAGTAGCGCGCGTCTTGTCTTCCCTGTGTGCACGTAAAAGAGAAAACTGGCTCAGGTGATTTAATCCTCAATTGTGGTAGGAGACTGGCATTTATATACTGTAAAACTGTAGATATTTCACTGTTTTGTGATCTAATCTCTTGACATGATGTCATTTGCTCTGGGAAGAATGTCGCTGTAGATATCTAAAATGACAGTTACAGATAGGAAAAATATCGTTGTGGAGATCAGAAATTCTCTTTTTGACTAGGCAGAACTGAGTTTGAGATATCTTCAGTACATCTTAACAACGTGCCATACAGAATAGGTTTGTTTAAAGATACTTTTAAATACTCAAATACAATTCAATTTTACCAACAGCCCCATGTCAGCGCTCACACCACCAGGTCCCTGCAGCCCTGTACACACTCCACTGTGTGTGTGTGTGTGTGTGTGTGTGTGTGTGTGTGAGGTCTGCTGGAACACTTGTTATGATCAAAACAAAGCGTTTGACCTCACTGGTGCAGTCATGTAGGGTCTCATTTTAAACACAGTCAACCTGTTCATTGGAAAACTCATATTTATACTTTTCCTCTAACACAATTCATGGCCATACAAATAAAAGAAATAAATAAAATAAAAATATAAATAAATAGACAAAAAGAAAATGGAAAATATAAATAGAAATGTCTAAATGTTCCAAACATTTACAAAGAAAGGAGCTGTTCTCATCACCTTTGTGCACAGTGTGAGAACCATGACAGAGCTGGGTGTGTCTGGGTTCAACCTGTTCAAAGACACACACACACACACAGGGGCGTGTCCAGTGTCAGGTAACATGCTAATCACACACACACACGTACCACACACAAACACACGGTGGCAAAGCAGTTAATGCCTCGCAGTAAGAAGGCCCTGGGTTCATTTCTGGGGAGGTGCTGGGTCTTCCTGTGTGGAGTTTGCATGTTCTCCCTGTGCCTGTGTTCCTCTGTCACTATAAACATGAACAATAGTGTCCCCTGTGGGGCTAGAACTCCCCTGAACAAGAGATTCGTAATATCAGTGGGACAATCCTGGTTAAATAAAGGTCAATAAACACACACACACACGTACATTCATGACACATACACACACACACACACACAGATATGTACAACACACTCACATACAACACAAACATGAACAACACACAACCAGTTCTTTTCAGTCCACCTGACTACTGCTTATGCCAGAAGCAGGTTCCAACCAGCAACCTTCAGATCAGAAGACACAATAGGCAAGTGTGGGTGAAGTGTCTTGCCTGAGGACACAACAATTTGTCCACTAAAGCCACTGCTGCTCCACTGTGGACCCTGTTATTCCCAGAGGTCTCATCCCAGTCCTGACCAGGTCCAGCCTGCTTAACAAAACTGATCTGACCATGTTGTGCATTCATAAGGTGGTGTGGCGACTTCTGCATCTGAACTTTGAACTAAACATCCCTGAAATCCTCTTTTAGCTCCATGTGGCCATGTGTTTTAGAGCTGTACAACTGAACAAAATCATGCCTGATCCAGAAATGAAGTACCAGGGGTTTGTTTCCAAGTTTCAGGCAAAGCATAGACTGTAAATGATCGTAAGCACTGAGCTCCAAACAGGAAGTGAACATGGAGACGCTTCGGGCTCCATCAACTCCACTCACGCTGAAAAACTGTGGCCCCTCTCTGTAACTGCTGCTGTCAGGCTCCTCGTGTTGGGCTTCAAGTGCTCGTATTAACTCATTCTACATGTGTTTTTATTTGACTATTTTGTCCATTAATAAATTCCTGTGCCTAATGTGGGACTCAGCTCCAAATTTCCCCCATAACAGCTGGCATCATGAGCTTCATTTGACTGGAGCTGGACATTGTGGTTGATGCCAACTCACTTAATCCACTTTAAGTCCACATGTACAAGACCTCCTGCATCTCCTTCTCGGCCCACCCAAGTGCGTTTTTCTTTCCTCACTTCCTTCTCCTCAACTCCTCTCCTCACACCTCCATTTTCCATCTGTCAATCAAATGTGTCTTAAAGAAAACCACAGGATGAAGGAGTAAACTGAGGGAGGCTTCAGGAGCAGACATCAGATCAAATCATCAAACTTTATCGTTCTCAGTAATGAGTTTATCTCCTCTCTCCTCCCTGCGTCTCCTCTGTGGGTGGGACTTCCTCACCCATTTCCTGCAAAATCGAGAAAAGGAATCAAATGAGAAATGATTCCTCTTCATGTTTCTGGTCTACCTGCAGTCACTAAACCAGAGGAAAGGTGCTAAGGTGAACCATAACAAATTACACTTAACAAATGGGCAAAAATATTGTGTATAACAAATTTGCAAATTTGAACAAATTAAATTGGGAAACGAATCTGAACAAAAATAAGAGGCAAACAGCTCCTACACATAGAGCAGGGGTGGGCAATACTTTTTCCCATGGGGCCACATGAGAAACAGAATATATTGTGGAGGGCCAAAATGCTTAACTCAATTCTGCATAATTTTAATTGCATTTCTTCATAAAAAGCAGTAAATATCATTATTGAGAAGTCGGTAAGGCTGGTAAGAGTTAATGTTATGACTTAGCAATGAAAAAGTCAGGCTGCCTTACAAAAAATGCCAAATAAAATAATGCAGCTTTAGTCCATTTATGAGGTAAAATGATAAAATATGTTTATTTTGTAATCAGGACACCGGTCAGAGTCAACCAAAGTATGTTATGTGTCCCAGGAGCTGGACAATGGCTCCCACTTCAGGATCCGGATCTGATCTCACTCTGAGGTTTCTTAAGGAACAAATCTTTCTGCAGCAAACCACTCCTGAGTAAAGCTGTTCATTGAGCTTTGTTAATGAGCTATTTATAGCCTGAACATCACTGATTTACACCATGACAAAAGATCCATGTGACAATCGCATTGACAATCGAATCACATTGTGACGTCACTAACAAGACTCATTTCCTTTAGATGTGTTTGATATTGTACTTATGAAACACTGGACTGTTTTTGGTTTTGATCAGAATTTTCTCACGTGTAGCTGCGTAAGAAGATGTAAACATGCTCAACTTTTCCAACTTTCCTGTGCGTAAAGTCCAGGCCCCGCCCCTGCCGCGTCACCACTCCGTACCTGCGCCAAACTCGGTCAAACACGACACTTGACACTTCACCGTCTCTCCGCGTCCTCCTCTCCCTCACGCCCCCTCCGTGCCCGCCTCTGACCCCGGCTACGGCCCCTCGCCTCCCCCCGTGGAACCTTCCGCGCTGAGCTCCGGAGCCACCGACCCTCCTCGCTGCGCTGTGCCCGGGCCGCCGCTTCAGGATGGCGGCCGTGAAGGCGCTGCAGCAGTGGTGCCGGGTCCAGTGCGAGGGCTACCGGGACGTGAGCATCACCAACATGACGACGAGCTTCAGGGACGGACTGGCCTTCTGCGCGCTCATCCACCGCCACCGGCCCGAGCTCATGTAAGTACCGGGGAGGAGGTGCGAGCGGTTACGCACTGGGTTCCCCGGGGTTGTAGCTCGATGTTCGGGGAAGAAGTGGGAAGGAGAGCTACTGGCAGCACATGGACTACAAAAAGTTTTATTTGCTAAAGTTTAAAAGGCGCGTACTACTCTATTTTCTGTTTTCTCATCACAAACATCCCTGGAGTTGTGTTTTGTTTCATTGACACATGTTTAACACACAAACCTGCACATTTAGGCTGTGTCCTTCTCAAACAGAAAACACGCCGTGCTCCACTGTGTTTTTAAACTCCATTCACCTTCAATAGAATCATTTGCACCATTTCAGCTCTGGAATTGCCAATCCCCACTGAACTTAAAGTCAAACGAGCTGGACTTTAAAACTTCACGACATCACAAGGTAGAACAGAGCATTTGCAGTTTTGGAGATGCAGACAGACGCATAATAAAGGGTTACTCAAACATGAATTAAACAAAAACGCAACTCCAGGTCTGTTTTTGAGGAGGGAACAACATTATAACATGACTAAAAGCTCACAAGAGGCAGTTTTGCGTAATGTAAGAGGAGCCAGTGTGACTATATCAGTGGTGGAAAAAGTACTCACTCTTGTTTCTTGAGTAACAGTACAGATACAGAGGCAGAAAGTAGTCCTATAGGCTATCATATAAAACATCTACTGAACTTTGAAGTAGCCTTACAGTAACCATATGAATCATTTCCTTAATTTCTCTAGTGATTTTTAAGTTTTTGTTTGTTCTAATCCGGGACTTGAACTCACAGCCTTTCATCAGAATATTACCATAGATGAATACAATATGAAATAAAAGTAGAAAGTATTTACTGTCAAATTTAAAGTACAGGGATCTTACTTAAAGCTGACCTGTTCTGCAAAATCAGAGCGTCTAATCATGTTCTAATCGTTTCACCTTTTACTTTCAGTCACCTGAGCTTGTCTGGAGTGATTCGTGCATGTTTGAGTCACCTTTCATCACACCATTTTGCCTGTCAGTCACCGGCACACGCCTACTGCTCTATACTTACTTCCTTCTCCAGTTTTATTTATTGATTTTCTTAGGAATCTTTGTTATAATGACGTTTACGGGGACGTCAGCTCCCACTGGGTACTGCAGAAATCAGCACGCTTGTTTCTTTTATTAAGTCGTTTTAGATCAATTTTTTTTTAAATTTTTGACTTCATTTTATATGGCGGCACGGTGGCAACACTCAGGCCTCACAGCAGGAAGGTTACGGGTTCGATCCCCGGGTCACCCGGGCCTTTCTGTGTTAATTTTGCCAGACTGAAAAAAAAAAAGATCAAATAAAATCGAGGGCCGGCACATTAGGTTTGTTTTGGTTGTAAAATTTCCACTTGCTCCAGTACAGTTCACCTTTATCTGAAGTGTGTCTCAAGGAAAATGTTATTCGTTCCATTACCTGAATTTGGTTGATTATGTCAATCCATTCTGAAATAGTGGGCAGTTTGTCCTTTAGCCGTTTTCGTGTGATCGCCTTCTTGCTGACTTCCATTTTTCTCAGTCCACTTGGTATGTTTCCCAAATAAAATACAGTAAAATCTTCTTACAGTTGCAGTCCTGTGATAAGCGTAATATTTTGAATGAGCTCTGTCCAGTATGAGGCAATCTTGGGGCATTGTCATAATAGATGGTAAAACAGAGTATGCAGAGGAGATATGCTTTTTAGTAAGTTTTCCTTTACACATATCTAAAAAAAAGCCTGATCAAGGCATCGCTCTTTTGGTTTTGGGGTCTGACATTTGCCTTAACAGAGTTTTACATCAATATTGTGATTTAAAGCATCCAAATTACACCAGTGATCCACGGGGGGCATAGATTACAAATATAGCAGACACAGGCTCAGTGTGTTCTTTAAGTGGGACTACAGCACTTATACTTTTGTACTGTGCCTGTTTCTGATCCATGATTGAAACGACTCCAAGAAGAAAATCAAACTGGGGAAGGAAGTGCCTGTCTCACCCTGAAAATGTGGCTAATTTGCAAAATGACGTCTTGAAAACGGGAGAACACAGCACGAATCACTCCAAATACAACTTCAGAGGGTCAGTGAGAAGAAATAACATTACTATAACATTAGGGATGTAACAATAACCAAGTCTCACGATACGATATCGTCACAGTCTGAACCTCACGGTATGATATTTATTGTGATATCATGGGAAAGCTCATGATATTACAATATTCTGTTCTAACAAGACTGACATTCTAAAATGCTTTGACCAGTCATTTGGTACAACATTTATTGTCATTAGGGATGGAACGACATCCAAATCTCTCTGGACCATATTTTCACCATATACATCTCACCGTACCAGATTTATTACAATATAAAACTGTGAATATGCTACTTTTTCCTCTAAAATGCCTTCACAATGAAGATTTCAAAGTGCTTAGAACAGTTATTTCTTCATGTAGTCTGCACTGAAACGGAGCAAAGGATCATGGTCTATGTAGTTCCCTCTGTTTTTTTAAAAACTATTTCTGCATCAGAACTCTTCATTTAAGCAAAGACGCATCCATCCATCCATCTTCTCTCGCTTAATCCACCTGGGTCGCGGGGGCAGTTTTGCTGCCCAATCCTCATAGCACCTGACCCCCCCTATGAACCATCCCCCATGAACCCCTCTATGAGTGGTGCCCACAGGAGGGGCAAAGACACTTGTGATTCTATATATTGTGATGGTCCACGATATTATTGTGAGACCTTTGATGATACGATACCACCAGATTTCGGTTATTGTTACATCCCTACAGATCCATTTTGCAGAATATTAATGAAAAAAAGTAACACCAAAAATATTAATTCTAAAAATAAAACATTCTAACACATTCAGTTTGTTGCATTTCTATGTTTTTAACTGTAGATAAATGGTGGAGTTTGTTAAATCTCTGTCTCCACCTCCCCTCATGATTCTCACAGGGTTTTTTCCTATAAAAGGAAAGGAGGAGCACTTCCCTACACTTGCGTACAATAGGTCAGATATGGAACAAAGAGCACACTCCTGTTTAATGATCTGCACAAACATGTTCTAAAATGTGATTCTTGTTGTAGATTGTCTGTTCACATTTCAGTCTCTTTGTCAATTCTTCTCTCGCCTGATCTGAAGGCACCAGAACTGTATCAGAACCAGTATAAGAGCACATAGACTAGTATACAGCCATGGAGCACTGAGGGATACACACATATAAGAGCACATAGGAATAGAAAGAAAATACTACCATTTAATGTGGAAATCACATTCTTGTCTAAAGAAAGAACGTTTTTTATCGTCGGATCATGGGATTGGAAACTGTATTGTGTATCAAGTATTCCTTAGTGTTGTATCATGACAACACTAATCGCTCTATATCTGACCCAAACTGCAGTGCACTCAAAAGACTCAAGCAAAAACTACTATTTAGGCAGAAAACAGTACTAGGAAACAATGTTTAATCTGACGGTTTACACTTGAATACCAAACAATACCAAATCTTCAGCTCACTCACCACTTTTCTGCTCTTGTCCCATTCAGATCCTGATCATCGAAATCAGGGGTCTCCAACCTTTTTCCTGCAGTGAGCTACTTTTACAAAACAAAAATGCCAGAGAGCTCCTCATTTTAGCGGCCAAAAGAAACTGAGACAATTATAAGGAAGAGGGCCGGTTCTAAAAATGGCCCAACTCACTCATGAGCTGCATCTAAAATTTAATTTTTTTGTGTTGCTATTCTGCGGCACGGTGGCTGAGTGGCAACACTCAGGCCTCACAGCAAGAAGGTTGCGGGTTCGATCCCGGGTCGCCCGGGCCTTTCTGTGTGGAGTTTGCATGTTCCTCCCCGTGTCTGGATGGGTTTCCTCCGGGTACTCCGGTTTCCCCATCAACCCAAAACATGCCCGCACCCCTATGAACTAACATCAAGGACCATGTTGTCCACCCTCCTGTGGGCTCACCACCTGCAGAGGGGTTCATAGGGGGTCAGGTGCTATGAGTATTGGGCAGCACGCTGCCCCGCGACCCAGCCGGATTAAGCGGGAGAAGATGGATGGATGGATGGATGGATGGTGTTGCTATTCTTTTTTAATCACCCATGCATTTATATTTATTTAGATTTAAAAATGACATTATCTTAAAAATATGTTCATTATACAAGAAGTTTGATTGAGCAGCTTTGTTATTTCAGAAGAGCGTCTCAAATTGTATGACTTTCTCTTTGTATGACTCAGTATCCATGAAGGAGCTCTCAGTTTCAAAGAGGCTGGTGACCCCTGCTATAAAACATAAACCATTGTCCATTTATTAGTGCACAAAGGGCTTCAAAATGACACATGTACAATGGTAACAGGCAGTGAGTAACCACATTTTGGTTTTTCAGCACAGTGGTATAATTCTGAAATCCCTTGGCTATTGGGAAGGGGATGAAGAGCTTCTGACGGCTCCAGAGCTCCAGGTTGATCTAAATAAAACACATTTTGGTTGACAAAAGAACTTGGCATTGTCATGATACTAATTTCGATACTAAAGAACAGACCCGATACTCAATACTGATTCTGATACCACGATGATAATTACAAACACACAATATCCTATGATTTTCCGCATTAAATCATAGCACTTTCTTTTCTATTCCCATGTGTCCTTATATATGTGTAATTCCTCAGTGGTGCAGGTCTAAACCAGGTCTAAACCAGGTCTAAACCAGGTCTACACCAGGTTTAAACCAGGACTGAACCAGGTCTAAACCAGGACTGAACCAGGTCTAAACCAGGACTGAACCAGGTCTACACCAGGTCTACACCAGGTCTACACCAGGTCTACACCAGGTCTAAACCAGGTCTAAACCAGGACTGAACCAGGTCTAAACCAGGTCTAAACCAGGTCTACACCAGGTCTAAACCAGGACTGAACCAGGTCTAAACCAGGACTGAACCAGGTCTAAACCAGGACTGAACCAGGTCTAAACCAGGACTGAACCAGGTCTACACCAGGTCTACACCAGGTCTAAACCAGGACTGAACCAGGTCTAAACCAGGACTGAACCAGGTCTAAACCAGGTCTAAACCAGGTCTACACCAGGTCTAAACCAGGACTCAACCAGGTCTACACCAGGTCTAAACCTGATCTAAACCAGGTCTACACAAAGTCTACATCAGGTCTACACCCGGTCTACACCCGGTCTACACCCGGTCTACACTCGGTCTACACTAGGTCTTAAACCAGGTCTACACCAGGTCTACACCAGGTCTTAAACCAGGTCTAAACCAGGTCTATACCCGGTCTACACCAGGTCTACACCGGGTCTACACCGGGTCTAAAACCAGGTCTACACCAGGTCTACACCAGGTCTACACCAGGTCTAAACCAGGTCTTAAACCAGGTCTTAAACCAGGTCTACACCAGGTCTGCATCCAGTCTACACCAGGTCTAAACCAGGTCTGTGGGTGTACACTAGTCTATCTGCTCTTATACTTGTTCAGACACAGCACAAGATCATTCTAAAGATGTTCAGGATTCATTCATTCATTTCTATCTTGTCAATGGGACTTTTATAGAATCGATACCTGCTGAAATGAGTATCTAGTTTTGATACCAGCTCCGATATCCGTTAGTATCTGATTTTTGATACTTTAAACAGCCTTGCAGCAGTTTTCAAAGGATGCACACTTTTATCATTCCTGTTGTGTGTGTTGCAGAAATTTTGATGCCCTGAAGAAAGAAAACGTGTACGACAACAACAAACTGGTGAGACGTGTTCGTGAGTTCTTAAGCGTGTGGAGTATCGACTTTGGAATTTTGAAAAGTGAGAGTGACATTCCCCTGTTATGAGAGTATCCGTGGCCTGTCTGAGCCTGCTCCAATCGCACTGAATCCTTTTATAATCTTATTTATAACAACAAACATGACAAGCGGACATTAGGCCTGTCCCAAGAATCCCTTTATCGAATTATCGTTAATATATAAACCTGGAACAGTCATTTTGGGGCTCCATTTGGATCACGTGTCCAGTTTGTTTGCAATTGCGAGGAGATTTGAGTCATTTCTCTGTTCTATCAAAAGACCTGAGCCGTGGAGCGGAGAATGAATCACCTCTGTGGTTAATTATTGTTTCATTCTGTTATTAACCTGTTTGTTTCTATGGATACGTCACTACTCGGCCTGGAATGTTCCACATTGTGACATTAAACAACTCTACTTTACTTTTGATTCAATTACAGGTGGTTTTATAGCTCAAAAATACCTCGAAAAACAGGCATTCTGACTGTGAGCGGGGTCGCCTCTCCACAGATCTGACCTGTAACTTGGTCTAGTTTGGTCTCCATGAAGATGGAAACATTTAATGCCATACTGTGGAACATTCCAGACAAAGAAAAAGCATTTGACGGATTCTCACCATCACATTATCCTGCTTTATTCTTATTTTGTTAGTCGTATAAAGTATTTTTTAATATTTTCTTTTATCGCAGTATTTCTGTGTAAATATGATGCTTCAAAAAGTGTAACGGTGACAGGCCTAGTGTGGATTAGAGATTAGACTGAGCTCAAGAGGTGCGTTATAATGGACAGGCATGGGCTTTACCTGCACACTCAGTGACTCATATTCAACACATGAGGAGCTCTTTGTGAGAAAATCAACTCCCTAAAGTGTAAATCCAGATCATGTGTCCTCTGCATTTGACCCATTGTTGAATCAGGACCAAATAAAAGTCTGGATCAAGTGTCAGTTCAATGAGATCAGGTCAGTCTCCGGCTTGTACCCATATGATGTTTGAAGAAGGTTTTAAATTTCAGTTGAGAAAGAAAAACAATAAAATGGGAAAACAGTTTGTTATTTCATTATTCTGTTTTAGTATCAAACAAACAAACAAATGGATTTCGACCTCTATTTCCAGTATTTAATTCAAAGTTTATTCCAAATAACACCAATCAAAAACAGTCTCGTGCCTATTTAAATTTGGATATTTTATTCTCTCTGGTTTATTTGCCCTGGGATTTTTGCTGCTCAATGCCACGTGTGAGTTCAGAGTCAACCATGGATCTATAATAACAATTTTTATTATAGTTCTGTGGAATCAGCTGAACAAAGGAGAGTTTAACACTGCTTCCTGTTTCTTGTCATGAAGTTCAACCATGACTTTCTAAGACCCCAAATTACATGCATCCCTATAAAAGAAGACAACATGTTAACGATTTTTCAGGTGAGTCTTTCTAGCAGCAGAACATTAAAATAGGCACAATGACATAACAAATAACATAATGAAATAGCAAACTGTTTTCCATTTTATTGTTCAATCAATCATCAGTCAGAATTTATTTATAGAGTGCGTTTCATACAAAAAATGCAACACAAAGCGATTAAAAAATAGAACAATCCCACATTTTCTTCCACGAAGCTAAGATAAACAGGTGAGTCCTGAGATTATTATCTGCGACATGACATCTTTTTTTACTACTAACTGAGTCCGGAAACTACTAACTCTCTGGGATCTGGAACAACTGTCTGAGTGGGTTGTTTTTTGTTCTTATTTGAAATTCAAAAGAGCAAATGGTACACGGACTGCAGAAGTGTCATAATGTTTGTTTTTAATTCACACAAATCTGCTCTGTAGCTTCACGAGGAGTAAGTAAGAGTCTCACAGTTGGATCCATTTCTTAATATGTCCCTGTTTTAAAGAAGTAAAAGCCTCTCCCTGCGCTGCTGTTGGTTTATATACTAGTACCAACATCGTATCAGAGCTAAAGAAAAAAAGATGGATGTGTCCACCGCTCTCCCCTGCTGTCCTCGGTCTGCCCCTCAGGCCCCTGTCTCACTCTCTATTGCCCCTGTCTCACTCTGTATTGTCCCTGTGTGTCCCTCGGGCCCCTGTCTCACTGTCTGTTGTCCCTGTGTGTCCCTTGGGCCCCTGTCTCACTGTCTGTCGTCCCTGTGTGTCCCTCGGGCCCCTGTCTCACTCTGTATTGTCCCTGTGTGTCCCTCAGGCCCCTGTCTCACTGTCTGTTGTCCCTGTGTGTCCCTTGGGCCCCTGTCTCACTGTCTGTCGTCCCTGTGTGTCCCTCGGGCCCCTGTCTGACTGTCTGTTGTCCCTGTGTGTCCCTTGGGCCCTTGTCTCACTGTCTATTGTCGTTGTGTGTACCTCGGGCCCCTGTCTCACTGTCTATTGTCGTTGTGTGTACCTCGGGCCCCTGTCTCACTCTCTGTTGTCCTTGTGTGTCCCTCGGGTCCCTAACTCACTGTCTGTTGTCCTTGTGTGTCCCACGGGCCCCTGTCTCACTGTCTGTTGTCCTGTGTGTCCCTCGGGCCCCTGTCTCACTGTCTGTTGTCCCCGTGTGTCCCTCAGGCCTTTAGCGTGGCCGAGCAGCAGTTGGGGATCCCTGCGCTCCTGGACGCAGAGGACATGGTGGCCCTGAGGGTCCCAGACCGCCTCAGCATCCTCACATACGTGTCCCAGTACTACAACTACTTCCACGGGCGCTCCCCCAGTGAGTACCTCACAGCACCCACACAGAGCACTCTATACACAGCACCCTATAGCACCCACACACAGCATCCTATCGCACCCAACACTGATCACCCTATAGCACCCAACACAGAGCACCCTATAGCACCCAACACACAGCACCCTATAGCACCCAACACAGAGTACCCTATAGCACTCAACACACAGCACCCTATAGCACCCAACATAGAGCACCCAACACAGAGCACCCTATAGCACCCAACACAGAGTACCCTATAGCACTCAACACACAGCCCCCTATAGCACCTCACACACAGCACCCTATAACACCCCACACACAGCACCCTATAGCACCCAACGCAGAGCACCCCACACACAGCACCCTATCGCACCTCACACGGAGCACCCCACATAGAGCACCCCACACGGAGCACCCCACCCAGAGCAGACCAAGGCAGCGGGGGTGGGGGCAGAGGGCAGATGTCTGTTGGCATGGCAACCACACATTCTAACATTCACTGCATTCTAAACGGTCTATTCATGACCTTCAGTTTCCTTTTTATTGGCATTTGAACACTTTTACCATTCAGAAGATAAAGTATTTTGTATAATTACCATGGCAACAGTGCTAATTTTTCATTCACTCTGAAAACCATGAATAGTTTCAAATAGAGAAGGAAAATGTTGCTTTTTAAAGATGTAACTTTTTGGTAGAAGGTATTGCACTTACTTGTTTATCTTAGGTTGTAGCTTTGCCTAGAATATTCCACAGTATGTCATTAAACTTTCCTATCTCCATAGCGACAAGCATGTGACACTACAGAGTCAAGTTACAGGTCAGATGTGCGTAGAGGCGACCCCACTCATTTTAAGAATGTTTCTCCGGGTATTTTTAACAATAATTTGATGCCATTGTGTGGAACATTCCAGGCAGAAAAATCACATCTCCATGGAGACAAACAAACTGGTGTACCCTCCACCACAAAGTAGGACGTAGATGTCGTGCGCCTTTAACTGGGCCTATCCATATGAAACAAAAACTATCCAGAGGAGAGTAGAGGAGCCAAAAATTATACTCGAGCAATTGTAACGTTACTTCAAATGAATATTACTCAAGTAAAACTGGTCCATGAAAATAGTAAGAGTAAAAAAGTATTTGGTAAAACTCAAAATCAAGGAAGAGAGTAACATTAAGAGTAACAAATGTTCAAATAATTTCATATTATCAAGTAAGTAAGTAAGTAAGTAAACTTTATTTATATAGCACCTTTCACAGATAAAATCACAAAGTGCTTTACAGAGTGCAAGTAAAAATAGATGTGCAAAACAACAATAATAAATGTTAAAACAGGTAAATAAGACAAAGAGCAGTGAATTAACTAAAAGCTTGTTTGAATAACAGTGTCTTTAGCTGCTTTTTAAAAGAATCAGCAGATTCAGCCACTCGAAGAGACAGAGGCAGGGCATTCCACAGTCTAGGGGCGACTGCCTGAAAGGACAGGTCTCCTCGAGTTTTAAATCGGGTCTTTGGGACCTTCAGGAGGTTTTGGCCTGAAGACCAGAGGGAGCGGCCAGAGGTGTAAGGGAACAACATTTCTGAAATGTATTCAGGGGCCTGTCCGTTAAGAGCTCTAAAAGTCAAGACTAAAATTCTAAAATCAATTCTGAATTTGACAGGTAGCCAATGTAAAGCAGATAAAACCGAGTGATGTGTGCTCTTCTGTTGGTTCCTGTTAAAAGCCTCGCTGCAGCATTCTGGACTAACTGGAGACGAGTGACTGCAGACTTGTTAAAACAAGTAAAAAGAGAATTACAATAATCTAAACGAGAAGAAATAAAAGCATGGATAATCAATTCCAGATCAGATTTAGATAATAATGCACTCAGTTTAGAGATAGATCTCAGATGGTAGAAGCAGTTTTTAACCAAAAGTCTTGAATGTCTGTCCAGGGACATTGACTGGCCAAATAGAACACCGAGGTTTCTAAGGCTAGGCTGGGAAGAGGAGCCCAACATAACGCCTTTGTCACTTGAAGACAGTATACTCACTATGCAATTACTTATACTTGAGTACAGTTACTTCAATAAAGATATTACTCAAATAGCCTAGGTAAAGTATGCTGCTAGAAAATAATTTATTTAAAAGTTACGCCCGGAAATTTAAGCGAGTACTACACCGCAAAACACTTAAGATCTAAACACTTAAATCTATCAGAAAATGACTTAAAAGTGTTGAAATGATCTTGCTGCATGGACAGATCATTTTGCTGGACAGGTTCTCTTCAAATAAATGGCTTCTAGACTAGAATGAAGCAGCCTCAGAACGAGTAAGTAGATAATACATCTGAAAATCTTGGCCAGATCAGAGAAATTTGCAGTGTCATTTTTTGTCAGCACAAATGCAAAAGAGGTCAAGTTGTTTTTGTCACCCTCACCTCAGAAAGTTGTGGGTTGAGTGGATTACAAATACATGGTTGTGGTTATCAGATTTCCTAAGATTGATTTGGTAAGTTTGTGTTTTTTCAGTTGGCTCTTTCAGAAACCGTGACTCACCCAGTGCAGAAGTGTGACGTCACTTCTGGATCCAGGGTTCCTTGGCTGATTGAAAATAATAGACGTGATTCGTCTGCTGTCACATCCCACATTAAAAACAGAATATAGTTTAACGCCAATGGGATTAAAGGTCCCACATGTGACTGTTTTCTGTTTGTGATGTAGTTTCCTCCTCACAAACAGACCTGGAGTTGTGTTTTGTTTCATTCACACATGTTTAACACACAAACCCTGCGCATTTAGGCTGAGTTCAGGAAGTGCTCCACTGTTTTTTTAACTCCATTCACCTTCCTTAGCATCATTTGGATAATTTCAGTCCTGGAATTTCCAATCTCTTCAGAACCGAAAGTAAAAAGAGCTGTTACGGTAACTTGAAAACTTCCAAAGCACTGGTATGTAGACAGAATAATAATAAAGGATTACTCATGTGTGCATGTAAAAAAAAAATAAAAAATGTGGAAGTAACAGTATTTTAACAGGGCTAAAAGCTCTTAAAAATCAATTTCTCATAATATTGGTTTAATAATAATAGGTTTAACTTAAATTTTAAGTTGATATAGCTTTAAAAGTATGTCAGAAATGATATGAGGTTGGTACAAAGATAGTCTAAGTAACTGGCAGTTTGTAACTGCTGAGTAAGGAACAAACATAAATTTAGAAATCAGAGGTGAAGTTGCCGGTTGGACCCAGAAGTAGCATCACCTCTTCAGTGCCATAGGCCCCTGCCCTCCAGCTGAATCTGACATCCATTTCTCTAAAGTCGTGAAAGCAGCCTCTCATTTTTTAAAACACTATTTGTCTGATTCACTTACCAACAGAACACTGAAACCACCGTGTGTGTTTTGTGTGTGTGCAGTTGGGGGCATGGCGGGAGTGAAGCGTCCAGCAGAGGGAGCCACAGAGCAGCAGCCCGCGGGGAAGAAGAACGCACCAGTGTCTGCCAAAGTGTTCCCCTCGTCTGGGCCAGCCAAGGAGAATCTGCCCCCTTCTGGTCCCCGGGACACCCACAGACAGGTGAGACGGGTGAGACGGGTGAGACGGGTGAGACGGGTGAGACAGGTGAGACAGGTGAGACAGGTGAGAGGAGCTGGAGTGTCAGGTGAGAGTGACTAGCAGGTGAGAGCAGGTGGTGTGTGTGAACACATGAACATGGACTGAGTCACCTGCTCGTCTCCATAGAGACCGCTAGGCTGTACGCAGTAGTGCTCCTTTAATATGTGCGGAACAAACCGGAGGGGTGATTTATTACAGATGCTGATGATAAGAGCAGACTTTGGCCTCTGAGTCACACCCAACCTGGACTCTCCGCTGCAAAAGAGCTTGGCCTAAATGTAAGATATAAACACTTAAATCTATCAGAAAAGTAATGACATTGTCTTGTTACATGGGCATGGATTATTTTACTTGACAATTTATCTTAAAATAAATGACCTCTAGACTACAATGAAGCAGTCTCAGAACTAGTGAGATAATAAATCTGAAAACAAGATGAATAACCTGATATAAGTTTGAAAATCTAGGCCAGATCACAGAAGTTTGCAGCGTCCAAACTGTTCCCCACACCCCTCCTTGGTCCTCAGTCTCATAGGCACGATATCTCCACCCCCCCTCCCCGGTCACCACGGACAGATTTTATGTGTATCCTGGTCCAATCCTGGTTTAGACCTGGTTCAGACCTGGTTTAGACCTGATTCAGTCCTGGTTTAGGCCTTGATTTAGACCTGGTTTAGACCTGGTTCAGACCTGGTTTAGACCTGATTCAGTCCTGGTTTAGACTTGGTTTAGACCTGGTTTAGAGTTGCTTTAGACCTGGTTCAATCGTGGTTTAGATCTGGTTTAGATCTGGTTTAGAACTGATTTAGAACTGGTTTAGGCCTGGTCCAGTCCTGGCTTAGACCTGGCTTAGACCTGGTCTAGACCTGCTTTAGACCAGGACTGGTCCAGTCCTGGGGGAAGGGGGGGGGGGGTGTGTGTGCGTGTGTGTGTGTGTGTGTGTGTGTTTGTTTGTTTGTTTGCGCGTGTGTGTGTTTGTGTGTGTGTGTGTTTGTTTGTTTGTTTGTTTGTTTGTTTGCGCGTGTGTGTGTTTGTGTGTGTTTGTGTGTGTGAAAAAAGCTAAAATTTTAAATATGGCCCAAATTTTAAATATTATAAACACTTAAATCTATCAGAAAATGAGTTTAAAGTAGTAAAATGAGCTGTCCATGCTGCAAGATCATTTTACTGGACCAGTTCTCTTAAAATAAATGACCTCTAGACTAGAATGAAGAAGCCTCAGAAAGAGTAAGTACGGTAGATAAATAAATCTGAAAACAAGAAGAATGACTTGATAGAAGTTTTTAAATCTTGGCCAGATCAGAGACATTTTCAGTGTGTATGAGTGTTTTAGTGAGCGCTCCTCTGTGTCTGTGTACAGGACGTCCCAGCAGAGCGCCCCCCGCAGACCGGTACCCTCAGCAACAAGTGTGTGTCCTGCAACAAGCACGTCCACCTGGTTCAGCGCCACCTGGTGGATGGGAAACTCTACCACCGCAGCTGTGCTAAGTAAAGACATATGTGACTTCTCCATGTTATAATGTTGTTTAATATAGAGGCGACTTGATAAGACCTGATCAGTATCGAGGCTTTGTCTTTTCCTCTTATTCCACTTCCTTTAAGTGCATCAGACAGCTCTCATTTCACTGAAACATGGTTAACATCATTAGATTGAAGATTTGAATACAAATCTGGACTAGTCTTTTCTAGTTTTGTCATTTTGGTAAAGCTTTGGACACAGCAGATGTGATTCTGATATAACATAAACAAATACATGGCCGCACCTTTATGTTGTTAAATTAGTGTTTATAGTATCAGAAAAAAGTCCTTCCTTATGACATAGGTGAAGGAATTCTGTTTTAAAACTCACAGATACTTCCTGTATTTTACAATGTTCTGTTTTCTACTTTTCTTCACAAAACGACTCTTAACTGATGTAAAACTATGATAAATACTACCACATGTACTGTCCAACAAACCAAGTCAGAATTTAAAAAATATATGAATCAACAATTCTCTTGTAAAATCTAAATCAATAACAAGGAGCCAATTTAAGCATAAATATAGGCCATGTATCACTAAATCTACAGTGCATCAGGTTTTATTTTATTTTTATTTTTTTTTTCTCAGAACTCTAACTGGAAGTGCCTTCAGCACAGACCTGCCCAAAAACTCCTCTTTGTCCAGACCAGCTCTTGACCCAGACCCTGTGAAGACCGGCTCTAGACCTGGTCCCACCTGGCTGTCCCACAAACCCAGCACTCCCCCTAGTGTCTCCTCCAGCACATCACACCCACAGCCTGCTCACTCTGCTCTGGCCTCCGGCCTCCGGCCTATACCTCCCCCAAGGACCTCCACACCTTCTACAGCCAAAATCACCAGTAGGTCATCTTCTCCACGGCCTGCTGACCCTGCTCCTGTCTACTCTTCCAAATTTAGCACTCCGTCTATAGCTCCTCCAAGGACCTCCGAGGCTTCTAAAATAAACATCTCCAGTAGGTCATCTTCTCCACGGCCCACTAACTCTTCTCCTGCCCCCTTCTCAAAATGTAGCACCTCTTCTAGATCTCCTCCGAGGACCTCAGAAGCGTCCAGAACAAACATCTCCAGTAAGTCGTCTTCTCCGCAACCACCAAGGTCTATGAAAACCACTAGCGTTTGGCCATCTCGCTTTTCTCCATCTACTCCAGCCAGCATCTCCAAATCGGACACAAAATTGGAATCTACCATCACCACGGCGTCTACGACTCCTACCCCTGTGCCCAGGACCTCCAACGCCTCCAACAATCTCCAGGCCAAACTCAAGTTCTTCCAAACTAATGATGGAGAACGCAGTGGCGAAGAAACAGGAGGTAGGACCAGTGTATACTAGTCTATGTGCTCTTAGACTTGTTCTGATACAGCTCAAGATCATTCTAAAGACATTCATTAAAGGTTCTGCTCTGTCCTGTCAATGGGACTTTTTCAGTATTGATACCTGCTATCTAATATCGATTAGTGTTTGATTTTCCACACTTTGGACAGCCCCAGGTAGAAGCCAGCGTGCGGAGGTGTCTGGTGGGCCGAGGGAGGAGCAGACAGCCACACACTCGGTCACGGTGGTGCTCCAGGAGAAGGAGCTGAGTGGAGCCAAGGCATCAGCTGCAGCCTTCATCTCCAAGAAACTGGCTGAGGAGAACAACAACACACCAGCCTGGAGCAGCAGCAAAACCAAGTGAGTTCCTCCAGTTACATTTATGGGGGTGTGGCTTAGAATGTTCCACAGAATGAGGCTGGACCTGTAATAAAGTAAGATTTGTCCTAGTACAGATATATTAGCTCCTAGGAACAACAGGAGACCACTGGATGCCGCCTGCATCTAATTCTAAAGCAGTTTTTATGATCCGTGAACCAGGAAGCAAGACTGATGCACCATTAACATGCTAATTGCTGTTAGGAAAACTCTGCTCTGAATGTTGAGAGAAGTGTTTAAAAACTGAGGGTCTTTGTGCTCTAGTTCGTTCCTGGATTTGAGCGTGGGATGTTGCTGTGGATCTACTGCAGATTAGGCTTTATCAGTGTTACACGATAGCCCACCGATTACACTACTTAAAGTATTCAATCAATAAATCAAACTTTATTTATAGAGCACTTTTCATACAAAAAATGTAGCACAAAGTGCTGTACAGTGATTAAAAAAGAGCAGTCCTACATTTCCCCCCCACAAAGCTAAGATAAACAGGTGAATCTTGAGATCTATCTGTGACATAATGTGACATAACTATCTTTTTTAAAATGTATTTTTATTTTTTATTTTTATTTAGTATTGTCGAAATGCAGCAGAATTAGGGTATTATGGCAGTATTAAGGCTTGTTCAAAAGGGGACTGGACAAACAATGGAAAAAAATCTATATATTTTCTCAGCTAGCTCAAAGCTGTGACCACTGCTGTAATGTTTGAAATCTACAGGATCCGACTGTAAACAGGAAGGAAAACAATTAATATGAAACTAAGAAGCCCTGTGTGGGTGCTAATGTTATTCACACAAGGAAAACACAAAGTAGAGTCCGTTCCAAAACGTACGGCGAATCCGTGCTGACCATCGATTATATCTATAACCTGACTGTGACAGAGACGGTTTGCAGCCACTTTCCTCCAGCTGCCCTCTCTGCTCCGAGCTGTTATCTCCATAAACTCCTGGAGGAGTGTATCACAGCAGGACTCATATCTGTCTCACGATTCAATAGATATTTCTGCCGCTGGTCTTATTTTCTGCGCTAAAGCAGTAGCTTTGCTGCTGCATATAGACCCTTTTAGTGTGAGTAAACAGTGGTGATATAGGCACAGTTGTGCATATTGACAACAGAACTACGGAAGAACTCAGCAGCTTGTCCAGCTCTGCAAAAGGATTATCGTCAAAAGATCATGAACATTTCCTCAACAAGCCGACTATGACAAACAGTGTCTGACTGCCAGATCCTTGTGCAATCAGTGAGTAAAACTTTAAAACTTTAGTCCTCCGCTAGAATATCGATTCTGACGACCAGACACAGAACAACCAGATATTTTGGTGCTGGAAATGTTTTTATCTCTTTTTTTGTCCATGTTCAGTCTGAATTAATCAGAATGAATGAGGAACAATGACACTTCGGTTGCCAAAATGTGTGTGCAGCTTTTTTTTAATCACTTCCGCCCTAAAAGGATCTATAGATCCATGAGCTGCTGCCACATGTAAACAAACAGCGCTGTGTGAGGACATCATCGCTCTCATTAAAGCAGCGTTGGGGCCCCAGATCTATAATACATTTACGTTCTATGGTAGGGGCAGATGGGGCGACAAATATGGTCACAAACATAGTTGCAATAAAAAAAAAAAACATCTGCACAAAGCCTATCCAATTTTCAATGTTGATAAAAGGATTACAATGATTTTTCAAGGGACAAAAATCTGCGATTAATTTGTGATTAATCGCGAGTTAACTATGACATCCATGAGATTACTCGCGATTAAATATTTTAACTGATTTACAGCACTAATATATTTACATTTTTTTTCCATAAAAATGTACCTTATTTTCACAGTTGCCCAGAAGAGCTGTTGGATTTTGGTTTTTCATCTGGTCACCCTGTAGGAAACTGAGGAATAAGTTTGAACCACTGCAAAGAGTTTAAATGAACTAGCTTTAATTTTTTAGCATGAAAAACAACTGTAATAGAATAAATGGAAGTAATGTCTAAGATCATACTGTGGCAAAGCGATGACTCTCAAAGGAAGATTCAAATGAACAGTGACAATCTCAAGACATTCCTCAGTTGCCGTGTGACTCCAGAGCTGTGTCTCTCCACAGACCCGGCTCAGAGGCCCCTAAGAAAGAAGGGGAGGGGGTCAGGGGGAGGGTCCGGCTGCGGGCCAACCCCTTCCTGCTGTCCGATCTGACCACCAGCTCATCCCTGGACCCCAAGAACGCTCCGACTGAGAGGGGCACCACAGATGACAAGAGCACCCTGACTGACAGGAGTACCCCAGCTGACAAGAGCACTCCCTCAGACCTCAGAGGGGCCCCTAAACCAAGGAACACCTCCCCACCTCCTTCAGGCTAGTGCATTTGTTTTTACACTAAATAATTTTTTTAATGGCACTTTTAGTGTAATCTTGATACATTTGCAGTTTTATTGTCAAAGTCAGTGTGTGTGCTGTGATTTCAAGTACTACGTGACATTACACAGGACTGGCCTGATTACGGATAGGTGTTTCTGATTCTGAACAAATGAGGAACCGTGTGATTGGTCTAACAGGCATCCACACTTTACACTCCACCCCTGCAGCCACATGACTGTAAACAGAGCAGACCTGTGTGATGTCACATAGTACTTGACATTGAAGTGGTGTTTTTGACCAGAAAGCTGCAAATTAAAAACAGTCAATGCTAGACAATGCTATTCAAACCCTGTACATGCAGTAGTGAAAACAGTGGATTTAGTGTTTAGTTCCACTTTAAGTTCAAACCTGTGTGTAAGTTAAAATAGCTTGAAATGTGAATGAAATAAGGCAAAATGACAAAAATGACTTATTTTGACTTATTTTCTTCATACTGGCCACATTTACGTGATGGTTTTTAGTTCCGAATTAATTGTTCTGAATTAAATAGTTCCAAATTTAAATATTCTCCTTCAAGTTTACATGGATACATAATTATTCTGAATTGAGGTTTCTATGGAAAACATGTTAAATCTCCTTTATTTAATTGGGCTCAGCGTCTGGGGGTGGGGAAGGGTTCTGATTGGACAGCGACACAAACGCATTTCTGTCTTTGGGAAGAAAACACACACTTCAGCTGCTCCCTGCTTTTCTGTCATCTTGGTTTGTTGTTACGCTGCGAACACAAACACGGTCCAAACTTTTTCCGCGGCCGTTCTGATGATAATGAAGTAGTAGCTGCAGAATTCTCTCCTCACGCTTTACGTCTGTGAGCTGAGGAGGAGAAGGGAAGAGTGTCGGAGAAGGAGGAAGAAGACAAACTGAGTCTCAGGCTGCGACACCTCAGCCCACTCCCACATCCTGCTCACAAATCCAAAGAGCAGTGGAGGAAAGTACGAAGAGACGACTGGAGTAGCCGGATCGTCCGGATTGCGTCAGAAGAACTACCCAATTAGCACCAACCACCAGGATTAGTTTGAAGAAGAAGAAACGTTTACATGATCCAGAAAGAAATTCATTCAAATTAATTCGGCTTTCAAATGGGAACTTACTAGCTTTGGAATTAAGTGTAATTCAGAATAATGGTCTTTTAAAAGCAGAATTCATTTTTATTCAGAATTAAAGCTCTCATGTAAAAAAGGCAATTGACTAATCACATTTTATTACACATATTTATTATAAAAAAAACAAAATCCAGTGCATCTGCTCCAAACCACACGCGTCACAGGACTGGCTGTAGAGCTCTCTTCAAACCTATTCAGTTGTGTCTAATATGATGACCTGCTCAGGCCCAGTATAACTCTTAGTCTCTCCTTGTCCACAGGTCCACACAAAGAGTCCCCGTCTGACTGGAGAACCCGCCTCAAACCTGTGTCCAAAGAGTCCACAGAGCCCAGGTCTGTCCCCTGTCCTCCTCCCTCTTTTTAATCAGAGCATTAAAGGTGCTGAAAGTGCATGTGTGTGAACCTGCAGACAGAGACACATCCAAGTTTGTCTCATTCTCAGTTTATGCACAGACCTCATGTGAAGCTCAGAACCTCCAGAATTCCCTCCCTGAGCTGCAGAGGCTGCGCTAGCACTGACTCATAACTGGTGCAGGTGCTGGAGTTTATAATTAAAAATAAATCAGTATTACAATTGTTAGTAGTAAAATATATATTTGATTAGAGCATGTTTACCTCGTATCTGAGGACGCGTGTAGGTCATGGTTATGGAATCTAACATCAACTGCCTTTTCTAACATGATTTACTCCCCACTGTTACCAGCAGAGGTCACTGACACTTTACCTTTTTAAAACTATTAAAATCAAATACCAAAGGCAACTCCAAAATCACCCACCATAATGTGTCTTCTTTAATCATCTCTGGAGCTATCTGAAGCCTGTCCCCAGGAGCTTGTCCCCGCTGCTCGTCCAAATGTCCCACAGCCCCGAGGCTCCCAGGGGCCCGGTGGTGTGGACAGAGACATATGTCAGTGCACAGACCCTGTCCCCACATGACCCCGAACAACCAGTCACAACAAGGCCCCCATAATATTACAATGATGACATTACTGAAGCTTATATTCAAGTTAACGTTGTCCAAAATCAGCCATAAACATCATAGTTTTTAAAGTGGGGTTGTTACACTTTTATGGGCTATTTACTGTAGCACAAAACAGATTTGTGACACCATGTTAGCTTTGATTTGTTTTGAAAACGCCCCTTCAGAGCACATTGCATCACATCATTACAGTCAGCATTCTGCTAATGAAACTACTGCACATTGCATCAGGTTTGTGAAGTTGTAGTGTAATATTACTGTATGTATCATGCTTTTGTATATTTATGGAAATTATGAAAAATAGACATGTGGGAGTGTGGGTGGTGTACACTGCAAATTTCTCTGGTCTGGCCAAGATTGTACAACTTATATCAGGTTACTCATCTAATTTTCAGCTTTTCAGATTTTTTATCTACTTACCAGTTCTGAATTGGCTGTATAATCTTCAAAATGGTCTCATATATTTCATCCATGATTAACTACTATCATGTAAGACTGATTTCAAGTACTTATATCTAGAATTTAGCATCTTAGAATTTATTATCAGGCACAAACTTGTTTTAAGCATGTTAATTTAGAATTTAGTAAAATTTAAAGCATTTTATCTAGAATTTGGCATCTGAGAGCTTATTATCAGGCCATAAACACTCATCATTAACTTGTTTTATGTCTGTTTATCTCAGACTTAGCGTCCATAAACTTATTTCCAGCCCATGGACACTCACAGAGACGCTTCATTCTAGTCTAGAGGCTGTTTATTTTAAGAGAACTTTTCAAGTAAAATGATATTTGCTGCCTGGACAGATCATTTCGCTACTTTAAGGTCATTTTCTGACTGACTTTCTGACCAAGCTTTTTGAACTGTTGGCTTGTGGGCTGCACAGAATCTAATGGCTAGATTACAAGATCACTAGATTACTCACGCATACATGGATGATCTAATAGCCCATCTTTAACCATAGGATGTGAATGCTCAGTTTGAATTCTCAGCCCAGTTTCCCCCCGTGTGTTTCTCCAGAGCGTCCTCGTCCTCCCAATCCTCTCTCAAACCCTGGACCAACGGCTCAGGCCTATCCCAGTCCACAGACCCGACCAGACCCGTCCCCGGCAACTCTGCCACACCCCTACCTCACAAAGGTACTGCTACTACTATTTTCTGATCTATGTTGTTTCCTCATCACAAACACACCTGGAGTTGTGTTGTGTTTCATTCACACATATTTAACACATAAACCCTGCACATTTAGGCTGTGTTCTTCTCTTAAACTGAAAACACTGTGCCACCTGTGATGTAATTTGATAATACAGGAAGTCCTCCACTCCATTCATTTTCACTAGAATCATTTGGATGATTTCAGTCCTGAGATTGCCCATCTCTACTGAACTAAAGGTAAAAGGAGCTGTTCACTTAAAAACTATTGCTTCATGACATCACAAGGTGGAACAGAGCATTTTGAGCTTTGGAGATGTAGCCAGACTAATAACAAAGGGTTATTTAAACATATGTGAATGAAACCAAACACAACTCCAGGTGTGTTTTTGAGCAGGTAACAACATTCTGACATGGCTTAAAGCTGACAAGAGTCAACTGTGCATGATATAGGAATCACCAGGCATCTGCGTTTTAATATTTACTGAAACTTGTTTGAACCGTACAACCATGTGATCCCTCTTTGTATCCTGTGTGTGTCCTTTGTGTGCAGGCTTCAGCTCTGCTCCCACAGACCCCACAGCCCCAGAGCTCTCCAACAGATCCAAGGTATGTCCTTACCTGTGACACACAAGTCCTCACCTGTGACACATAAGTTCTCACCTGTGACACACAAGTCCTCACCTGTGACTCACAAGTCCTCACCTGTGACACACAAGTCCTCACCTGTGACTCACAAGTCCTCACCTGTGACACACAAGTCCTCACCTGTGACACACAAGTCCTCACATATGACACACAAGTCCTCACCTGTGACTCACAAGTCCTCACCTGTGACTCACAAGTTCTCACCTGTGACACACAAGTCCTCACCTGTGACTCACAAGTCCTCACCTGTGACACACAAGTCCTCACCTGTGACTCACAAGTCCTCACCTGTGACACACAAGTCCTCACCTGTGACACACAAGTCCTCACATATGACACCTGGAGATTTCACAAACTAGAATCCCAATTATATTTTGATGCTTGATGTGAACATCGGGTGAGTGTCCTATTCCAAACACACACAGCATGCCTCTGTACTCTTATTTACCGGTATGCTGTTAGCATCAACACCCCGTGGTCCAGAGCAGTAATGTGCCGTTTGAAGGAGCTCAGGTTCAAAAAGAACAGTTTGTGTTTTGAAAAGCTGGTGTTTGCTGTGGTCACACTGTTCATTTGTTTGTTTTCACTGCTGAATGCAGGTAGGTTTTTGCTCCTCTTAATGCATTTTATTTTTATTTAATTTATTCGTCATCTTTCTGGACACCCAAGGTCGCCTTACAACAACAGCTATAGTGCTTTTTCGCAGACATGTCCTCAAAGACGCTTTACAGAGCCTTAAAATCTGTGTTCATGTGGTGTTCAGACCAGAGCGGACTACATCCCCCAGGAGGAGATCATGAAGGAGCTGCAGCAGATCGAGGACAGTCTGAACGAGCTGGAGAAGACCGGAGTGGAACTGGAGCTAAAACTGAGGACCAGCGAGGAGAGTGAGTACACAAATTACACAGTACACGACCAGAGAGTACACAAATTACACACAACCAGAGGAGAATGGCTAACGTCTGTACATGTCATCAGTGTGCTGATCTATAAACAGAAAGTGGGTTGTCTGTGAAGGAGACTATATGATGTTTTATAACTAGAAAATCCTTCTCTTTTCACCAAAGAAATGCTAAAAGTTGATTTGTGTGTGTGGCAGATGGAGAGGACGAGAGTGTGATGAACGAGCTGATGGTGGACTGGTTCACTCTGATCAGGAACAAGCAGGTGGCCATGCGCCGAGAGTCTGAGCTTGTCTACATGTGAGTACCACACTCTGGATACAGGGGACTGAAGTCTGGCTGGCCAGGCTATTGCCTGTGCTTTACCATTAAAATGGGGATTTAAGTCCTTTAAAGGCGACCTGAAACTTGGTTCCAGAGGGTTAGTCTGAGATGAGAGCTGAACGTGCTGAATGTGCTTGTTTGTGTTCAGAGGGAGAACTCAGGAGCTGGAGGAGGAGCAGCCCACAGTGGAACAGGAACTGCGCAGACTCTACAACAAACCAGGTCAGATCTGTCACCAGAGCAACGGCAGGGGCGGAGTCTGAGCTCCAGAGGCAGGGTCTGAGCAAAGGGGTAGACCAGTGTTCAGTTTGGTTTTCTAACTTCCTGTTGGTTAAATCAACAATTTTGACCTGTGAGGCAAATTTCTCAAGCTTATCCTCCAACCACACTGTGGTCTGAGCAGGTGGAGGCTTGCTTTAAGGTTTACACAAACTTTACTGATGCACAAGGGAAATTATTTGAGTTTGTCTAAATCTAAATAAATATAAGGACATGGTTTGATCAAGAAGGGTGTGGCTTAGGCACATGGCTGGTCATAGACATGTGGGACTGAGGCTGGTCATAGACATGTGGGACTGAGGCTGGTCATAGACATGTGGGGCTGAGGCTGTACTGTCTCTCTCAGATCACCTGAAGACCTCATGGGAACGGCGCAAGGAGGAGGAGCTTATGAAGAAGCTGGTGGAGATCGTCAACAACAGAAATGAGATCGTGGAGGGACTGGACGAAGACCGCCTCAGGTCAGAACTCCTCTGGGCCAGGCCTTCAGTAGATCTGAGAAAGCTGAAAAACAGGACAGCAGAGAATCAGAATCTATGAAAAACTATATAACTATTCCTTATATGGCTGGTGTTTTTTCTGAAAAACTACAGAGGATTTTCAGACAACATGAAGTCCCAGTGTATTTCAAACCTACAAATAGTTTAAGACAAACGACAAAACTCCGACAAAAACTTTAAAACAAAGGACAAAACTTGTACAAACAAAGCGATATGGTCTACTCTATTCAGTGTAGTGAAGACTGCAGTGAGCGCTACGTTGGAGAAATTAAACATCCACTGCACAATAGGATGAACCACCACAGAAGGGAGAGCACTAGTGGACCTCAGTCTGCTGTACATCTCCATCTCTGTCCACTAACCTCTCCTTTGAGGACAGTGAGGTACAGATCTGAGCCAGAGAAAAGAACTGATTTGAGAGGAGAATTAAAGAGGTTATTAGGAAAGACAATCCATCTTTGAACTCTCCTATTTACAACTCTGTTCTCAGCCTAAATCAAAAGAGAGAAAACAACAGTCTGTATGCTCAGAGGTGTGGAAGCTCCATCAGATCAATTCTGTTAATATGACTCACCCTTAGTGCATTAGACCTAGCTAACAAACAGAGACTGTAAACAAGTGTGTTAGTTTCAGAGTAGTTTAGTTATCTCCGCCCTTCAGGCAGATATGAGGCAGTGTCCACCAGATACAGATCCATCCATCCATCTTCTCCTGCTTAATCCAGCCGGGTCAGGGGGGCATCTTGCTGCCCAATCCTCATAGCACCCGACCCACCCATGAACCCCCTCTGTGAGCGGAGTGGTCCTTGATGTTAGTTCAGGTGCTGCATGTTTTGAGTTGATGGGGGGAACCGGAGCCTGAAGGAAACCCATCCAGACACGGGGAGAACATGCAACCTTCTAGCTGTGAGGCATGAGCGTTGTCACTCAGCCACCGTGCCGCCCCAGATACAGATGTCACAGAAAAAAACTACTCATGTGGTAAAGCACCTGTTTAAAAATACACTTAAAGAGTAAAAAGAAGAGAGATCTAATGAAGCTTCAGATGAAGTGATTTTGATACAGATTTGTGAATTTTGTTCAACAGAAATAACTGAATCAACCTTGTTGTTGTAGCTGTTTGTATTTGTATATTTGTACTTATTCATATATACTACAACAGTGTAGTGGAGTAGAAAGTACAGATACCTGCTCTCAAATGTAGTAAGTAAAAGTAAAGCATATGAGCATTTAAAATATACTTAAGTACAGTTCGTTTCACCACTGGTGCTCCACATGACATGAATCGTGCAAATGCTGATCACAGATAAACCTGTGTTCTGTTTTCAGGGAGAAAGAAGAGGATGAGCAGCTCAACCAACTGATGGAGAGCTTCAGTGAGTCTCCTCCTCACTCTCCTCCCACTCTATACACACTCCTCACACTCTATACACACTCCTCACACTCTAAACACACTCCTCACACTCTATACACACTCCTCACACTCTATACACACTCCTCACACTCTAAACACACTCCTCACACTCTAAACACACTCTATACACACTCCTCATACTCTATACACACTCTATACACACTCCTCACACTCTCCTCACACTCTCTACACACTCTCCTCACACACCTCCCACTCTCCTCCCACTCTATACACACTCTTCTCACACTCTATACAATCTCCTCACACTATACACACTCTCCTCACACTCTATACCCACTCTCCTCACACTCTATACACACTCTCCTCACACTCTATACACACTCTCCTCACACTCCTCACACTCTATACACACTGTGCACACACTGTATACACTTTGCACACACTCACACATGTTCTCCTCATACTCTCCACACACTCTACCCACTACACACTCTCCTCACACTCTCCACACACTTTCCTCACACTCTCCACACACACTCCACACACTCTCCACACACATGCACCCATGCGACAGTTTTCCATAAACCATTCCAAAAATATGATACAAAACTGTACACACCTTTACAGACCTGCTGCCATGTGCAGTAGCCTCATTAGTTGTGTTTTGAGAGCCTTCTGGAGAATGCAAATTGATGAGGGAAAGTGAAACTTGTTACTTGTTAATGTTGTTTTTTGCGGCTATAGCATTTTCTAAACAATAAAAACGGCACATGGTGATCTAAATATGTTATCGGTTACAGTTAATACTCCATAAAGTCTTTAGACTCCTCCGTGGACTGGCTTAGGGCCTGTATGAATAAGATATATAAGAACCCACTACACTGACTGAATAAATGGATGAGTTTAGAATAATTCAGATCAAATGAACCATTTGTTAAGTAAATGTTTACTGGTTTGAATGCTGCATAATACTGTTCCTGTTTGAGTAGTGCCCACTCTCCTCTGAATAGCAGTTGGCATTTCTGTCTCTATTGGAGCGTGTTCGTGTGATTCTCGTGCTCCTCTCTGCAGTGTCCAGTGTTTTTAACATACTTGACTGAGAGTGGACACAACAACAGTGCTGTGCTTTTAGCTAATGGAGAGCGTGCTCTGACAGTGCTGACCCCTCACCCTGCCCGCCCCAGCACCGGCAGCTTTGGGCTGTTTGTGGAGGCACACGTTCAAATGTTTGCAAAGTTAGTCTGGTCAGCACGCTTTGATTTAAAATGCTGAAGTGAAACTAGCATAAGATGAGGGACCTCTTAATAAAACCAGGACCCTTTTAAACAGCACTGCTCTGGACTGTGGCAAGAATACTAACTAGGTCCAACTCAATCAGGACTAAACCAGCATTTAGATGGGACTAATCCAGGACTAAACCAGACTTAACCAGAACAGAAGTTGGACACAATTAAGGCTAAAGTAGAACTAAACTAGGACTAAACTAAGGCTAAACTAGGGCCAAAAACCTGGCCTAAACCTGGACTAAACCTGGCTTGATCAACAATGCTCAGACCACAACCAAACGAGGACTGAACTTGGACTAAACTAGTACTTGACTAGTTACTGAACTAGTATTGAACTGGGACTGGGCTAGGATTGGATTAGTACTGGACTAGGACTGAACTAGGATTGGACTAGGATTGGACTAGGACTGAACTAGTACTGAACTAGTACTGAACTAGTACTGAACTAGTACTGGACTAGTACTGGACTAGTATTGGACTAGAACTGGACTAGGACTGAACTAGTACTGGACTAGGACTGAATTGGGAATGAACTAGTACTGAACTAGTACTGGACTAGGACTGAACAAGTACTGGACCATCACTGAACTAGGACTGGACTAGGGCTGGACTATGGACTACGACTGGACTAGGACTGAACGAGTACTGGACCAGGACTGAACTAGGACTGAACTAGGATTGGACAAAGACTGAACTAGTACTGGACTAGGACTGAATTGGGACTGGACTAGGACTGAACTAGGATTGGACAAAGACTGAACTAGTACTGGACTAGGACTGAACTAGGACTGGACTAGGACTGAACTAGTACTGGACTAGGACTGAATTGGGACTGAACTAGTACTGAACTAGTACTGGACGAGGACTGAACTAGTACTGGACCAGGACTGAACTAGGACTGGACTAGGACTGAACTAGGATTGGACAAAGACTGGACTAGGACTGAACTAGTACTGGACTAGGCCTGAACTAGTACTGAACTAATACTGGACCAGGACTGAATGAGTACTGGACCGGCACTGAACTAGGACTGGACTAGGGCTGGGCTATGACTGGACTACGACTGGACTAGGACTGATCGAGTACTGGACCAGGACTGAACTAGGACTGGACTAGGACTGAACTAGTACTGGACTAGGACTGGACTAGGACTGAATTGGGACTGAATTAGTACTGAACTAGTACTGAACTAGGACTGAACTAGTACTGGACTAGTACTGAACTAGCACTGGACTATTCAATTCAATTCAATTCAAATAACTTTATTTATCCGTTAGGAACTTCGTTTGCAGACAGAGCACCAGCACAAGTGAAGACTCCACACAAACATTAATAAAAAACACATTCATCAAATGCATAATAATAAATAGATCAATAAAAGAATACATCCATAACAGCACCTCTCACTTCCCCAATGCAGATTAGCTGCCCATGTGGCTTCATCAGCCATTTAACAGGCGAATGGAGGAGGGAATAAAACTGGCCGTTGCCCTCTTAGTTTTAAGTGAGAGGGACCTGAACCTCCGTCCTGATGGTAACAGACTGTAGAGTGAGTGAAGAGTGTGTGAGCTGTCTGTGGAGATCTGTGTGCCCTTTCTCAAGACTCTGTCATTGTAGATGGTGGTGAGTGACTCTTGCTGCTGTCCTATGAGTTTACTGCTGATTTTAACGATTCTGTTGAGTGTGTTGCGATGAGTGAGACTGAGTGAACCAAACCAGGCTGTGATTTTGAATGTGAGGATGGACTGTATAAAGCATTTGTAAAAAACTGCAAGAATTGATTGGTGAACCTGTAGTTTACGAAGTTTACGGAGAAAGAAAAGGCGTTGTTGGCATTTGGAGAAAATGTTTTCAGTGTTCAGTTGAAAAGTGATTTTGTGATCAATTATGGTGCCGAGATATTTGTATGAGTGAACCTTTTCTATTGCTTCGTTGTTAACAGTGATTGTAGGAGAGGTGATGAGTCCATGATGGAACACAATGACCATTTACTAGGACTAGGACTGAACAAGTACTGGACCAGGACTGGACTAGGACTGAACTAGGACTGAACTAGTACTGGACTAGTACTGAACTAGCACTGGACTAGGACTGAACGAGTACTGGACCAGGACTGAACTAGGACTGGACTAGGACTGAACTAGGATTGGACAAAGACTGAACTAGTACTGAACTAGTACTGAACTAGTACTGAACTAGTACTGAACTAGTACTGGACTAGGACTGAATTGGGACTGAACTAGTACTGGACTATGACTGGACTACGACTGGACTAAGACTGAACTAGGACAGGACTAGGACTTGACTAAGACTGGACTAGGACTGAATTAGGACTGGACTAGGATTGGACAAGGACTGGACTATTTACTGGACTAGGACTGGACTAGGTCTGGATTAGGACTGGACTAAAACTGCACTAGGACTGGACTAATGTGAAATTAGATATTCTGAACCAGGGCATAACAAGTTCTAAACTTCAACCCTTTTGTCTGATTTGGAGTAAAAACATTCAGGCCCAGGACTTCACATGTAGTACTGTGTGTAAGGGGACAGGACTTCACATGTAGTACAGCGTGTGAGGGCCAGGACTTCACATGTAGTACTGTGTGTGAGGGGCCAGGACTTCACATGTAGTACTGTGTGTGAGGGGACAGGACTTCACATGTAGTACTGTGTGTGAGGGACAGGACTTCACATGTAGTACTGTGTGTAGGGGGCCAGGACTTCAGTACATGTAGTAGTACTGTGTGTAGTAACCATAGTAACCTGCCTCATGTACCTGTTTTCTGTTTGTGTGCAGACCTGAAGAAGGACAAGAAGAAGTCCTTTTTATCCCGACTCTTCGGCAAGGACAAATAAGTTCCTACGGGTCGCCTATGGGTGCTACCAACAGATGCTCCTACGGGTGATCCTATAGCCAGGTGAAAGGACACATGAGGACCTTTGAACTCCTATGGGTGCTCCTTTGGGTGATCCTGTGGGTTCTCCTGTGGGTGCTCCTTTGGGTGCTCCTGTGGGTGCTCCTGTCGGTACTTCTGTCGGTACTCCAGTGTGTGACCGAGACCTCTATCTGTGGACCAGCCTTACACTAAGTAATTCTTTTTAAATGAACAGATTTTTCTGAAGTGTTAAATGAGCTCTACGTTCCCCTTGTCTAGACCAGGGATTAAACCAGAGACTAGACCAGGGACTAGACCAGGGACTAGACCAGGGACTAGACCAGGGACTAAACCAGGGACTAAACCAGGGACTAAACCAGGGACTAGACCAGGGACTTAGACCACTGATTAGGGACTAAACCAGAGTATAAATGTTATAACTGGCAAAGATGGATCTGTGCTTCTCTAAACCAGGACTAAACCAGGTCTAAATATGGGGCCAGCAGTGGCCCCACAGGCCCCACAGAAACACCATGTATAAAAGCATCTTTAACCATGACACGAGGCAGCTTAGTCAGATCACTGCACACTTCAGCTCACTGTTGCTTGGAAATTATACTCTACTACTTTGCTCTTAATGTTAATGCAGCACTATGGAACCTTTCAGATGTTTTTAGTTTTGCCGCGCACAGTATTTTAAAAGGAACGTGCTGCCCATGGTCCATATTGGATCTGAGAGGTGGAGGAATATGATTTGAGTGTACGTCTCAGATACTTGTGTGTGTGCTCTGATGTTTGATAATGTTTGTAAATTATGCAAAAATAATTAAAGTTTTCACAATCAAATCTGTGCATTTGTGTCAATTCCATTAGAAAAGCAGAAAGCTGTCGTCACACTCATATTTATAGAGTAGGGTTCTCAAAAGTATCGAAAATCATCAAAAACAGAGCCGGAGTTGTTTGTTTCATTCACACATGTTTGAGTTTATTATTAATCTGCCTACATCTCTAAAGTTCAAAACCCTCTATTCCACCTTGTGATGTCATGAAGTGGTAGTTTTTAAATTAACAGATCCTTTTTTCTTTTTTTTTTTAATCTTTAATTTAGTAGAGATTGGCAACTCCAGGACTGAACAAATGACTCCATGATATCACAGGACCACTAGACCAGGACTAAACCAGGTCTAAACTAGGTCTAAACCAGGTCTAAACAAGGACTAGACCAGGGACTAGACAAAGATAAAGAAATTAGTAGATTAGAACACTGGTCAGAGAATAACAATCTGGGGCCTTTAAGTATAATTTTTGAGTTTCTAACCCGTCAGATGCACTTTAACTAATATTATAACTTTGTACTGCACCTACCACATACTCACGATGCTCCCAAGTCATGATTTGAGTTTTGTTTCCAATTTTTCCCCACTTTTATTCGATTTTTTTTCCCACAAATATTCACTCCAGAGCCGTTACCACATGTGACCAGCAGGAGGCTCTACCTGCACGAGCCTTGGGTCTTTGTGGAGCTGATGAAATAACGGGAGCCGCAGAAAGAATCAAGTGAACGATGAATTCTAATTATAACTGACATAATGAACAGGGTGTTTCATGGGTGTTTTACCTTGAGACTAATCACATTTACCTTGAGATTAGTCTCACGGTAAATGTAAATAAAATAAACGAATGGCTGAAAAAAGTCAAACAATAGAGAATCTGATGATACAATTACACTAAGACATGTTATTTGTATGTAGATTCTCACATCATGTTGCAATGTGGTTGTCATTTGTGTTTATATTACTGATAAAAACATACAATTCTGAAACAAAAAATGTAATTCTGAAATGCTGAATTCCAGCGTGGCAGTCCTCATCTCCACAGTCCCACTTCCTGCTTTATACTGACGCACTCACGGACTGTGCAGAGTTCAGCTCATGTTTCTCATTTTATTTTTTACTACAACAATTCTTCATTTATCTGAGTAAAGCAAAAAAGGATTTTCTCACAACAAAACATTTTAAAGCTTTTATATGTGGATTTTTGGTGTGACTTTTGGAGCTGTTTACTCCCAAAACAAAGGGACGATCTATATGCACAATTCTCTTGAAATAATTATTGGCCAAAATATAATTATTTTTTGAAACATACATTCTTGGCTGTAAATGATCCAAACTGAAGAGGATCATTTTAAGTCACACATGCGAGTGTTGAGGGAGTGTGGTCTATTATTGTTCATGTCATTTCAGATCTCTGTGGTTTTAACAGGAGCATAACAAAGGCTCTCGCACTAACACAGAACATACTGGCTTTGAGTTCCACCAGGTCTAAACCAGGTCTGAAACAGGCCTAAACTAGGTCTGAAAAAAGGTCTAGAACAGGACTGCAGGTCTAGAGGACTAAACCAGGTCTGCAAAAAACTATCCCCGGACTATCCCAGGGCTATTCCAGGTCCAAGCCAGGTCTGAAACCTAACTATCCAAGGCATAATCTAAGACTAAACCAGGTCTATATGTGGACTATCCCAGGTCTAATCTAGGACTTTCGGATCTTTTCCCTTGTGGATCAATACAGTTTGTTTATCTATAAGTCTAGTTTAATCTTAGTTTAATGTGGGTTAGTCCTGGTTCAGACCTGGTGTGATCCCAGAGGCCCCTGTCTGGCCCCGAGGCCCTGGTCCTCTGAAGAGTCCGGCCGTTGGGAGCATAGCTCTGCTCTGTGTGAGCTGATAGAACTCACTGGAACAGACAGAACAGGTCCTACAGCAGGTTTGTATGTTTGAATGTTGTACACGTCTTTTATTTTACATTTAGTTTAAAATAATAAACCAAAAATAATGAGACTTAGCTTCACCTTTAAAAATCAAAACACACTGAAAATCAGCCTATACATGAATACAAAATGTTACCAAAAATACATATTATTAATATATATTTTTCAATTTTGAGTACATTTTAAAGTATTTGTCACTAGGTGTGTGTTGTGTACTTATAATTATACTCTGCTCTCTCATGATCAACATGTGTATATTTGAGACTTATTCTTGCTCATGTAATAGTCATTATTACCTCATAGTATTTTACTTTTTAAATATATGAAGATAGTGGTGTGCATTGTTGACAATATAGATCATGATATCCATGTCACGATTCGCTATATCCCAATAGATCCCGATACTAAAACAATGGATGATATATCACAATTTATCAGTAATTACTTCTAATAATATTGTCTAATAAATTTTGGTGAAAAATATTTAACAAATAGATTCAGATGCATTTTGAATCAATTCGAGAATTGTGCAATGAAGTATCATGATATATCAATACTGAACTGATTTTTTCTTACACCCCTAACAGACAGATGTGCAGATATATCCATAACACTATAACATGACAGAAATGTTTAATAACCAAACTTTTCTGCTGTCATCATGTGATCCAGATCACAGCGACTTAAAAGCCACTTTTCAAACCAAAAATCTGATTTGTGTAGAAGTGTGACAGGGCCTCTGCTTTGTTGATCCTGTGATTTCATTTAATACACATGTACCTGCACACACACACAAACACAAGCACACACATACACACACACACACACACACAAGCACACATGCAAGCACACACACATGAGCATGCGCATATATACACGCACACACATACACACACACACACATACACACATACACAGGCACACAAGCACACATGCAAGCACACACACATGAGCATGCGCATATATACACGCACACACATACACACACACACACATACACACATACACAGGCACACACGCACGCATATACACACATACACACACACACATCGGTGAGTTTAACGTGTTAATAGAGTAAATTAGCATATAAATGAGAGCTGTGTGATGGGGTCCACTGGGAGCTGATTAGCCCCGCCCCCTCACATATCACATATTGTCTGCATCTGCCCCCTCCCTCTCCCTCTTTTCTCTACACTCTTTCACCAGTCACCAGTCCTTTTACTGAACGTGGCCCCTAACACAGCTTGATGTTTTTGTTTCCTATTATCCCCTTTTCCTTGTGCTTTTTAATTCACAATCATTACTGTACATGTGATCATTGTCAAACACGGTGTTGACCTCAAATGCTTCAGAAGTGGATCCTCCGACATGAAACACAGGTCTGTTTGTTTTAATGAAGTACAATTTTACCATTTTATATTTGTCACTAAATAAACAGCAACTTTTATTCTATTCTAATGTCATTTCCTCACCACAAACAGACCTGGAGTTGTGTTTTGTTTCCTTCACACATGTTTTACACACAAACCCTGCATATTTATATTATTTTGAGTTCTTTTCTCCAACAGAAAACTCTGAAGACGTCATGGGGTAATACAGGGAGTGCTCCACTTTGTTTGTCCACACAATATCATGTAAATATCTGAACATTTTTTTCTCATTTTAGAGCCAAATATATTTGAGATGTGAGAACAAGCACAGTACAGCTTTACTCAGGCCTGCAGGAATCAGTCAGAACAGCTCTGAGGGAGGTGGTGAAGGAGCAGTTAGAACATGGTCTCCTTTAAACGTGCACTATGTCACTTTTCGGTTGGACGTATGTCACCTGCTTGTTTCTATGGAGATGTCATTGCTCTGCCTGGAATGTTCCACAGTGTGACATTAAACAGTTCTACTTTACATTCATTCAACTACAGGTGAGTTTATAGGTCTAAAATACCTAAAAACAGACATTCTGACTGTGAGCGGGGTCACCTTTCCACAGATCTGACCTGTAACTTGGTCTGGTTTGGTCTCCATGAAGATAGAACGGTTTAATGCCCTACTGTGAAACATTCCAGACAAAGCAATAATCTAGGGGTCTCCATGGAGAAAAGCATTTGGCAGACCCTCCAGCAGAAAAGTGGCACAATGCAGCTTTAAGTAACAGTGGCCTTAATAAAGCCACATCGTTACGGCTGAAGTCGTTTTCGCTAAAAATATGAAGGTTTGTTTTGTCATTGTCAGATTTTTGTGATTAAAACGAATTAAAAGTAACCAAATAAAACGAAATAAATGTAACCAAAGTCAGTGATGACTAAAAACTTGAGTTAGCTAGTACAAAAGGATGAGTGAAGACTAAACCAGTACTACAATCAATAATCAGGAAGTGTATGATTAGCATAATGTTGTGAGCTACAATGACGGCAAAACATTCCTGGTTTAAATGGGTTTTGGCCCAGCTCTTTGCTGTATATACTGATGTGATATTCAAGTCTCCACGGTGACGACAAGTTCCACATTGACATTTTGATTTTGATGGCTCTCAGCTGGACCTCCTGTCTCCGCCTCACACACACACATTCATGCACGTGCACGCACACACACACACGCACACACATTCACCCACGTGCACACACACAGACAGTTTCCATGGAATCATGAAAGTGTTGTGCCACGTCCAGTAAGTTCCACAATGTTGCTTTAAGGTAAGATTCATTTTATAGGGAACAGTTTGAAGCTCCTCCTGTACTTTAGTCAAGTATGTGTAATAGAAATGTTTTTCACCAAGGCCATTTAGGCCATTTAGGAGTAAAATGCCAGAATGACACATATTTATTTGAAACATACAGGAAAACATGAGCCAAGTTTACATTTGTTGCTTAATTTTGTTTATATTGTAGATACAAAAAATATGCCTAATTTTTGTCAAGTTTAAACGCTGATAAATCAGGCTTAGATCTCAACAAATCCTGTTGTGTTCACATGATAAAGATTCTCCAGTTTGGTGTGTTTGTATTTACACAAAACCACAAATCACACTGTCCCCCCTTGTGCATACACTCTTGTGCTTACACTCTTGTGTGCGTACACTCCTGTGTGCGTACACTCCTGTGTGCGTACACTCTTGTGTGTGTACACTCTTGTGTGCGTACACTCTTGTGTGCGTACACTCTTGTGTGCGTACACTCCTGTGTGCGTACACTCTTGTGTGCGTACACTCCTGTGTGCATACACTCTTGTATGCGTACACTCTTGTGCTTACACTCTTGTGTGCGTACACTCTTGTGTGCGTACACTCTTGTGTGCGTACACTCTTGTGCATACACTCCTGTGTGCGTACACTCTTGTGTGCGTACACTCTTGTGCATACGCTCTTGTGTGCGTACACTCCTGTGTGTGTACACTCTTGTGCTTACACTCTTGTGTGCATACACTCTTGTGTGCGTACACTCCTGTGTGTGTACACTCTTGCATGCGTACACTCTTGTGTGAGTACACTCCTGTGTGTGTACACTCTTGCATGCGTACACTCTTGTGCATACGCTCTTGTGTGCGTACACTCCTGTGTGTGTACACTCTTGTGCTTACACTCTTGTGTGCATACACTCTTGTGTGCGTACACTCCTGTGTGTGTACACTCTTGTGTACAAACACATAGTGGAAATTGATTTGTTCAAAAACTGAAGCGCTGAGTTGAATCTTGCCTCGTGCACTCTGCCCTTCATTATATTTCCTCATTTCAAACAAAATACTTTTGACTTGCTGAAAATGTTTACATTAAATAAATGCTTTTTGTCTCCTTTTGCAAATGTAATTATTTTTGCTAATCACCCACACACACTTTAAATGAAGTGAATATGCTCAGAAAGTTCACGCTCACTCAGATCTACTCAAATGCACACAGATGTTAAACAGCTCATATTGTACGATGCAAAAAGTACAATAGCAACAGTGGAGAATTCACAATAATCTACTGAATTGGACTGATTTTCACCATCTTGATGAAGATCTAAAATAATTGTTATCTTTTCCTAATTTAAAATAATGTGACCATGACTTTTGATTGATTTAAAATAATCACATCATGTTGGTTCAGATCAGGATTAAAGCTCTTGTACCTGGAGCTTCTCATGTATTTTGGCAAAATGTTGTACATTGTATAAGCATCAAAATAACTGTGTGTTGTCTGCATTCTAACTGTAAGTGTTTTTGGTCTGATAATCAGGAAGTGTGTGGTTAGCATGACTGTCTATGCTAGCTGAGAGTTGTGAAAAGTAAAAGTCATCATGGTGAACAATTAGGGTGTTCAGAATCCATAAGAACTTGCCACTGCAAACTGTTTAAATGAACGAGTTCAGTTTTTCACATTTTTGAAGACAGTAAAAATCAGTTGTAGAGACTTTAAAAGTATAAATATTTTTCCAGTAGGCTTTGGCCTGCAAACCCATCTACACTTCACAAATCAACCTCATCAATTCAGTCTTCAAACCATGTCACTTTTTGACAGTATGGTCATTCTGTCACCACTGAAGATCTATCACCTCCTCACTTAATTCAGGCTGATTTATCTAGACCAGTTCAAGTCCAGTCCAAGTCTAGTCCAAGTCCAAGACCAGTCCAAGTCCAAGAACAGTCCGAGAACAGTCCAAGACCAGTCCAAGAACAGTGTAAAACCAATCCAAGTCCAGTCCAAGACCAGTTCAAGACCAGTCCAAGAAGAGTCCATGAACAGTCCATGAACAGTCCACGTCTAGTCCAAAATCAGTCTAAGACCAGTTCAAGACCAGTCCAAGAAGAGTCCAAGTCTAGTCCAAGACTAGTCCAAGTCCAGTTCAAGAAGAGTCCAAGTCTAGTCCAAGACTAGTCCAAGTCCAGTCTAAGTCTAATCCAAGACCAGTCCAAGGACAGTCTAAATGTAGTCCAAGATCTGTCCAAAATCAATCCAAGTCCAGTCCAAGTCCTGTCCAAGATCAGTCCAAGTCCAGTCCAAGTCTATTCCAAGTCCAGTCCAAGTCCAGTCTCGGTGCTTGTTCCTGTTAGCACATACTCTTTTTACAGTGCGTGCTAATTCTGTCACCGCTGAAGAACCTGGACCTCCTCGCTCACTCAGTCGTGGCTGATTTATCTGGACCGGTCCGAGTCCAGGTCTAGTCCCGGTCCCTGGTCCTGGTCCTGTTTCCAGTGGAGGCAGGACTCATCCATCACACAGAGCCACACTGGAGCCCTGTCTTCTCTCACTCTTCTGTGACTGTGTTTGTCTTTCCCTTCACAAACCATAGCGTTCGGAGGAGGAGACGGGGACATGTTTTGTGCATCATGGCGGTGGACGGCGGCGGGGGCGGTGAGAGCGGTGGATGGTGGTGGGGGTGGTGGACGGCGGTGGGGGCAGTGGGGGCGGTGGGGGCAGTGGACGGCGGTGGGGGCGGTGGATGGCGGTGGACGGCGACGGGGGCGGTGGGGGCAATGGACGGCAGTGGGGGCAGTGGACGGCGGTGGGGACGGTGGACAGTGGTGAGGACGGTGGTGGGGGCGGTGGACGGTGGTGGGGATGGTGGACGGTGGTGGGGACGATGGACGGCGGTGGGGACGGTGGACGGCGGTGGGGGCGGTGGACGGTGGTGGGGGCGGTGGACGGCACCAGCTCACGCTGGAGAAGCCTGGAGACATATGTGCACTTCAGAGACTTTTTATCACACTGTGTATTTAGAGGGCCTCTACCTGACTGTCCCCATGGATTTGAGCAGAATGTGTCTGGCCCCAGAATAGATATAGTAAAAGGTGCACTACGTAACTTTTTAGATGGGGGGTATATCACATGCTAGACATTAGGTAAGGTAAGGTAAGGTTTATTTTTTAGCCCTTTACACAGACACATCCCCAAAGCGCTTTACACAGCAATTTACAGAGCATTTTTTCATTCACTTCATACCCGGTGGTGGTGAACTACTGTTGTAGCCACAGTTGCCCTGGGGCAGACTGACGGAGGCGCGGCTGCCAGGCCAAGCGGTGCAAACGGTCCCACCAACACTCACTCACACAACATTCACACCTACAGTGCATGTTTTGCGTTGATGGGGGAAACCGGAGTGCCCGGAGGAAACCCATCCAGACACGGGGAGAACATGCAAACTCCACACAGAAAGGCCCGAACGACCCAGGGATCGAACCCGCACCCTTCTTGTTTTGAGGCAAAAATACCTGGAAAAACAACATTCTGACTCTGAGCGGGGTCGCCTCTCCACAGATCTGACCTGAAAGGGCTCTTCTCTGCAGGACACACCCAGACTTACACAAAGGCAACAGTGGTTGTGGGTGTGTTCCGTTACATTATTATGGAGCAGTGACAGCCCAAGTACATTTCTCATTTTCTCATAGACTTTTTGAAAAAAGTTAAAAGTTCAGAAAGTTCAGAGTTAATCAACTCAGTGGTGACTAATGATAGCACCTATAATTTAATGTAAAATCTGCCTCTGAAACTTTATTAACTGCAAAGTTATTCAAACATTTTGCAAAATCTAGTGCCTCCTTCTGGTGTGGGAACAAACACAAAAGTCCACATTACTGCATACACAATAAATGTAGTTAATATGATTAAGTTCAGGAGCAGGAGCAGTACCACGCCTCAACCGCCCTTGCCTCCTCTCCAGCCAGTCACAGTTCACTTCTACCACACCTCATTTTCCCAGAAGCCTAATTGTAGCAGCCTATCCCGGCGACCCAGTTTGTCCCGAATAACTCGACCCCACCCTCCCAACCCCGATCTGTTCACTTCCAGACATAAGATGCCTATGAGGGGGGTCCCGTCCTGCTGGGCCATGTGAAGATTGAGACCCCAACTCTGAGTCTCAACCCAGCCGACACGCCTCATCTCCATATACTAAACTCTTCTCTTCACTCATGTGTTGTTGCTGTGGTCCTTGCTAGTGAAACAAGCCAAAATAATTGAGCAGACTCTGGTGTGATATTTATGAGTGCTGCTCACCTCTGGTCTAAAAGGAACATGGCTCTTCACATGATTCCAGAAGGTTCCATAGGCACCACCATGCTCATTTTGCATGGAGCTGATCATAACAATAAATACGTTAATGCATCAATTTTATATAGCGCTTTTCTGGACACTCAAAGACACTTTACAGAGCATTATTCATTCACTCCAGACCCGGTGGTGGTGCTAGTCGCAGCTGCCCTGGGGCAGACTGACTCATGCACACACCACTTTCATACTCCTCTCCTGGCCTGCTGCTCCGACCTGCTCAATCTACAGGGCCTGTGGTCTCCTGGCCTGCTGCACTGACCTGCCCTACCTGTGATCTTCTGGCCTGCTGCGCTCACCTGCTCCACCTGTGGGGCCTGTGTTCCCTATCCTACTGCATCAGTCTGCTCCTCCTGTCTGCCTGCTCTATCAGTGTGAAATGGCAAGCTCTAGAAAGATGACGTGCTGGTATTTACACTTAGTATTGGTAGGCCTCTACATCATCACTTTAGAACCAACTAACATCACTGGACCATATAGCCTCCCTGGCCCATGTACTGATTGCTTTATTAGGCCTCAGATTACACACAAAGATATTGTTATTAAGATTATTGATATCGTTTGTCTCTCTTTTTACAACAAATGTGTATGATCTATCATCTGATTCTCTCTCTGTCAGGTCGTCTTCACTGTCAACTATTGTTCAAAAATGTTGTTATAAAGCTTTCGGAACTGACATAACCAAATTGTTAAAAAAGCAAAACTTCCCATTGCGTAGTCCCACATGCTTACTTATTTTGCTTCTGCTCATACTCTCAGGAAATGTCCACGTTCACCCAGGCCCTGTAGGAAATTCTGCCTCAAGTCAATCTATTGACAATCCAAACACAAATTTATCTTATGAAAACTTCTGCACCTGTAAAAGCTTTGGTTTTTTGCATGTAAACATAAGGAGTCTTTGGCCTAAAATTGTCCAATTGAAAACCTGGATGCACTGCACAAATACTGAAGTTCTTGTAATTACTGAGACATGGTTAAGAAACTCAATACTCTATTCTGAACTACACATATCAGGGTAGAATTTGTTTAGACAAGATAGATCATCCAAGGGCGGGGGAGTTGCAACCTATGTTAAAGAACAATATTGTTGCTCTGTTGTACTGTCAAAATCAATCCCTAAGCAGTTTGATCTGCTGATTCTAAAGATTCCCCTGTCAAATAATCATGCCTTATCTGTGGCCGGTTGCTACCGTCCTCCATCGGCTCCAGCCAGTACCCTAGAAACCTTAAGCTCTGCATTGGCTCCCTTTACCAGAACTGAGCTAGTTCTATTAGGAGACCTAAATTGGGACACACTCAATATACCTGACAAATTACTTTTTCAGCTAGACTCAGTAAATCTTAACCAAATAATTACACACCCAACAAGATATGACCCAAAGAATGCCCAAAAGGCAACACTTATTGATATAATCCTCACAACATCCCCTCACATGTACCAATCTGGAGTATTCTGTAGTGATGTTAGCGACCACTGTTGGATTGCATGTGTTCGTTTAAACTCTACTCCTAAACAGCCAGCTCGTATTTGTGAAAAAAGGATACTAAAAAAATTTGACAGTCAAGCCTTTCTTCATGACATGGCAAGTGTAGACTGGTCCAGAGTAAGTCTCATCCCTACTATCAATGAAGCGTGGACAATGTTTTATGAACTTTTCAACTCTGTTATAAACAAACATGCACCCATCAAAAAAGTGAGAATTAAAAATCGCAATAGTCCCTGGTTTCATAATGAGCTGGCAGAACTAGTCCAACAAAAGAACACTGCTTGGCGGAAGGCTAAAAGATCTAAAACGCATGTTGATTGGCAGACTTTTAGACAAATAAGAAACAAAACCACACAAGCCATTAGAACAGCTAAATCTAATTATTTTAAAAACAAATTCATTCTGTATGGTTCCAACCCCAAAAATCTTTGGAAAACGGTAAGAGAAGTTGAAAATAAGACCACAACTCAGTTCCCTTTATCACTCAAAGTGGATGATCTCATAATTTCAGACAAGAAACAAATGACTAACATTTTTAATGAACATTTCATTAAATCTGGCTTAATTTATGAATCTACAAACACTGTCTCTTCTCACTAAAAATACGAAAATACTCAGTCTTCTACTGTCACACATGTTTTAGCCCCAGCCAGTGGCACGGTGAGTGGCAACACTCAGGCCTCACAGCAAGAAGGTTGCGGGTTCGATCCCTGGGTCGCCCGAGCCTTGTTTGCATGTTCTCCCCGTGTCTGGATGGGTTTCCTCCGGGTACGCTGGTTTCCCCCATCAACTCATTCAGTGGTGACAGAACTCATCAAAACATGCCCGCACCCCTATGAACTAACATCAAGGACCATGACGTCCACCCTCCTGTGGGCTCACCACCTGCAGAGGGGTTCATAGGGGGGGTCAGGTGCTATGAGGATTGGGCAGCAAACTGCCCCCGCGACCCAGCCGGATTAAGCGGGAGAAGTTGGATGGATGGATGGATAGAAAACTGCAGTAGTACACCCAGTTTTTAAGGGTGGAGATCAGTCTGACCCAAATTGTTATCGGCCCATCTCAATATTGCCATGTATGTCAAAAATAATAGAAAAAATTGTGAATAACCAACTTACAAACTACCTTCACCAAAATAACATCCTCTTTGCTACTCAGTCTGGTTTTCGATCAGGCCATAACTGTACCACAGCAACCTTAAAAGTTTTAAATGACATAACTATTGCTTTAGATAATAAAATGTCCTGTGCAGCAGTATTTATAGATCTGGCTACAGTGTTTGACACAGTTGATCATGTTATTCTTTCAAATAGACTAGCTAATATTGGTATTTATGAAAATACACTTTCTTGGTTCACTAACTACCTTTCTGAAAGAACCCAGTACCTAAAATCACACCTTGACATCTCACAACCTCTCCTTGTCACTCGTGGTTTGCCTCAGGGATCTGTTCTAGGGCCAACCCTGTTCTCAGTTTACATAAATCAGTTATCTACACCAACTCCAGACACTTCCATTCACCTTTATGCAGATGACACAATTCTTTACACATCTGGACCATCTAATGAGGTAGGAGCAGCAGCACTTCAAGAGAGTTTAAATGCTATTCAGCAGCATTTGTCTTCTTTAAAACTTGTATTGAATGTAAGCAAAACCAAAGTTATGTGGTTTGGAAGAAAGAATAATTTAATTCAATTCAATTCAATTCAATTTATTTTTGTAGCGCCCAAAATCGCAACAACAGTAGCCTCTATGGCGTTCCAAGATATGGATGAGTAAAACATACACACAGACATATCAAAACAGGAATAAACAACATTCATGTAAAGCAGCAAATGAAACATTGTCCAGTCATCCCCTGTCCTTAGACCCTCCTTCTCAGCAAGGAAAAACTCCAAAAAACCCAGGGTCCTGGGAAAAAGAAGAAACCTCGGGGAGAACTACAGTGAAGGAGGGATCCACTCCCATGGACGGACAGGCTATAGATGTCCAGGCCCGTGGGCCAGTTCAGTATGACCACAGCTACCCAGGTGGGGAAGAGCCGGGCGAGGAGGAGGAGAAGAGGGGCGAGGAGAAGGAGCCGGGCGAGGAGGAGGAGCCAGGCGAGGAGGAGGAGCCAGGCGAAGAGGAGGAGCCAGGCGAAGAGGAGGAGCCAGGCGAGGAGGAGGAGAGAGGTCCAGCTGCCATCAGGCGTCTGAAAGAGTTCCACTCCACAGGGGGAGTGGGACAGGGGACAACATGTGAATAGCAATGAACAAACTACAGATGAGAACATAGTGAGTGATGCTGGTGAGAAAAAAGGAGGAAACAGAGGACAGTGCTCAGGTTGCCACACTTCCCCCAGCTTGTTATCTCCTGCGGCAGCTTATCTTAGTGACATCAACTAAGTAACCTGGTCATAAGCTATTCCGAAGAGGAAGGTTTTAAGCCTGGTCTTAAATAAAGAGACTGTGGGTGCCTGTTTAACATCAACAGGGAGTTGATTCCATAACACAGGAGCTTGGTAACTGAAGGCTCTCCCCCCCACTGTACTTTTAGACACTCTAGGAACCACTAATAATCCTGCATTCTGAGAGCGAAGTGCTCTATTTGGCTGATAGGGGACAATGGCATCCTGAAGATATGATGGGGCCATATTGTTTAAGGCTTTGTATGTCAGGAGGAGAACTTTGAATTTAATTCTAAACTCGACAGGAAGCCAGTGAAGTGATTTTAACACAGGACTGATGTGATCACGTCTTTTAGTTCCTGTTAGGACCCTGGCCGCTGCATTTTGGACCAACTGGAAGCTTCTTAAAGTACCTTTAGTGCAGACGGTGAGCAGAGAATTACAGTAATCTAGTCTGGATGTAACAAATGCATGGATAAGTTTTTCGGCATCATTTTTAGGCAAAATTTTTCTGATTTTAGTTATGTTTCGCAGGTGAAAATATGCAGTTTTACAAGCTTGGTTTATATGAGCTGTGAATGAGAGATTTTGGTCAAATACGACTCCAAGGTTTTTTACAGTAGAGCTAGAGGCTATACTCACATTGTCAAGTGAGATTATCTGGTCTGACAGAGAATCTCTCTGACCTTTAGGACCGACAACAATGACCTCTGTTTTTTCAGGGTTTAAGAGCAGGTAATTCAGGGTCATCCAGGTTTTGATGTCCTTCACACAGGCACTGAGCTTATCGATTTGATCGGTCTGATTAGGTTTCATTGATAAGTACAGCTGAGTGTCATCAGCATAGTGGAAATTAATGCCATGTTTTCTGATAATGTAAATTTACATTCATTAACCCTTCCAAACATTACCACCTCAAATGTTACTGTTCTTGAACCAGTCTCTGAATACAAATATCTTGGGGTCTGGCTGGACAGTGGTCTATCTTTTTCACAGCACATTAATAGGTTACAATCCAAAATTAAGTCTAAACTTGGCTTCCTCTTTCGCATGCGTTCAGCCTTCACTTTATCGGCTAGGAAAACATTGGTCCAATTGACAGTTCTACCCTTGTTTGACTATGGTGACATCATATATAGATCAGCTCCAAAGACCTCACTCCATAAACTTGATGTTATGTACCACTCTGCTTTACGATTTATAACAAATGCCCCTTTTCGCACACATTATTGCTGTCTGTACTCCTCAGTAAACTGGTCTTCCTTGGAAAACCGAAGAAAAATCCATTGGTATTTGTTTGTCTGTAAGTGTCTATTAGGTCTGTGTCCATCCTATCTTTGTCATTTGTTACAATGTTCTGCAACTCCTTACAGCACATGCTCAGCCCAGCTTATTATGCTTGATATTCCCAAAATCAAATCCAAATATGGGGAACTATCCTTTCAGTATGCTGCAGCAAAAGACTGGAATGACCTTCAAAAAGCACTAAAACTAAGCACCTTTGTTCCAATCTCAACTTTTAAAAACTTGTTAATGAATGTGTCATCTGAAATCTGCACGTTTCAGATAAAAGTGTCCTATATGAATGTCACACTGTTGTTTTTATGATTTTATTATTAATCTTGTCTGTAACTGCACTGTTGTACATATTGTATACTGTAACACAGTGCTGTTCTATCTGCCCTTGTGTCTCTCCCCCCGCCAGGTCTTTATTGTAAATAAGAACATGTTCTTAATAGCTTACCTGGTTAAATAAAGGTTAAATAAAATAAATACTAGGCAATGTGCATGATGTGCCTTGCCTAAGGACACAACAACAGTTTTTAAGACTGGTGCCCCCCTGTGGCACCTGGAGTTCCCAGTGGTCTCCCATCAAGTACTAACCAGGCCCTGCTGAGCTTCTGAGATATGACAGGATCAGGCTTTGACAAGCCGGTATGACCACATACACACACGTTCTATATAAGAACACCAAATCTGTTTAAAGCCTCCAGGGAATCAGTGCAGTGACGTGTCGGCCACACTCCACACGCTCACATTTTACACAAATCAATCGACTTTAAATCAGATTTTCGTAGCAAAACTTTTCTCAAATGCTCCTTTGAAATGAATAGGATTCATTCACACTTTCATTCACACTTTCTCTGTGCCACCACAGAGAAAGTGGTTCAGACATTCAAAAGTAGGCAGGGCTGGAGAGGTCACTAATCATTTCTATCACATTTGATTGACTCTTTATGTTCATGTGTTTCAGAGATCGTTTCTCCTCACCTGCATGAGTCTGACTCAGTACAAGTCCATTCCTGTGTATCCTTTTACTCTCCACAGCCCCTCCACCACCAGTGCCCCTCATGCCCCTCCACCACCAGTGTCCCTCATGCCCCTCCACCACCAGTGTCCCTCCTGTCCCCATCATCAGAGCCCCTCGTGCCCCCCTCCACCAGAGCCCCTCGTTCCCCCCACTCCTTTTAGTTTGTCCTCCTGAGCAGCGTGTAAAAGCTTCATCACGGCCAGGGCTAACACAATTAGTGCCTGTTAGCTTCCCTCTCTTCCACTTTAGAGGAGTGTGTTATTTCATTTGTGGAAGGACTCATGAGCCACTTAGCGCGCTGGGGCCGGTGCGAGGATGGATTGATTAGGCCTTATCTGGTTACGCCCCCCCCATCCCTCAGTCTCTCTCTCCTCCCTCCCGTTCTCCGTCCTGTTCCCTCTCTCTCTGCTTGATGTAATTTCACAGTCCGTTGTGAGTTTGAGCCTTGCAGCTGCTCAGACGTGGGGAGGTGAACGTAGATAAGGAGGGATTGTCTTCCAAGATCCAAGCGTCCAAATTACGCGCTTGAGCAGATCGCGCTGATGTTCTGATATTGTTTCTCAGAATTCACTCAAATAAATGAATGTAATAGCGGACTGAGTCAAAAGTGTGGCTCCCTCTTCCAGGGCCTTTTGTTCTACTTATCCCGCTGTTCACAATCCGATTTCACACACAACTTGGAAATTGAAAGTTACAAGAAACAGCTGTTGTAAAGTGGTCTAACAGCATTTAACAGGGAGGACAAGAGTGTGCATTGGATTAGTGCACTCTTAAGTGATTTTGACTCTGGCTCTGAGAGATCTGATCCACCGCAGATCTGTTTAGGACCACTGCTGAAGATTCTATTAGGCTTCTCATGTTACACCTGACTCCTGCTCAGATAAATACAAATTCAATATCTCCTTCAAATGATCCTAGAATTCTATCGCACACTTGGGCTGTAATAAAAGGAGACAAAGACAGTAGATGTTTGGCACAGGAAACATCTGAAGACACAGTACTGGTCCTGCTCCCATGCATTTCCTATGGGGCGGTGAGAGTCTACACTTCCTCTACCTGAACAGTACCTGAACAGTACCTGAACAGTACCTGAACATGCGTGTTTTGTTGTTAAATAGGGGGTATTATGCAACTCCATGAAGCTTTCTACAATTTTGCCATCAAAAACAGGCCTGAAGAGGTTTTAGATGTCATTCATGCAGGTTTGAGTAATCTAGCAAACTCTCCCATCTATTCGAACCATAGAGCGTATATATGAGTGGACTAAGTGAGTGTGACATCACCCACAGCTTTCAGTACCGCTCAAATGAGGCTCACGATGCCACGGTTACAGGAGCGAATCTGGAGCCCGGCTCTATGTTATGAATACGATTTTTTTGATGGATAAAATTGTGAAAAAAAGCGGGTAGAGCGGGTTAATAGGAACATTTTAAGACCAAAATTATGAGGCTCAATGTGAGTCAATGGGAGCAAGAGTCAGAAGGAGCCAGAAGAACCTCCTGGAGCACTTCCTGTTTGGCATAATGTGTTAGCTATGTCTACTCATATATAGAGTTTATGATTTGAGCCCTCCTTATTTTTTATTTATTAGTTTATTTGTCCTTTTTTGTGTACAAAAAACATTGCCAGCAAACAGGTAAACAATGTAATGTATATAAGGCTTCTGCCACAGGCTCATTTTCAGCCCATGTCCCTGGTTTGGCTTTTAAAAATGTCAATACACGTACAACAAATAGAAAAACAGTGAAATTTGTAAAATACACAGTCTAAAAAACAGTAAGAGCCATTTGAGACTAATCTGGTCACTTAACACCATTTGCAGTTTCGTGCTGCACTGTTGATTGTTCTGGATCCAGAGCTTCAGCTTTAATAAGAAAAGTCTCAAGTTTCACTCAGTCTTTAGAGGTAAAGAGTACCGCAACTGTGTTCCTTTGACTGAGAACAATGACTGACCAAGAGCAGTAGGGACGTACATTGCCTTGAGTCTGACTATACGATACATATCACGATATGGATGTCACGATTCGATATATCACGATATATCCTAATACTAAAACAATGGATGATATAGTGCAATTTATCAATAATTACTTCTAATAATACTGTCAACTACACCTTCATGAGGCCTAAATTGTATGAAATATATTTTATTACCTTTTTAAATCATGAGAACAGTAAAGCTAAGGAAAAAGTAAACATAAAACATAACAAAATATATTACACATACACATACAAACCAAAAGAAAATGAAGGGATGGGGGGTATAGTACAGTGTTACAGTGCATGTGTGTTTACATTTTAGGGCTGTCAAAACAAATTCATTTACATATTTTCTTTTCCATTATATCTTTGTTTTCAGAAAAAAATATTATTTAAAAAATCGATTCAGATCCATTTTGAATCGATTTGAGAATTGTGCAATGAAGTATTACCACTGGATCGATTTTTTCTTTCACCCCTACAGGGCAGACCTACATCTGTTCACTCTGCAGTTCCACTGACTCCAGCTCTGCTCCTCACTCCTTCATTTGTGTATTTTTGTATTAGCTGACACATTACAGCGGAGCAAGACCATTAAGACACTTGAATATGATTTTTATAAAAGAGAAACTGATAAAATAATCAAATGTCATTAATTTATATTTTTCAGTGATTCATTTTGTGGCCTGGCCCCAAGCAACAGTGGTCAGCAGTACATTCCAAAATGCCACCCATGCTCCCACACAGCAAATATACTAAATAGTTATACAAAATCATGATACAAAACAAAACAAAACACTACAACTTCACAAACCTGATGTGATGTTTGGTAATGTCATGAACGGGACGCAGAGAGCAAAGGGAGGGCAGACTCGGAGCATTAAAAACAAACTGAAACTTACCTAATACCGTGCTTTTGGCAAATATAGAATTTAGCAACACAACAATACAGGGCAACAAGGTGATCTAAATATGTTGTGTTCCCATTAAGGGGTCAGTCCTATGGTCCCACAGCCCTATGTTCCCTCATTTCTATGATTTTTCTCAAAATTAAACTCATTTTTAATTTTATACTGCCTAAAGGGATGATCCAGAGTAATTTCTGATTTTCGATACTTTTGACAACCATAGAGGGCAATAAAGTGTACCTTTGGCTAAGTTCAAACAGCAAGTCTGAAGTGACCCAAGTCAGATTTTTTCACCCCTGCATGACCTGTATGTGATCTTTTAATGACGTCTGAATGGCACAGATCCGATTTTTTCAAATGCGACCCAGGACACTTGAACATATTCTCCTAAAACCGATACATGTCCGTTTTTGTGCCATGTAACTTCAGTCTGAATGGACATGTCGCATTCATCCAACTTACATCCAACTTACATCCAACCTACAGTTCCTTTCTACGGACATTGCTGCTGCTGCCCCACAAAACGCCATGGCCAAAAACCTCTTCTTTCTCCTTTTCAATCTCCGTAAAACAAATAAGCTGTACATGTACTGACTTCGGTACAACAGCAACTATAAAATCTCCAGGTGCTCAATGCTCATTCGCTGCTGTGACGTTGTTGTGTCCTCCAATGCTCATGCGGGACACTTTTGGGGCATTTGAAGTTTAAAGAGATCACAGACAAGTCACATTTAATAGGAAATGTGAACAAACTCTCAAAAACAATTTGATTTCACAAAAAAAATCTGAATTGAGCATTAAGCCCTGCTGTCTGAATGTATCCTTAATCTTACTGTAATCACAAGCCACATGTGTGTTTAGCTGACAATATGCATGACTAAATGTACTTTTAAAATCTGTGTTGATAGAAGATTGCCCTAAACAAAGTAACATATGTGGATTTTATGATATGTGCAAAGTTCTTATGTGTCCAACGAATATTCAGACCAGTGTGACATACTGTATGAGTGAAGATATTTGACTTAAAGCTCCGATATTACACAAAACTGACTCTTGAGACTTAAGTCATGGTATAATGTTATTACCTCATCAAAAACAGACCTGGAGCTATGTTTTGAACTTCACACATGTTTGACTAACCTGCTATTATTAGTCTATCTACATCTCCAAAGATCAAAAAGCTTGGTTCCACTTTGTGACGTCATATAGTGATAGTTGAACAGCTCCTTTTACCATTTAGTTCAGTAGAGATGGGCAAATATGAGGGCTGAAATGATCCAAATGATTCAAGTGAAAGTGACATCACAAGGTGGAACAGAGTGTTTTCTATTTGAGAGAAGAACTCTCAAATCTGCAGGTTTGTGTGTTAAACATGTGTGAATGAAACAAAACACAACTCAGGTCTGTGTGTGATGAGGAAACTACATTAGAACAAAAATCAAGAAACATGTCTTTTCACTGGATGTTTTTAATTCGCCTCACACACACACACACACACACACACACGCATATGCGCACACACACGCATACACATACAAGCACACACTCACACAAGCACACTCACACACACAAGCTCACGCACACACACACAAGCACACACTCATACACACACACTCACATTCACACACATGCGCACACACGCGCACACACTCACACACTCACACACTCACACACCTCAGACACATCATTTGTCTCCTCTAATGAAGTCCTCTGAGTATAATTAGTGGGGCCAATTACTAGCAGCATTCATTGTGTTGCATTAGAGAGCGGTGACAGTGTCCACTCCGCTCACTCACTTGCACAGAGCAAACGGGGCCCTGAACACACCGCGGCCTCCAGTCTGGCCCCGGCCCCTCAGTTTGACAAACACTGCAGGGGCATATGGTGTTGTGTTTAGCTGCTACAGTTTGTGCATGTGCAGGTTTTACTGGACATTGTTATGAACTGTATTTGGTTGACCACTGTCATTTCTCACATTAAAATCTCTCATACTTGTTTTTTTCTGTCTTAAAAACATGAAAAACAGAACTAGTTCATTTGAAACAGTTTGCAGTGCTCCAAACGTCTTCCTCATTTACCTTGTGCATTCTGAGCATCCTAATGATTCACCCTGAGTTTAGAAGAGCTTTTCACAACTCTCAGAGACCAGAAAGTTTTTCTATCACAGTAAAGCTAACAACAACTAGAATGCTACTGTGCACTTCCTGTACACAGCCAAAACTATTGATTGAATCAAGTTAAGATGCCTTGAATTAATAAAGTTTTATCATGATCTGAAACTAAATTTCACTTCAAGTAAAATGATCTGCCAGTGGAACAAGACTTTTTGTACTTAAAATATGGAAATTCAATTCAATTTATTTTGTAGCGCCCAAAATCGCAACAACAGTTGCCTCTAAGGGCGTTCCAAGATATGGATGAGCCAAACATACACACAAACATATCAAAACAGGAAAAAACAACATTCATGTAAAGCAGCAAATGAAACATTGTCCAGTCATCCCCTGTCCTTAGACCCTCCTGCTGAGAAGGAGGGTCTAAGGACAGGGGATGACTGGACAATGTTTCATTTGCTGCTTTACAAATGCATCTTGCTACAAAAAACAACTATTTGCACTTAAAATAAGGAACAAAATCTAATGTTGCTTAAATTAACACTTACTCCATTAGTAAAGTGTTTTACTTGTCAAGTTGAATCTACCCAAATAAAGTAAAATGTTTTTAATTTAGTTAAATATTATTGTTTGCAGTGTAGAGGGAAGACAAATCCTGGTTAAATACAACATTTACAATAAATACAACATTTATAATAATTTTTTACAGAAAAGCAGCTATTGTATTCTCTGATCTATGTCATAATGTTGTTCCCTCATCATAAACATATCATATCACAAACATATGCTGACATGTGGTAATACAGAAAGTGCTCCACTGTGAATGATTTCTGATCTGGAATTGTCTCTATTGAACTAAAGGTAAAAGGAGCTGTTCACTAGAAAACTACCACCATGACATCATAAGGTGGAACAGAGCGTTTTGGGCTTTGGAGATGTAAACAGACTAATAATAAAGAGTTACTCACACATTTGTGAATGAAACAAAACTAACCTCCAGGTGTGTTTTTGAGGAGGGAACAACATTCTAACATGGCTTAAAGCTCAATTTTGTATAATATAGGAACTTTAAATGTCTGGGTCACGGGTTGTAATACCATTTTCCATGATCCGTGTGTGGAGATGTGGATCCGATCTGAACACAGAGGAGCCTCTCGGAGCCTCTCGGAGCTTCTCGGAGCCTCTCGGAGCCTCTCGGAGCCTGTGCGTCTCTGGGCCTGTTCATCAGCTCATGTGGGCCGCCACACATTGTGCTCTGAACAGAAGTCCTGATCCGGATATGCAGCGTTCTTATGCAGTGTCCTTATGCAGCGTCTGTCACAGCATTGATATTCGGTGTGACCTGGGGGTCTGTGCTCTGTGCGGGGCCAAAGAGGCTCTGAGGGGCCCCTGCACACTGCTGTCTCACTACCAGGGCCAAGACGTTCTGTCACATGTTCTACTTTAATCCATTTGTATGTTTTTTTTCTGGAACTAAAAAATTTAATTGCAGTGAATTGTGAAACATTTGCCACCGAACCTCTGATGCGTCAGTGTGGTTGTGGTGAAATAGTGAATCATTTCTATAGAGCATTTCTACACCCACCCACCACAGTGCAGCCTCCATCTCCATCTTCAACTGGACTTGGTCAGGACCTCAGCTGGAGGATCTGACCTTTTGTTCGGACCAGACTTCCCAGTGGGAGTCGCAGACTCAAGCACGTAAGTTTCTGATAGAGGCTTTACTACATCTGTACAATAGTTTGCTCCTTTGTACACTTGACTATGTATTTAGACTCCCCATACAAAGAGGTTGGCTGCTCTTGTGGCTAGTTTTTTTTTAGCTCAGTTTTTAACATCCTGTATCCATGAAGACAAGTGCAAGAGGCTAGCAAAGGACATATGGAATGTTCCAGGCTTTATACACCAGCGGCCCCCAACTAATTTGCTCCACAGACCGATTTAATGTCAGACGATTTTTTCACATACTGGCCTTTAAGGAATGGGGGACAAAATACAACAAAATAAAATGATATGACCAACACAGAAACTGTGGTATTTTGTAAATATAATAATAAACGTTTCCAAAGATGTCTGTTTTTCACTTATTTTGCAGCTTGAAGGTTTAATATTAATGTTATTGTATCACGTGACTGAGACAAGCATCTTGACAAGCGTCAAGAGTGAGTCACAGATGGATGGAACGGAGAGAAATGTTCAAAATAAAATACTGTTCAGCCTTGGATAATAAATAAAACGGAAACAATGTAAGCTATTTATTCTTTCTGTACAACCCACTGTTTCATACCATATGTGGCAGCAAATATGGCAGAAGACCTTCCAGAGGAAACACTTTGAAAGAACGGACCATTTCATCACCAACTCAAACAGCAGAGCGGAGTATGAACGAGGTCTTTCCCGTTGTGTTCACCTGGTTCCCCCTGGACACAGAGGAGGGAGGGACACTTTTGGCTCTTCCACAGGATCTGCTGATCCTCCCTGACCAGTCCTTCTGCCAAACTGACCCGAGACCTTTGATTGAGACACAAAGGCCACTGAGACGACTAAAGGGGAGAGTGTGGGGACGAGGGGCGGGGTATGGAGGTATAAGGATTGGTTTAACAGGTATCCACTTTTCAGACTCCGCCCCTGCAGACAGGTGTTTGTATCAGAAACACGTGGACAGTCTGTGTGATGTCACCAACTACAAGTATTTTACACTGGCCACTCAGATACATACATATTTGAGCAGAATGCAGAAAATATACCTGGTTTACACAAAAAAAATCACTAGAAATAGTAAACAATGCAATTCAAACACCAGATACACAGTTTAGTTGCAAAAAAGTGTGTTTAGTGTTTAGTTCCACTTTAAATTGCTCTGAGAATAAAGTTGGACAGGAAAAGATTGTTTTGAAAAAATAATTAAAACCTGAATCCAATTATTCTAAATCTATCTTTTCACAGAGATTTAGTCTTTCCCCATTTTCTTAAGCGCACTCATGTCCCCCCAGAGGAGCGCTGTGGGCCCCATGCACACACAGGGGACCGGGACAAGTCTAAGCTCTGTGTAAACATCTCCACACCGCTGCGTCTGGAGGAGAACCCGGGCCCTGCAGACACACGTGGGCCTCAACAGCGTACACCAGAAGTTTGGATGGAGCTCTGGATTAAGGCGCTGTTGATGAGGATTACGGAACAATGCGGCGAGAGGAAACTAAGACAGCCTCACCGTCAGCAGAGCCACGGAGCGCACACCTTTATTTAGACGGATTAGGACGCGCCGCTATTGTGGAGACAAATGTCCTCACGGAGACGAGGAAGCTCCTACAGTCTGCTCATTTACACACAAGACAAAGACGGAGCGCAGAAGACACTCTCAGCACACACAATACCACCACAATAATCCAGACGCTCTCATTGGCCATTTGAAAGTTCCGATGTTACGCCTCATTCAGGTGTTGTGGTTTCTCTCCAAACAAAAGGACGCAAAGATTTCCAGCAGGGGGAGCAGAGACGTGCCTCCTGCTGAGGACTGAGGCTCTTTAAATAAGGCTAAAAACAGTAGCTGTCAAGGAAACGCTCAGAACGTAGAAGTTGATGCTGTTTTTATCAGTTATGGAACATCACTAAACTGAGACCAATTCTATCAAACGCTGATCTTGAGATAAATTTTCACCCTTTAATTTTGTCTCATTTTAGTAATTCTCTTTTTACTTGTTTTACTGTATCCACACTTAAGTGGCTGCAACTTGTACAAAATGCGGCGGTAAGGATTTTAACAGGAGCAAACAGGTGAACACACATCACACCGGTGTTATCTTCACTGTTAAGTTCTGTGTTGATTTTAAAGTCATGGTTTTAACACACAGAGCTCTAAATGGACAGACGCCCAGTACATCAGGAATTTACTGCGCCCCTGCACCTCAGGCTAGATCCTCCGGTCTTCAGGTCAGGGCCTCTTGATGATCCCAAAGACCCATTTTAAAACACAGAAGGGACCTGTGCTTTCAGGCTGTGGCCCCCAAATTATGGAATGTCCTGCTTCTACCCCTCTGTGAGGCAGACTCTATAGACTCTCTAGAAAAGCAGCTCAATACAATGCTATTTAGACAAGCTTTTAGTTGACTGTGTCTGTAGTTCCTCTGTTCTTGTACATGCTGTCAGTCTGTGTACCGTTCGTTCTTTTGAATTTCAATCAAGAACGATAAACAATAAAATGGGAAATGGGAATGGGTTTGTTATTTAATTTTTTCCATTTTAGTGTCTTACATAAAAACAGATTTCGACCTCTATTTCCAATATCTAATTTAAAGTTTATTTCAAATTACACCAATCAATAAACAGTCTCAGTGGCTATTTTTATTTTATTTTATTCTCTCTGGTTTATTTGCCCCAGAAGTTCTGCTGCTAGAAGAATTTACCTGAAAAATCGTTGCCGTTTTGTGGATGAACATGTGGTCCTCTTTTATAGTGACACGTTTACTTTCACATGTTAGAAAGTCATTGTTGAACTTCATGACGAGAAACAGGAAACTCTCCTTTGTTCAGTCGACTCTGAATTCACAAGTGGTGTTGAGCAGCAGAAGTTCAAATAAACCAGAGAGAATAAAATATCAACATTAAAATAGCCCGAGACTTTTTGATTGGTGTTATTTGAAATAAACTTTAAACTAAATATTGGAAATAGAGGTGGCAATCTGTTTTTTTTTTCTGTTTGACACTAAAATGGAAAAATGATATAACAGTTTTCCCATTTTATTGTTTTTCGTTCTTGATTGAAATTCCAAAGAACGAACAGTACACGGACGAGAGGGGTGGGCAAACTACGGCCCGGGGTCCACATACAGCCCGTTAACCTTTTTAATCCGGCCCGCCAAACATGAATGAACTGCAATAAAATTTATTAGTTTTATTTTCCAAGCAATTCTGACATTTCCCAATAGATAGCGCACTCTAGATACAGTGACACATAAAACCAAATTATCCACATAGGCCAGGTGTACAGTGCCCGGGGTAGAATATATCTTGAACACGACTTCCTCACTCATGGTCCGAAAACCTTCCCATAAAGCACTGCGGCCAAGTATATATCTAGTGTGCCGCGCACACTGCACCTGCTCCCGCATGGCGCGTGCCACATTTCCTCTTGTTCGGTGTGGACACCGCGCGTGGACAGTGTCTTGTTGCATATGCTGTGTGGACCTCGCATTCTCCTGTGCACCTCTAAACCAGAACTAACACCAGGACTAAGCCAGGTCTAAAGCAGGTCTACACCATGTGTAAACAAGCATTAAATCAGGACTAAAACCAGGTCTAAACCAGGACTAAAACCAGATCTAAACCAGGTCTAATCAAGGTCTAAAACCAGGTCTAAACCAGGACTAAAACCAGGTCTAAAACCAAACAAGAATTTGCAGGAGGTGGTTGCTACATTCATGTAGTTTTAAAAAAACATGACAATATCAAGTAATCCAGTTACTTATTGAAGTAATTTAATGGATTACATTACAAACTACATTTTGGGGTCTGTAATCTGTAATCTGTAGGGAATACAGTTTAAAGTAACCTTCCCAACACTGTCAACAGAATTATCAAATGTGTCACAATCAAACGGAAGTCAAAACTTCTGAAACGAAAAATGTTAATTTTTGAAGTGGAAAATCATCGGCCCGATATATGGTGCACATGTTGAACTGAGATGTTTGAATATGTCACATGTAAATTGTTGGATCCTGCAAGTTATTTTCATCTTATTTTCTGGGCTGATGTAGTCAGACCAGAACACTCCATCCATCTGCTCCTGGTCCGGCCCTTCCATCAGATTTTAGAACCCTTTGTGGCCCTCGAGCCAAAAAGTTTGCCCACCCCTGGTCTAAAACATCGTCACTATGAACTGTTTGATTTCTTGTGAGTATCTGTACTCTGGCAGTATTTTTTATTTTTTTTGCAGTCCAAGGGGCGCCACCTGAAATCTTGCCTAGGGTGTCAAAATGGTTAGGGCCGGGCCTGACACGGACCATTGTTCATTGCATTCTAAAGCACTTTGTGATTTTGTATCTGTGAAAGGTGCTATCTATATAAAGGCTTACTTACTTATTATACAGTGAAATGACAAAGGAATGGACATCCTTCAGGATCTAAAGTCTCTGTCACATCTTATTGACCAGCACGGGTCTGGTGAAGGGGACTGGACTTTAAAAAACACCCTCATCATCACACCTCAGAGAGATGTGAAATGGAGGAGCTCATTGGTCACCATCATTCACAAACAAAAGTACATTCCCTCAGAGTAACCGAGTTCAGTGCTTGAGTCATACATTCTGCAGAAGTTGGCCATGTTTCTCTGTCCTCTGTGATGTTCTTTTGATATGGATGGACCGTGCATGTCCCTGATCCCCTGTCTCTTGTAACATGTGCTGAGTGATTCTCCATCTGTATCTCTGTAAGTGTCCGCCAGGTGATCTCTGCACAAACCTCGTGGGAAATGGTGAAGATGAAGAAGATTCTCACAAATGGAACGAGTGGCAGGGATGGACTGGGACCAAAAAACAGGCCTGGACTTTTCCCCCGCAGTTCACCACAGAAGAGTGGAATAGTGAAAAGGGCCTATTAAAGCTCCCTCGCCTCTACAGCCCATACCTGATGTCCCAGCAAGCCTGTCTTACACCTGATTTTTGTTCAGAGTCTGCTGGAACACCGCAGACTCTGGGATTTGTGGGTAATTAATGGAATGAGATGAAGGAGCTCTTTGAAAGGAACAGGAAAACCAAGCCTTTTCTGCATATGTGAGGGAGCGCCAGCGAGTGCACGCTCCTGTTTCTGAGGCTTAGGAGGATCGGCTTGTCACAATCACCACGGAAACCTCATTAACATCCATTTGAATAATCTGATCTTCCCAGCTCCTTTTACAACGTTCTGAGGAGAAAACAGAGACATTGTCCTGGTCCCGTCTGGAATAAAAGAAAAACGAAAAGCATAGTTAATGTCCCTTAATTCCATTCACTATTCTGGTTCTCGTTATGGCTCTTCTAACAAAAGGTGGAAGGCAGCTCTGTTTGGAGATTGAAGGTTTGCGTTCTCACATGTGCACAGATAACTATATGTGTCTCTTTCTAAGTTTCATGTCCTGGTTTCTACAGCAGTGAGGTGTTTGTAGCATTAACATATCCAAAGAAGTCCAGACTAATCCCAGAGCAGAGCTGGCAGTGCTCAGCAGAAGGAGATGTTTGATGTTTGGAGATCTGAAAACTACAGTTTTGGGCTGTGGACAAACATTGTGAGAACATGTTGAAAACCGCTTAGTGAAATGTTATGGAGATTGTGCTTCCAAATTTGGACAAAAATACCTTTTTCCTCTTCTTCATCCTCCCTAAACAAGAGGCTACAGGCTCCTATCCGATGGAGCAGATCGGTACAGTATAAATATAAAATCATTTCTGAACGCTGACTTGTTCTTGTGATGCCACTGATGGACAAGAGCCGTCATTCTAGCAAAACTAAGCTAGCATGTTAGCAACAGCAATTTCACATATTTTACTGAATCGCTGAGATCAGCGTTATGATTAAAAGGTTTAATAATAATAAGAAGGTCTGAAGTCTTCTATGGTTAAAGAAGGGTAACTTTTTGGACTTTCTGGATCTCAACCATGTTCTAATGCTGTTCCCCTTCAAAATGCCTCATCCATGCATGTTGGCGTAATCTTGTGATCTCTCCTGCGCCCGATTCAAACCCTCCTTACGGTTAGGTTTAAGAATCTGTGCAATGCTCCACAAGCCTACATCTCCCACACTCCCACACAACAATTCTATATAAATCTACAAAAACATGACACCAAACTGTACACAGCAACTGGACAAACGTGATGTGATGCGCAGGAGTTTCATTAGAGAGATGCATATTAATTGTTTTGATAGTGCTCTGAAGGGGAGTGACTTAGCATGGAGAGCAATGTGGGACACAGAGCAACAAAACAAACTAAAACTCATTCATATGTTTTCTGTGAATATGGCCTTTTCAGAACAATAAAGGGTCACATGGTGATCTGCATATTTTCTGTTCCAGCTGATCCGTCCTGGAGTCAAACAACTGCTCTTTAAAGCCTGAATAACTCAGAGAGCATTAACCCTGGATAGTCGATAGTTTAACTCTCCGTCTCACACAGTGTAAAACATCTCTTTGTGTGGCGTGCCTCCTCTTTCTCTGATCTGATGCAGACCTGAGCGGAGACGATCAGAGCACTTCAAACCCTCATTTAAACATGTCTGAACAGTCCCTCCTGACAGCTCGAGAGCGGGCCCCGCACAGGGACATGCGCTAATTAGTCTGTTAATTACATCTGGAATCAAGTACTCAGGGCTGGGTGTGTGCGTGTATGAGCGTGTATGAGCGAGGAGGCGGATAATTCTCGCCGTCTGAGGCCATTAGCGTATTAATTGAATTTGGGTTAGCCGTCGTTAGCTCATTAGCACGTCTAATGAAGTGCGTGGCATCAGAATGGAGCTGTGTGAGGACAGATGACACGTCTGTGTGAGGAGAGCAAACGCACATGAACATGTGAACATGTGTGCACACTCACACATGTGAACATACATATACACACACACATGCACACGTGAACATACATGCACACACACACCCACACGTGAACATACATGCACACTCACACATGTGAACATACATGCACACTCACAAATGTGAACATACATATACAGACACACACACACACGCACACATGTGAACATACACGCACAGACACATGTGAAGATATATGCACACACACAGTTGTGAACATACATGCACACACACACACACACACGTGAACACACATGCACACACACACACGCATGAACATACATGCACACACACACATGAACATGCACACACACAGGTACACACACAGGTACACACACACACAGAGGAGCTGGCACACACACAGGGAAGATGATACACACACACACAAGCACACACAAAGAGGAGGTGACACACACATACACACACAGAGGAGGTGACACACACAGAGGAGATGACACACATGCACACACACACACAGAGGAGGTGACACACACATGCACGCACACACACACACGCATACACACACAGAGGAGGTGACACACACATGCACGCACACACACACACGCATACACACACAGAGGAGGTGACACACACACACACACACACACACAGAGGAGGTGACACACACACACATGCATGCACACACACACACACACACACAGAGGAGGTGACACACACATAATTGAGATGATGTGTGATGTGGAGGCAGAAGAACACATGACACGTATGTTTACAATCTGTCCCTGCAGACTCTCTGGGCTCCTCTGGTTTGGATCACAGAGACCAGGGATGCTTCCAGCTCTGAGGGGCCCTATGCAGGATGTGGTGGATGGTCCTTTATCTCTCATCTATGCTAACATTTCATTTGACTGAAGAAATTATTATATATAAGATATATAAGGAATTCTATGTCATATTTTGATTTCAAACTTCATAAACCTGCCTTGACCCACCTGTGTCCCAACTGTGTGATACGAGGCAAACATATTCAAGTCCAATACAGCATTTACTGATTTATTCTTGATTACAAAACATGATGATCTATTTATTTATGCTATAGCTGGTATGATTATCCAATTGGAAAGCAGAAGGAGCCTCACATGACTCTCTCTTTTGGGTTGCCAGTTTCAGTGCTGAAATCCAGTGTGTACAAACAGGTTCATACGTCTCAGGCTGAGCGGGAGGTTCATGTTCACATTTGGTTCTGAAGCCGAAGAGCTGGAATCCTGGTGACCTCCATCTGCTCTGTCCCACCTCAGGCTCTTCTGTGGCTACTCTGCTTTATCCACACATTGGGACACTTTGAAGGAGCTATCTGTATGTTCTCATTCTCATATATGTGAAATCATAGAGGTGTTATTGCTTTACCTAAAATGTTCCATAGTGTGACATTATTCAGTTACTATGAATGGGCTTGCCTCTTCACAGATCTGACCTGCACTGACACCTGCCAGAGTTTGAGTGCCAATGCTCTCACAAATACAATGCACAACAGAACATTTGGCAGTTTGGCAGGATGACGTGATCCTTATTATCCCTTATGCACTCACTTTTCATCTCTTCCTTATTAATTTCGCTCATCCCTCCGTCCTGTCCTGCTCCGTGCTGTGGTCCACTCTCCAGCCCTGTTAATTATGGGCTGGATTAGGCTGTCCTGTGGAGCCTGTGGAGTGTGCGTGGGGGGCCTGGTGGGAGCGCTGTAGAGGGGATTATGCTCTTGTATCTGCTCGTGTTCCTCTGTGTTCCTCTCTGTGCTGGCTTGGGCTTTGGCGGAGGGTTTGGTGGAGGGTTTGGCTGAGGGCTGGGGGTGTCCTGGGCCGGAGCAGTCTGTCTGAGTAAATTTGATTAGAGCAGCCAGCAGGGGGCGTCCCGCCGTGAACAGGTGCCCCTCTCAGCAGAGCTCTGTCCCTCTGACTTTCAAACAGGCTCTCTCATCTGTGGACTGACACTCTCATTACAGGATTGACATATTCAAATTTAAACATCCCGCATTACACAAAATAGATTCTTGTGAACTTAAAGGATTTGTGTTTGGTTCCATTCACACATGTGAATAACCCTTTATTATTAGTCTATCTACAGCTCAAAAACTCAAAATGCTCTGTTCCACCTTGTGATGTCAAGAAGTGGTAGTTTTCAAGTGAACAGTCACCTTTGACCTTTAGTTCAGTAGAGTGTGGCTGAGGAGGGTTAAAATATAAAAAAGTAACTAAAAGCCCCTAGTTTTTAAAAAGAGAGCAGGACCTCTCTAAACAGGCTGCACTGAGCTAAAACAATCTAAACCCAAAAAACAATAAAGTACATTTATTTATAAAATAAATCAAATAAAACAGCTCAGGCTCTACTCTGCATTATGCACACCCATTTGGCCACTTTGAAGGAACTGTATGTACATTGTTCTCATTCTCAGTTATGTTCAGGCCTCATGTGAAGCTCAGAACCTCCAGAATTCCCTCCCTGAGCTGCAGAGGCTGCACTAGCCCTGACTCATGACTGGTGCAGGTGCTGGGGTTTAGGAAGTGATCGTTCAGATCAGAGAGACGACCTTTAGGTTTAAACTCACCGGATTTCAGCACTGGAACTGGCAACCCAAATGAGCGAGTCGTGTGAGGCTCATTCTGCTTTCTGACTGGCTAATCCAGAATATAATAACTTGTCCATCATGCCCAGTGGTTTTGTAACTAAGAATAAATCATCTTAACAAATGTAATGAGTAAAAGCTGTTTGGTTTGAACATGTTTACCTCGTATCTGGCCTTAATGTCACTGATAAAACACAGAAAAGCTTGACTCTGGACCTGATACTGTGGTGTTGTACTGCAGACTCAGGGGGCAGACTCAGTGAAGTTCATGTCCTCTGTGGCCCTGCTCTGACCCCCCAGCCCTGGCCCCATAGCCCTGGCCCCTGCCTCTTCTCTGGGCACAGCTCTGTCTCCCCCTCCACACCTCCACACCCTCACACACTCCACACCTCCACACGCTCCACCTGTTTGGCTCTGTCCCCCAGCCCTCTGCTGCTCTGCCCCACTGGCACAGCAGCCTGTTCACTGGAGGGACCGGGGGGGCTAGAGAGAAAGAGAGGGAAGGAGAGAGAGAGGAAAAAGAGAGAAATAGAGGGAGAGCCCAAGAGAAAAAGAGTCTGACAAAGAGAGGGAACACCAATACATCACATTTGAAAAAGGACTCCATGGAGGAGCAGGAGCCTGTGTTGTGTGTACCTGAACAGCCTGAAGCTCACACACTTACACACTTACACACTTACACACTTACACACTTACACAGAACTTTCCAAAGTCAAACACGCTCCTGTGTCCCTGACAGCAGAGGGCCAATCAGAGACACATGCCCTGTTCTGGTCAAAACAAAGATTGGTGGTTTAGGAGTAAAAAAGGAAAATATACCAAAATATATTGATGCAATGAAGTGCTGCTGTCAGGGCCTCAGGGTGCTGCTGTCAGGGCCTCAGGGTGCTGCTGTCAGCTCTGGCCCTGGAGAACTGGTTCAACTCAACACCAACTAAAGGCTGGGCCAAAAACAAGAACTGGTGACGTATGGTGCTAGGGGCTGGGTTATAATGACGCACTTTGATAAGAAGTCATGCATAATGATACGTGATGCCTTTGCAGTTGAATTAAGATGCCTCCGACATGCGTCTTGGATGCTTTTTTCCCGGTCGAGACAGTGATTTTAGTGTATGTATTACATAAAACATATCAGGCCCACGGTGCCCCCGCCCTCAGTGCCCCCACCTGCAGAGCAGCAATTACTTTTCTTCAGGGACACATCCTTTGCCGATGGCAATGATGAAGAGCTGTATGTCTTCATCTTTGGATTGACAAGAACGTTTGTAGAATTAATAACAACAGAACAGATCTGTAGCGATAGTCCTCCAGTGTTGTTATTGGAGCTGACCGCTGTTGGGTCGCTAGGACAACAGTAGCTCGTGCAGGGACGTAGCAACGTAGCACTTCTCCAGCTCTCAGCTGGTGGAAAAACGACCTGGTTCTTGAATAATTGGAAGCACCAGCACCGAACTGGGACAAGCACCAGCCCAGAACCAGCGCCTGGTTCATTGCGGTGAAAAGAGGTAAGGGTGGTGCTGTCAGGACCTCAGGGTGCTGCTGTCAGGGCCTCAGTGTGCTACTGGTGGCCCCTCACACTGCATTAGGGAGCATATATATGGGACACTTATGGTCTGTCCATATCAAAACAAATGTCTGCCTTTGAGGAAATAAAGGAACAAAATCTCACTGAAACATATGAGGACTGAAACAAGTCAGATTTCTGCAGAATAAATGAGTGAAGCTCTAAACTCTGTCACTCTTTGTTTCACATGTGTCACTGAAATAAACAGATCTGATTGGATAGTTGTGTTTATTTCTGATCCAAAGGTTGACAGTTCAAATCCCGCCCTCAACATAAACATGTTGGTAGAGCAGATGAATACTGCCTTCTTACATCACAGCCCAAATGAAATCTAAACGACTCCCAGCTTCCTGGGCTGGTTCTTTTATATGAATTGACTTTGTGTGGTAAGAATTTAAATTGATGAACCTTTGAGCCTTGAGGAGTGAGCGCAGAGAGCCGAACATTCTAGCATCAATAGAAGAGTGAGCCTGTTTAATGAACTCAACCCAGACGAGGGGCTGTGGGCGGGGCTGGGGTCAGTGTTTCTGTGACCTCATCAGAGCGGGGCAGTGAGAGGAAGGGCAATTATCCCCCCCACTGCCACACCCCCTACACACACACACACACACAAACACATACAAACACACACATACACAAACACACGCATACAAACACACTCACCGGTACCTACAGGATTTTTGGGAAGGTTCGCACAGCCATGTGGGTGATAGACCCTTCGCACAGTCTGCATCACCAATGTGCAGATTGAGTGGGGACAAAAAACTGACAAAAGCAGACCAGCCGCACCCAAGCCAAGATAAAATCCAACCCGACCCACCCAACCTAAAAATTTTTTTTACCAATTTGAGCCCTGCCAACAGTAAAGAGGCATAAGCTGTCATTTAGGTAAAATACAGAAAAACTGCTTAAAAATCACCAAAACACAAAGAAAATGTGACCATACTGATTTATTCACGATTATTAGTTGTGACTAAATCATGAATGGGCTAAGTGCAGAACAAGTTTCCTTAATTACACACTTCACAATTCTACTTTCACAATTTTATTATTACGAACCACTCCAAACTGGGAGTGTCTCAGTTTTCGATTTTGAAAATCTGGTCACCCTAAATTAATTACATAAAGACTAAAGTTGTCCTCTTTGTGCAGGTAACACATGCAAATACAAAAGCCCTGTGCTCTCGTTTGTTCATCAGAGTAGAACATGCTTTAGCTAAGGCTTCTCATTGAGTTATCTGACCCGCCCGAAACCCTATCACTATCACAACACAATCAGCGTGCATCCCACTAATGAAATGACTGCACATTGCATCAGGTTTGTCAAGTTGGAGTCTGTTGTTTAGTATCATGCTTTTGAATATTTAGGAGAAATTTCCACACAGGAGCATGGATGACAGAGGCTTGTGGGCAGAGCATTGTACAGAGGACATGGAAAACCTCAGGCATGTTTGGATGAGGGAACAATGTTAGAACATGGGGATAAACCCCAAAACTATGATGTTGCAGAATTTTCTCTTTCGTAGATGCAGAAATGGAAATCAAAATAGCAGCACTTCATATTTGCAGACTTTGAAATATTGAACTGATATTCCTGTATTGCATATGGACCAATTCTTATTTTAGATAAGATAAGATATCCTTTATTAGTCCCACAATGGGGAAATTTCAGTGTTGCATCGCACAGTTAAGAGAAAAGCAAGAAAACAGTAGCAGGAATAGAAGTACAGTTAAGTTAAAAAGTAGACAAACACTATAAAGATCTAAATGTAGAAATGAGAAATACACTGCTGAGGTCCAGCGCTCCTGGAAACTGATGAGGTCCTGTCCCTCAAAGGGTCCCCACTGCGTTTGGTCCAACTTGAATCTACAGGACAAAGCACCTCACCTATATTTAGTCTCAGCATGGGTCTTATGGATGGATGAAAACCAGGCCCAAGTGGAAAAGGTTTTCATGTGGACATGGGCAAGACTTCACCCACTCTGTAGAGTACTCTGTAGAGGACCATGTAGAGGACTCTGTAGAAGACCCTGTAGAGGACTCTGTAGAGGACTCTGTAGAGGACCCTGTAGAGGACCCTGTAGAATACTCTGTAGAGTACTCTGTAGAGTACTCTGTAGAGTACTCTGTAAAGGACCATGTAGAGGACTCTGTAGAGGACCTTGTAGAGGACTCTGTAGAGGACTCTGTAGAGGACTCTGTAGAGGACCCTGTAGAGGACCCTGTAGAATACTCTGTAGAGTACTCTGTAGAGGACCATGTAGAGGACTCTGTAGAGGACCCTGTAGTGGACTCTGTAGAGGACTCTGTAGAGGACTCTGTAGAGGACTGTAGCCGACTCTGTAGAAAACTGTAGAGCAGGGGTAATCAATGACAAACTCAAAAGGTCCACTTACCAAATTTACAGTTTCCAGGGTCCGAAAAAGTGACGGTGGATTTTCAAACTTAGAACTTCTAACAAAAATGTTTGTAAATCCACATGAAACATTTGAACTGTGCACAAAGTATTGTGTGTTCTGTACAAATCAGTGTGAAAAGCTAAAGGCTGAATTAAGGCCAATTTATGGTTCTGCGTCAAAACTGTGTTGACCGCCTGCACCCATGGGTGTATAATAAGATTTTATTATATTTCTCTGCGTGCAGCTCCGAAATTTTCTAACTACGCGTCAAAACAACACAAACAATAAGGACTATGACTGGTTTTTAGACCTGGTTTTAGTCCTGATTAAGACCACAACTAAAACCAGGTCTAAACCAGATCTAAACCAGGACTAAACCAGGTATATAACAGGACTAAAACCAGGTCTAAAACAGGATTAAAAGCAGGACTAAACCAGGTCTAAAACAAAACCAGGACTAAAATCAGGGCTCAAACCAGGTCTAAACCAGGACTAAACCAGGACTAAACCAGGACTAAACCAGGTCTAAACCAGATCTAAACCAGGACTAAACCAGGTCTAAAACAGGGCTAAAACCAGGACTCAAACCAGGTCTAAAACTAAACCAGGACTAAAATCAGGACTCAAACCAGGTCTAAACCAGAACTAAACCAGGACTAAACCAGATCTAAACCAGGACTAAACCAGGTCTATAACAGGACTAAAACCAAGACTAAAATAGGACTACAACAGGATTTGACCAGGATTAAATGCCTCCTCCGGCAGCAAGCAACGCGCCTCCTCCCGCCACGTGTAACACGCCTCCTCCGACCGCACGTAATTGGCCTCCTTCGGCCACGCGTAATGCGCCTCCTCCGGCCACACCTAATGCGCCCCTACCAGTCTGTGAAAATATGGTCCTGAAAAGAGCGCAGTCGAAACTTAATAATTACATGTCGGAATGGCGGGATGTTGAAAAAAAAGCTAATGTGCCGCCACTCCGACCACGGAGGAAAAACATGTCGGAGTGCAGGACGTTTGATAACAAATGGACACACCACCACTCTGACAATAGACGTTAATGTCAGAGTGACAGGCTGCCACTGGCAGCTGTAACTGGTCAGGCGGGGATGGAGAACACAGCTTCACAGCAAAGCACAGGCCAATGAAATACTGCGTGGATCCGGAACGCTATGAATAAAAAGCTAGAGAGATTTTTGTCTCGGTCCGGAGGTCGTTGCATTTAGGTCCCGATCCGGACCGGAGTCCACCAATTGAGTACCTCTGCTGTAGAGGATATGGGCAAGACTTCACCCACTCTGCCTAGTACATTAGTCTTCAAACTTTTCAAACCAAGCACCACTCCAGAGAATGGTTGAGCTTCTGCGTACCATCAATACTACAACAGGACTAGTCTGGGTATAAACTCGGGCTAAATCAGGTTTAAAATAGAACTATCAATTAGAGGACTCTGTAGACGACTCTGTAGAGGACTGTAGACGACTCTGTAGAAAACTGTAGAGGACTCTGTGTACCACCTGAAGGAGCCAGGACCATCAGGACTATGTGAACCACAGAACCACTGGCCTGTGTGAATATGGAGTGTGTGCATGTTGGGGTGGGAGATGGCACAGATTAGTTACTTCTGTCTGCCCCAGGGCATCAGTGGCTACAATAGGAGTTTACCACCATTGAGTAATTAATGCAGATAATGCAAATACATGGGTAATTAGAAAAGGTCCCAAAGTTCAGTAAAATATCTCTATGGTTCTTGAAACTGTCTCCACCCTTGCTCTATAATTGGATAATACACTGTTACCACCATCACAGTGAAAAGAGCATTTGGACTTTACAAAACTTTCTCTAAAACCCACTCACAGGCATGTTCAACATTTTTTTTGTATGTGTTCTGGCTGTGGTAATACTGGCTTGTCAAAGCCTGATCTTGTCAAATCTCAGAAGCTCAGCAGGGCCTGGTCAGTACTTGGATGGAAAACCACTGGGAATTCCAGGTGCCACAGGGGGCGCCAGTCCTCCCCCCAAAAAATAACAACAAAAAAAAAACAGTCGTTGTGTCCTTAGGCAAGACACTTCACCCACATTGTGGGTAAAGTGAAGCCCCAGTGGGGCCGATGGTGCAGATTGGAGCCTCACTTCTGTTAGTCTGTCCCAGGGCAGCTGTGGCTAAAACTGATGCAATTAATTAATTTATTATTATTATTATTATTATTATTATTATTATTATTATTATTATTATTATTATTATTATTATTAGGTGGTCATGTATTTGTAGACATTGTGGTTTCATTGTTAAAAATGTCCTGGAGAGGTCCTGGAACATGATTTCAAGCATCTGTGGCATCTAAACACCCATGATCTAAATCAAATGCAGTGTTATCACTACAGGCAGAGCTCAGAGGAGGTGGTAGAGCATTCCTCTGATCTGAAGGTTGGTGGTTCGACTCCTGCTATCAACATAAGTACTGATCCACAGGTTAGCAGTGTGATTCCAGCTCCCACACATGAATACTACCATTGTGTCCTTGGGCAAGACGTTTAACTCACCTCACCGCCATTGTGAGTGTGAGTGTGTGAATGGGAGAGTGGTTCCTTCATGTAAAGCAAGTCAAGTCTGAAAGAAAATGTGATAAAAATGTGACCATTTACACAAGAGCCAGGCTGGAAGTTGAACCTAGGACCTTGCTGCTGTGAGGCGAGTGCTCTCAGACCCTCCAATAAACAGGATGAGACAGTAAATATCACCACGCAAACTGAAATGTACATTTCTAATAAAATCCTAAACCCAGCCCAGACACTCATGTGATATGTGTGTTGCTTTTGTGCTTTTACTAAACTCATTATCTCACACGTGTCGACTCACCTTCACCTCACTCTCCTAAATTACATTCTATATCTATTAGTTAAAAACACGATTCATTAAGCTGTGCAAAAAGGAAAATTTAAATCTAAACTTTTCAGTAAATGAGCTGTGCTTTAAGAGAAACATAATTACCAAAGTCAAATGTATAGGTTTGAAGCGGAGCTGAACTTTTAATGATGTTGATACTGTACACTAATGAGGAATACTGCAGTAATTATCACAGTAGTGGTATTTGGTCATATTTGGAATGAGAACACAAAGAACTACGCTGGAAATTAATGTCCCCCAATCAACAAACACTTTTCACATGTAGAGCATCTAGAGTTTGCACGTTCTCCATGTGTCTGGGGCTAGGCTGCTACTACTACTACTACTACTACTACTACTACTACTACTACTACTGCTGCTGCTGCTGCTGCTGCTACTGCTACTACTACTACTACTACTACTACTACTACTACTACTACTACTACTACTACTACTACTACTACTACTACTGCTGCTACTACTACTACTACTGCTACTACTACTACTACTACTACTACTACATCCAGGGGGTGTGGAGAAGCCTGAAAACCATTTCGGGCTTCAAAACGCCCCCTGTCCAGGCGGAGGGTGACCTGCAGTGGGCTAATGGTCTGAACCAACACTTCCTGAGGTTTGATCAAGCACCCACCCCTCCCCCCGCACAGTTGCACACCACCACCTCCATGAATGGACAGACAGCTGCTACTGTTCACACCTCTGCACCTCTTCACACCTCTGCTCCAGCTCTGAGACTCTCCACTACTGCAGAGGGAGGCACCCCTCCCCCCAGCACATCACCCCCCTGCCCAGCTCTGTCCTTCACTACAGCCCCGGTGAGGGGAGAGCTGAAGAAGATCAAGGCGAGGAAGGCAGCGGGACCAGACAACATTAGTCATGGGGCACGTCTTCAATGTGAGCCTAAGGCTGAGGACGGTACCACAGCTGTGGAAGACCTCCTGTGTGGTACCGGTGCCAAAGACACCGCACGCCAAGGACCTCAGCAGCTTCAGGCCGGTGGCTCTCACATCACATCTGATGAAGACACTGGAGAGACTGGTCCTGGGCCACCTCCGCTCCACCGTGAGCTCAGCAATGGACCCACTGCAGTTCACATACCGGCCTGGCATCGGAGTGGAGAACGGCGTCATCTTCCTGTTACACTGCTCCCTCTCTCACTTGGAGAAGCCCGGCAGCACTGTGAGGATTCTGTTCTTTGACTTCTCCAGTGCCTTCAACACCATCCAGCCGCTGCTTCTGAGGGACAAGCTGGAGGCAGCCGGGGTGGACTGCGACCTGGCAGACTGGATCCTGGACTACCTCACAAACCGGCCCCAGTTTGTGAGGACCCGGGACTGTGTGTCTGATGTTCGGACCTGCAGTGTAGGGGCGTTCCAGGGCACTGTCCTGGCGCCCTTCCTCTTCACCCTCTACACTGCAGACTTCAGGCACAACACGGATAGCTGCATCCTGCAGAAGTTCTCTGATGACCCTGCCATTATCGGACTCATCACAGACGATGATGACGCAGAGTACAGGGACTAACGCAGGACTTTGTGGATTGGTGTCAGCAGAACCACCTTCTCATCAACGCCGGGAAGACCAAGGAGTTGGTGGTGGACTTCCGCAGATTCCGCTCCACTGCCTCCCCACCAGTGAACATCCAGGGAAGGGACATTGAGAGAGTGGACTCATACAAGTACCTGGGTGTTCATCTGAACAACAAACTGGACTGGACTCACAACACAGATGCACTGTACAGGAAGGGCCAGAGCAGGCTCTACCTCCTGAGGAGACTCAGGTCCTTTGGAGTGAAGGGGCCAAAGGACTGGTTTAGTCCTGGCTGATGCCACCTCTGTGGTGGCATCAGCCATCCTGTATGGTGTGGTCTGCTGGAGCAGCAGCATCACAGAGAGAGAGAAGAGGAGACTGGACAAAGTCATCAGGAAGTCCAGCTCTGTCCTGGGCTGTGCCTTGGATTCAGTGCAGGAGGTGGGGGACAGAAGGGTCCTGGCCAGATTCACTTCTATGCTGGACCTGGAGTCTCACCCTCTTCAGGGCGCCCTGTCTGCTCTGGAGAGCAGCTTCAGTGACAGACTGATCCACCCTCGCTGTGTGAAGGAGAGGTTCCGCAGGTCTTTCCTTCCTGCTGCTGTCAGACTTTACAATGAACACTGCTAACTCTGCTGCCTGTGCAATACTGGGACCCTGTGCAATAATGTAAGATAGTAATTTATTGTATATATAGTTTTTAGATTGCAATTTATTGTATATATAGTTTTAAAATAGCAATTTATATGATACATAGTTTTATAATCCTTATCTTTTTAGATCTTTATAGTGTTTGTCTATTTTTAACTTAACTGTACTTCTATTGCTGCTACTGTTTCTGGCTGTTCTCTTTACTGTGCATTGCAACACTAAAATTTCCCCATTGTGGGACAAATAAAGGATGTCTTATCTTATCTTACTACTACTACTGCTGCTGCTGCTACTACTACTACTACTACTACTACTACTACTACTACTACTGATACTACTATGCAGTGACATGGGTCTTCATGTAAGTCTATGGCAAAATGTTCAGCAGTTACCATGGTGACACAAGGCACACATTAGCAAACACAGCCTGATAACCAACCCCTCCAACCACCACCCCTCTGACCACCACCACCCCTCTGACCACCACCACCCCTCTGACCACCACCACCACCTCTCCAACCACCACCACCCCCTGACCACCACCATCACCCCTCTGACCACCACTACCACCCCTCCAACCACCACCACCCCTTTGACCACCACCACCACCCCTCCGACCACCACCACCCCTCTCACCATCAACATCCCCTCTCCTCCCCTCCCCTCTTATCACCACCACCCTTCCAACTAACACCACCACTCTGACCACCACCACCCCAACACCACCATCACCCCGCCAACCACCACACCTCCAACCACCACCACCCCTCTGACTATCACCACCATCACCCCTCTGACCACCTCCACCCCTCCAACCACCATCACCTTCATTCCTCTGATCACCACCTCCCAATAAGCGGATTTCTGTATGTGTGTGCGTGTGCATGTGTTTGTGTGTGCCCTGTGCATGTGTATAGGTGTGTGTGTGTGTGTGCCCTGCACATGTGTTTAGGTGTGTGTTCTCTGTGCATGTGTTTGTGAGCAAGTGTAGCTGTGTGTGCACTGCAAAAAAGCTTGGCCAGAATATAAAATCTAAACCAGAGGTACTCAATTGGCAGACTCCGGTCCGGATCGGGACCCAAACGCAACGATCTCCGGACCGAGACAAAAATCTCTCTCTAGCTTTGTTTTCATAGTGTTCCGGATCCACGCAGTATTTCATTGGCCTGTGCTTTGCTGTGAAGCTGTGTTCTCCATCCCCGCCCGACCGGTTACAGCTGCCACTCTGACATTAACGTCTGTTGTCGGAGTGGTGGTGTGTCCATTTGTTATCAAACGTTCTGCACTCGGAGTGGCGGCACATTAGCTTTTTTTCAACATCCCACCATTCCGACATGTAATTAAGTTTCGACTGCGCTCTTTTCAGGACCATAGTTTCACGAACTTAGTTACGTGCAGCCGGAGGAGGCGCATTACATGCAGCCGGAGGAGGCCCGTTACGCGTGGCCGGAAGAGGTCCGTTATGCGTGCCCGGAGGAGGCGCGCTGAGGGTGGCGGGAGGAGGCGCGTTGCGTGCGGCCGGAGGAGGCATTTAATCCTAACTTGGTTTTAGTCCTGTTATAGACCTAGTTTAGACCTGGTTTGAGTCCAGATTTCAGTCCTGGTTTAGTTTTAGACCTGGTTTAGTCCTGGTTTTAGTCCTGTTTTAGTCTTGTTATAGACCTGGTTTAGTCCTGGTTTAGATCTGGTTTAGACCTGGTTTAGTCCTGGTTTAGATCTGGTTTAGATTTGGTTTAGACCTGGTTTAGTCCTGGTTTAATCCTGGTTTAGACCTGGTTTGAGTCCTGATTTTAGTCCTAGTTTAGTTTTAGACCTGGTTTAGTCCTGGTTTTAGTCCTGTTTTAGTCTTGTTATAGACCTGGTTTAGTCCTTGTTTAGATCTGGTTTAGACCTGGTTTAGTCCTGGTTTGGACCTGGTTTAGTCCTGGTTTAGACCTGGTTTTAGTTCTGGTCTTAATCAAGACTAAAACCAGGTCTAAAAACCAGTCATAGTCCTAATTGTCTGTGTTGTTTTGACGCGTAGTTAGAAAATTTCGGAGCTGCACGCAGAGAAATATAATAAAATCTTATTATAAACCCATGGGTGCACGGCGGTCGACACAGTTTTGACGCAGAACCATAAATTGGCCTTAATTCAGCCTTTAGCTTTTCACACTGATTTGGACAGAGTTCAAATGTTTCATGTGGATTTACAAAATTTTTTGTTAAAAGTTTTAAGTTTGAAAGTCACTTTTTCGGACACTGGAAACTCTGTAAATTTGGTAAGTGGACCTTTTGAGTTTGTAATTGAGTACCCCTGATCTAAACACTTAAATCTATCAGAAAATTATTTAAAAGTAGTGAAATGACCTGTCCATGGACAAGTTCTCTTAAAATAAATGACCTCTAGACTAGAATGAATCACTCAGATTCAGACTCAGACACAGACTTGTCTCAGAACTAGTAAGTAGAGAATAAATTTGAAAACAAGATGAATAACTTGATATAAGTTTGAAAATCTTGGCCAGATCAAAGAAATTTGCAGTGTGTGTATGTGTGTGTGTGTGTGTGTATGTGTGTTTGCCCTGTTGCATGCGTGCGTGAGCGAGTGTACCCGTGCCACAATGTGTGTGTGTCCTGTATGTGTAGAGAAATGACAGAAGACAACATGAAGGATGGGCCTCCTCTTCCTCTCTCACAGGAAGTCAGGGTCACATCAAAGGAGGCGCCACAACCTCAGACCCCTGACCCCAGTTCACCCCTTTACGAGCGAGCGGCACAGAATCCATTAGACACATCTGCCCCACACAGCCTCATCTGCCCCACTCAACCACAACTTCCGGAGTGAGAGAGGGACGGAGATTCACTGTATGGCATTAAAATGATCTTATATCATAATACCATATCATAATATAATAATAATAATAATTAAAGTCAGTTAATCAACAAATAAAAATAATAATAAATAAATACATGAAATACAATACACAAATTCAGCAAAACAATGTTGATTTTCTCATGTGCCCAAATCTCTCCTTTTTTAATGGACCACACTGTTTTAATGCACTTCACAAGGCTAGGCACACATACAAAACCTTACACTGTCATTTAAGGTAAGGTTTTTTGGAGCACATGAATAAATGGGAGGCTTAAACATTAACAAATCAATCAATCATTAACAAACATAACTAGGTTTCCCCGCCTCTTCCTCTTCCCATTTGTAACTGTGCAGACTTTATTATGTGATTATTATTATTCCTGTAGTCGACATTATTCTCAACAGAGTTTATCTCTCCAATACACTGTTAAGAATCTCTACATACACAGTTAGTCATTTATATTTACTGATGCTGAAACCTCACACTCTTACTCATACATGCACACTCACACACACTTTACACCTCGTCTGCTGTGGTATTGTACTTCGTGCATTGTCCTCTCCTGTCTATTGTCTGTATGCTTGTTGTATGTTGCCAGTTATAGTGGTCCCTCATTTATCGCCGTAGCTACGTTCTGAAAATAACCCACAATAGACGAAATCCGCGGAATTGTCAGTTTTATTTTTGACAATTATTATATATGTTTTACGGCTGTAAAACCCCTCACCACACACTTTATACTCCCCTCACCACACACTTTATACTCTTTGGTGCCGAGTGAAGAACATAGTTATATGTTTAATTGTTGGCGCTGTTTTTCTACTCGATGAGAACATTCTTATAAACAGACATGCCACCTTTGATTACGCAGAACCCTTAACTAATCAGAACACAGAACACAATGCACATTCAGACACTGTAAAGAAAAGCATGCAAAATTGCACAAAAAACCCCCACAAAACAGCAAGGCTATGAAAGGTGAACCACGTTATAGTGAGAGACGACAGGAAATAAAATAAAATTTTAAAAGATTTTATATCTCAGGTGTATTTTTGACACCTGTAACTTCACTTGCTTGTTTGGGTGGAGATAGATTTAGGTTAAAGCCATACTGTAAAAAAAAAATCCAAGGAAGGCTTTAACCTTTTCAATACAAAGTGAATTGGAGTTGATGGAGCCGAAGCATGACCATGTTTACGTCCTGTTTGGGACATGGCATCTGGCAGGTTAATTATATCCATTTATACACACAGACTATGGTAAGGATCAATGCACTAGTTTCCCATGTGTTCACTAGTGGGAGGAGCCTGGTCAGGAGTGGGAGGAGCATAGACACTAGTCCAAAGTGCTGCTTGTGAGTTGGAGTGGCCTGTTTGTCTTCTCAGTGTTCTATCTGTGCACGAGGGCCCTCAGCTAAAGCACTACAGCAGGGGCCCTTCAGTTAGACGCCTCTTTTCCAGTGTCGCACACAGGCCTTGGAGCAGGTCTGTGTGGGTCTGTGTGGAGCGGGTCTGTGGAGCCGTTCGCTCCAGTCCAGATGTGTTTCAATACTCCAGGCTCATACAGTTGTGTAATTTTGTGTCCCCATCAAACACACACACACACACACACACACATACAAGCACACATAAATACACACATACACATACACACACATACATAAATGAGGAAGAAGCTGGTACATTTCCTGCACGTCGTCAATATTTGAAAATTAACAAATGATGTAATTAAAGCTCAACACAGTGAGGCTTCCCAAGTTTTCATTTTCAATTCCACAGAAGACAGTTGATCTCTGGAAACAGTGTGTGTGTGTGTTGTGATTATCAGAGGACTAATGCCCTAATGAGCACAGAGTTGGCCTCGCGTGCATTAGCTCAGTGTGGAGTGGTTTGTTTTTCTGAGGGCCTCTTCAGCTCACACAGGGGCCCCTCCATTATCAGGTCACAGTCAAGAGCCCCAGACTCCAGCAGCTTTAGAGCTTCACTCACATTGTGTCTGGTCCCAACATGCGCATCCCTCCACTGTCTGCTGTTACACACCCGGCCTGTAGGGGTCCTCAGCTCATTCACAAAGACAACTCTGCAGAACCTATGGAGTTAGCTGTTAGCATGCTAGTTGTTTTAAGCTTTACGGAGATGGTAAAACTGCTCTGGTCTCAGGCTCTTTTTTAATGATTTATTTATTTCAAATATACAATGTAATATACAATGGTATAAACTAACAACCCCAGAGGCTTAAGGGTTCATATTCACAGGGCTCAGCATGTGCAATATCTGCATTATGTATTATACAAATGTAGAAAAATGATAAATAGTTTCATATTTTATATTTCAAATTCCTATGCTTTGTTTTTATGGCTTTGGGATTTGTGCAATAATTTAGAGAATTTATATAAGAGGACATGAGGGACTGAAATACAACAAATGTGGGTTTCTGACTAGAAATTTTACAGCAATGGATATGAATTTTTGATAGGATTAGGATTAAGTTCACATATTTTTTATTTTTTTTTGCAGGAGTTTTATTCTTAAAGACACCATGTTTTACTTTAAATTGTCCATCCATCCATCTTCTCCCGCTTAATCCGGCTGGGTCGCGGGGTCAGTGTGCTGCCCAATCCTCATAGCACCTGACCCCCCCATGAACCCCTCTGTGAGTGGTGAGCCCACATGAGGGTACTTTAAATTGTTTGTTTGTTAAATTGTAGGCTTTCTATTCACAAACAAAAACATGTCATTCCAAAAGATCCGAGCGTGTGACCATTCCCGAAACACGACCGTTTGTTCAACACTGTGACACAACGAGCAAAGATGATGTATGTTTAAACCAAATTTAGAAATGACAGCGTTAACAGGGGAACATCTATGCAGGATTTTCATGCAAACTTCATGAATCTTATTAGTTACAAAATATTTTCAAGGCAACAGTTCAGCATCTTTCCGGTTAATGTCACTTTTGTGAAAAGTTCTCTTATACATTTGTTACTTGTTTTAATGCTTAAAAGCATGTCAGAATTACCAATAAACCGCTCAGTCTCAGGTGGGCCAAGTGGACATCAGCATTTTCACACCAGAAGGAATGGAGTAAAAAGCAATTGCAGATTCTCTTGGCATCACTGGAAAACTGTGAACATTGACAAATTCACTGTTAAACAGTTTGTGTACAAAGATGATATCCTGGTCAAGCCATTCTTTTAGGAAAAGAGTTTTGTGCTTAAAGCATATTCTTGTTATTCCATATGTAATACTTATGTGGGGAGAAGTTGTGCTTATAAACTAAAGACCAACATAACAGTAACTGTTTGTAAAAGTTAGAACTTTTAATTGGCAGCCTATCGATCAGTGGCGGCTGGTGAATAGTGCGCCACACTCCCTAACTTAACCCTGATTTCAAAAATAAATAAATAATGTGGGAAATGGGATTAAAACGAGTTTTAGAACCAGCTCGTGCACTCGGCTCCAGGACCTTGTCCTGTGGACCGGACTGGACCAGGACATATTGGAGACAGAACCAACAGGACAGTGGATAAAGAACACTCTGCATCAGTCCTCTGGAGAAGGTAAGAGGCTTGTTTTTGTTAGTTTGGGGGCAAATCTGAGGACAGAGCCTCACAGTAAACAGTGTTATAGTGTTAACAGGTAAATGAATGAGCGACGGAGCCGCTCCGGTGTTCTACCGTGTGCTGTAGGAGAAGTGCTGATGCCATGTTGTGACTCAAGCCTCATTTTTGCTGCATTTTCATGATGTTACGGGGGCTGATTGTCGGGATGGTTGTGAGCAGTGTGTTATGTTGTGTTGTTGGGTGTGAGCAGGTGCATGAGGTGTGCTGCTACAGTACATAAACTTTGCGCTTGGCTGTGCGTTGTGCTCCTGATAAAGTTCAGCCAATAATGACTAAAACAAATGTTTCTGGCATTTATAATTTTATATAGCCTATACATAATACATATATTTATAATACATATTTATAATTTTGATCCCCCCAAAAAATTATACCACCAGCCGCCACTGCTATCAATATAATATAGCTATAATTACATCTCACCTCCTAATGCTTCAACTACATGTGCTGAAATGAAGTTCCATAAAGAGTTTGGGTTCTTTTGATCCATTTCATTCTGAAAGAGGAATGTAGAGTCTGAAAATCTAATATGTTAAATCCACTATTACTTCATGTAATCATTCCATTTTTGCTAGTGAGGTGTGACCTCAGACTCTGAGTTGTGTAAAGCTCTTCTAAACTCATCATGGTGAATCATAAGGATGCTTGTGGTCATGCATTAGGGGCGGCAGTAGCTCAGTTGGAAGAGCATTTGTCACTGAAGGTTTGAAACCCACTCAACATTAACATCATTGGTTGAGCTGTCAGATCCACTGACTCACAGGTTGTCTGGTGTGATTTCAGCTCCCACAGATGAACGTCTGCGTGCATTGGTGTGTGACAGTGTGAATGTGTGAGTGGTTCCTGAGACAGACAAAGAGAGACAGAGGTAATAGGCTGCTCCCTAAACCTCTTAACTCTCACAGGGCAGAGGGCCAGAACCAGACCAGAACCAGACCAGAACCAGACCAGAACCAGACCAGAACCAGACCAGAACCAGACCAGAACCAGACCAGAACCAGACCAGAACAGGACCAGACCAGGAAAAAATGTGAAAAATGTAAACAGTCTAAATTATTCCTCCCTTACCTTGTGCATTCTGAACATCCTAATGATGAATTTAGAAGAGCTTTTCACAACTCTCAGAGACCACACCAATTTCTTTGATCTGGCCAAGATTTTTAAACTTCAATCAGCTTCTTCATCTTGTTTTCAGATTTATTATCCACTTACTAGTTCTGAGACACTTTATTCTAGTCTAGCGGTTGTTTATTTTAAGAGAACTTGTCCAGTAAAATTATCTTCTCCATGGACAGATCATTTCACTACTTTTAACTCATTTTCTGATAGATTTAAGTGTTTATCTCTTACATTATGGACACTTTTTTTTCCACAGTGTGCAGCAAAGTTTTGTTGTGACAATAAAGCTAAAAACAAAAACAACTAGCATGCTAACATACACTACCTGATTATCAGACAATAAAACGCTCTCTAATCAGATGCAGACAGAACATAGCAGATTTATTTTGACTGGGGCAAGACACACTGTACGCAAATACAAAATCAGGTAATAAAGACACATGTTCTACAGACACACATGCACACACACACACACACGCACACATGCACACACACAGATGCACACACACCGACACACACATACATACACACACACACACACACACAGATGCACACATGCACACACACAGACGCACACACACACACAGACGCACACACACACACACACACACAGAGAGACAAACACACACAGACGCATACACACCAACACACACACACACACACACACACACATAGAGAGAGAGACACACACACAGACGCACACACACCAACACACACACAGAGAGAGAGAGACACACACACACAGATGCACATACACACTCATAGAAAGTAAGGGGCCGCTGCTGCTCTAGTTCGTGCTCCCCAGACCTCACAGTGATGGGGCCGTATGCTTCACAGCTCAGTGACAGCACACAGAGACAGAGGGCCGAGTTCAGGGGCTCGGCACAGGAGCCACACAGAGGGACCATCGCAGAGCCCAAACACACACTCACATGGTTGGGGACAGAGTCAACACTGTTACACAGTTACACACACATACAGAAACTCTCCTCCAGCCTCAGGCCTCTCACAAACCTGTGGCTCCTTTACTTGATTCGACTAATACTGACTCTACAGTATTAGAGGATCCACTCAGTGTAGCCACATCTGCCCTGAGACAGACTGACCAGATAATGTGGGTGAAGTGTCTTGCTTAAGGAGACAGTAGCAACAGTTGGCACAGGCTGGAATGGATCCTCTGACCTTTAGGCTGGTGCTCTAACCTCTGAGCCACTGTCCCTCAAGGATGTCCTGTAGAGCTCTAAAGAATCCAGGACTGTCCCAGAGTCCTGTAGAGCTCCAGAGGACTGTCCCAGAGTCCTGTAGAGCTCCAAAGAATCCAAGATTGTCCCAGAATCCCGTAGAGCTCCAAAGAATCCAGGACTGTCCCAGAATCCTGTAGAGCTCCAGGCGATGCAGGACTGTCCCAGAGTCCTGTAAAGCTCCAAAGAATCCAAGACTGTCCCAGAGTCCTGTAGAGCTCAAGAGGACCGTCCCAGAGTCCTGTAGAGCTCCAAAGAATCCAGGACTGTCCCAGAATCCTGAGGAGCTCCAGAGGATCCAGGACTGTCCCAGAGTCCATTAGAGCTCCAGAGAATCCAGAACTGTCTCAGCATCCTGTAGTGCTCCAGAGACTCCAGGACTGTCCAAGAGTCCTGTAGAGATCCAGAATATCCAAGACTGTCCCAGATTCCTTTAGATCTCAAGAGACTCCAGGACTGTCCCAGTCCTGTAGATATCCAGAGCACTATCCCAGAGTCATGCAAACCCCCAAAGAATGCAGAATTGTCCCAGAGTCCTGTAGAGCTCCAGAGGATCCAGGACTGTCCCAGAGTCCTGTAGAGCTCCAGGCCATCCAGGACTGTCCCAGAGTCCTGTAAAGCTCCAGAGGACTGTCGCAGAGTCCTGCATAGCTCCAAAGAATCCAAGACTGTCCCAGAGTCCTGTAGAGCTCCAGAGGATCAAGGACTGTCCCAGAGTCCTGTAGAGCTCAAGAGGACCGTCCCAGAGTCCTGTAGAGCTCCAAAGAATCCAGGACTGTCCCAGAATCCTGAGGAGCTCCAGAGGATCCAGGACTGTCCCAGAGTCCATTAGAGCTCCAGAGAATCCAGGACAGTCCCAGCGTCCTGTAGTGCTCCAGAGACTCCAGGACTGTCCAAGAGTCCTGTAGAGATCCAGAATATCCAAGACGGTCCCAGAGTCCTGTAGATCTCCAGAGACTCCAGGACTGTCCCAGTCCTGTAGATATCCAGAGCACTATCCCAGAGTCATGCAAACCCCCAAAGAATCCAGGAGTGTCCCAGAGTCCTGTAGAGCTCCAGAGGATCCAGGATTGTCCCAGAGTCCTGTAGAGCTCCAAAGGACTGTTCCAGAGTCCTGTAGAGCTCCAGAGGATCCAGGACTGTCCCAGAGTCCTGTAGAGCTCCAGGCAATCCAGGACTGTCCCAGAGTCCTGTAAAGCTCCAGAGGATCCAGGAGAGTCCGAGAGTCCTGTAGAGCTTCAAATGACTGTTCAAGAGTCCTGTAGAGCTCCAAAGGATCCAAGACTGTCACAGAGTCCTGTAGAGCTCCAGAGTATCCAGGCTTGTCCCAGAGTCCTGTAAAGCACCAGAGACTCCCGGACTGTCTCAAAGTCCTGTAGAGCTTCAGAGGCCTGTCCCAGCGGCCTGTAGAGCTCAAGAGACCGTCCCAGAGTCCTGTAGAGCTCCAAAGAATCCAGGACTGTCCCAGAATCCTGAGGAGCTCCAGAGGATCCAGGACTGTCCCAGAGTCCTTTAGAGCTCCAGATAATCCAGGACTGTCTCAGCGTCCTGTAGTGCTCCAGAGACTCCAGGACTGTCCAAGAGTCCTGTAGAGATCCAGAAAATCCAAGATGGTCCCAGAGTCCTGTAGATATCCAGAGCACTATCCCAGAGTCATGCAAACCTCCAAAGAATCCAGGATTGTCCCAGAGTCCTGTAGAGCTCCAAAAAATCCAGGACTGTCTCAGAGTCCTGTTGAGCTCCAAAGACTCCAGGACTGTCCCAGAATACTGTAGAGCTCCAGAGGACTACCGCAGATTTATGTAGAGATCCAAATAATCCAGGAATGTCCCAGAGTCCTGCAGAGGTCAAGAGGATACAGGACTGTCCCAGAATCCTGTAAAGCTCCAGAGGATCCAGGACAGTCCGAGAGTCCCGTAGAGCTCCAGATGACTGTTGCAGAGTCCTGTAGTGCTCCAAAGGATCCAAGACTGTTCCAGAGTCCTGTAGAGCTCCAGAGTATCCAGGATTGTCCCGGAGTCCTGTAAAGTGCCAGAGACTCCCGGACTGTCTCAGAGGCCTGTAGAGCTCCAGAGGCCTGTCCCAGAGGCCTGTAGAGCTCCAGAGGACTCTCCCAGGGTTATGTAGAGCTCCAAAGAATCCAGGACTATTCCAGAGTCATGTAGAGGTCCGAAGAATCCAGGACTGTCCCAGAGTCCTGTAGAGCTCCAGAGGATCAAGGACTGTCCCAGAATCCTGTAGAGGTCCAGAGAATCCAGGACTCTCCCAGAGTCCTGTAGAGCTCCAGAGGATCCAGGACAGTCCCAGAGTCCTGTAGAGCTCCAGAGGCCTTTCTCAGAGTCCTGTAGAGATCCAGAGAATCCAGGACTGTCCCAGAATCCCGAGGAGCTCCAGAGGATCCAGGAATGTCCCAGAGTCCTGTAGAGCTCCAGAGGATCCAGGACAGTCCCAGAGTCCTGTAGTGCTCCAGAGGCCTTTCTCAGAGTCCCGTAGCTCTCCAGAGAATCCAGGACTGTCCCAGAATCCCGAGGAGCTCTAGAGGATCCAGGAGTGTCCCAGAGTCCTGTAGAACTCCAGAGGATCAAGGATTGTCCCAGAGTCCTGCAGAACTCCAGACGATCAAGGAATGTTCCAGAGTCCTGTAGAGCTCCAGAGGCTTGTCCCAATGTCCTGTGAAGCTCCAGAGATTCTAGGAATGCCCCTGAGTCCTGTAGAGCTTGAGAGAATCCAGGATTGTCCCAGAGTCCTGGAGAGCTCCGGAGAGTCCAAGACTGTCCCAGCTTCCTGTAGAGCTCCACAGAATCCAGGACTGTCCGAGAGTACTGTAGTGCTCCAGAAGATCCAGGACTGTCCCAGAGTCCTGTAGACCTCCAGAGACTCCAGGACTCTCCCAGAGTCCTGTTTAGCTCCACAGAATCCAGGATTGTCTGAGAATCCCGAGGATCTCCAGAGGATCTAGGACTGTCCAAGAGTCCTTTAGGGCTCCAGAGGACTATCCCAGAGTCTTGTAGAGCTCCAGAGGACTGTCCCAGAATCCTGTAGAGCTCCAGAGGAATGCCCCAGATTCTTGTACAGCTACAAAGAATCCAGGAATGTCCCAGAATCCTGTAGAGCTCCAGAGATTCCAGCAATGTCCCAGAGTCTGGTAGATCTCCAGAGAATCCATGTCTGTCCCAGAATCCCTAGGAGCTCAGTGGGATCTAGGACTGTCCCACAGTTCTTTAGAGCTCCAGAGGACTGTCCCAGATTCCTGTAGAGCTCCAGAGGACTGTTCCAGAGTCCTGTGGAGCTCCAAAGACCCAAGTACGGTCCCAGAGTCCTGTTGAACTCCAGAGGACTGTCCCAGAGTCTTGTAGACCTCCAGAGGACTGTCCGAGATTACTGTACAGCTCCAGAAGATCCAGGACTGTCCCAGAGTCCTGTAGAGCTTCAGAGATTCCAGCAATGTCCCAGAGTCCTGTAGAACTCCAGAGGACTGTCCCAGAGTCCGGTAGATCTCCAGAAAATCCATGTCTGTCCCAGAATCCCTCGGAGCTCCATAGGATCTAGGACTGTCCCACAGTTCTTTAGAGCTCCAGAGGACTGTCCCAGATTCCTGTAGAGCTCCAGAGGACTGTTCCAGAGTCCTGTAGAGCTCCAAAGACCCAAGAACTGTCCCAGAGTCCTGTTGAGCTCCACAGGACTGTCCGAGTTTACTGTACAGCTCCAGAAGATCCAGAAGATCCAGGACTGTCCCAGAGTCCTGTAGAGCTCCATAGAATCCACGACTGTCGCAGAGTCCTGTAGTGCTCCAAAGAATCCAGGAGTGGCCAAGAGTCCTGTAGCTCTCCAGATACTCCTGGACTGTCCCAGAGTCCTGTAGACCTCCTGAGGACTGTCCCAGAGTCCTGTAGAGCTCCAGAAAATTCAGTACTGTCCCAGAATCCTGAGGAGCTCTAGAGGATCTAGCACTGTCCCAGAGTCCTTTAGAGCTCCAGAGGACTCTCCCACAGTCCTGTAGAGCTCCAGAGAATCCAGGACTGTCCCAGAGTCATGTAGAGCTCCAAAGAATCCAGGTTTGTCCCAGATTCCTGTAGAGCTGCAGAGGACTGTCCTAGAGTCCTGTAGAGCTTCAGAGGATTGTCCCAGAGTCCTGTAGAGCTCCAGAGGACCCAGGACTCTCCTGGGCCCTTTCCTCCATGTCCTTATGAGACAGAGACATGATATCTATATTTGTCTCCTCCTCTCCCTCTTTCTCTTCCTCCCTCTCTCTTTCCCTTTCTTCCTCTCTCTCTTCTTCTTTCTCTCCCTCCCTTTCTCCCTTCCTCATTCTGTCTCCATCCCTTCTTTCCCTCCCTCCCTGACTCATCCCCATTTTTTCTCTCTTTCCCTCTCTTCCTTCCTCCTCTCCCTTCTTTCTCTCCTCTGTCTCTTCCTCCCTCTTCTCCCCTCTCTTCTTTCTCTCCTTCCCTTTCTCCCTGGCTCCTCCCCCTCCCTTTTTCTACTCCTTCCCTTTCTCCCTCTCCCCCCTCTTTGCTTCTGTCTCTCCCTCTTTTCCTCCCTCCCCGTCTTCCTCTCTCACTGGCCCTCCTCTTTTCTTTCTCTCCCTCCCTCCCACCTCCTCTCTCTCCCTTCCTCTCACTTCTCACCTCCTTCTCTTCCTCTCTCCTCTCGTCCCTTACCCCCTCCCTCCTCTCTCCTCCTCCTCGTCTTATCTGAGCCTGTCTGTGATAATCCCTGTGAACATTGTATTCATAATTACACAGTAGGACGATCCCCATTCGGAGCGTAAATGAAATAAGAGAAAAGTGTGCGAGGCGTAAGAGGCGTGCGAGGCTCGTGTCTGAGATGAGACGGAGTGTGTGCCAAGGTATTTATGACCAAGTGGGGACTACAGTCTTTACACATTTACACCATGGGGACATCCATCCTCCATTACTAAACATCAGCACAACATGAGTTCAGTTTAATACTGTGGGTGGAACAGGTGCAGATGACATGATGTTTGTTTAATTCTGACCTGGTGTGGTGATCGTCCCTGTGGTCAGTATTTGTCATAGTTTGTGGAAAGTTTGTGGAAAGTGGAAGAAAAGTACAAAAATACAGGTAACAGCGCTGCATTGTAAAACAGTAAACTCCATCCAAAATATAAAGACATTTCAGGTGCATTTTAACTAAAAGTGTTGCCTAGAATGTTTTTATTAGCTGTGCCCTAACTTTATAGTTACTAGGTAACACTTATGGAATGGAATGTGCTGCTCATGTCCAACCAGGATGTAAAATTATAAACTGCCCATTTTTAGTCAAATCTTTAAAAATTTAATCATAATCTTTAAAAACAGAATAATGTTAATGATGTTTTCGTTATATCAGTAGTCCTGCCTGTCACTTTCCTGCCTGTCACTTTCAGAACACATGTCGAACTTACTAAAATATTCTCCTTGGAATTTATATGGAAATAATAATTCCGAATTGAGGCTTACATGGCAAACATTTTTATCTTAATTATTTTTATTTATTTCCAGTCATCGTCTGGGGGTGGGGAAGCATTCTGATTGAACAGGGGGTGCACAAACGTATTTACGTCTAACAGAAGAAAACACTTCAGCTGCTCCCGGCTTTTCTGTCATCTTCGGCTTTTTACCATCTTGCCGTATCAAAAGAGTGACCCAACAAGCATGCGCTGAATGACCGGAATTATTTTTAAGAAGAATAAACATTTATATGATTAAAGAATAAATTCAGTTTTAAAATCAGAATAAACTACCTACTTACTTTGGAATTAAGTTTAATTTTGAATAATCATTTTCATTAGGAATTAAGCGTTTACATGATCTTTTTTAAATCAGAATTAATAGATTTTAATCCAGAATTAAATTATCTTTATTTGGAAATTAAGCTCTTATGTAAATGTGGCTCTACACATAAATCCATGAGTCCAAAGTCTTCTCTGAGCCTCCAAAATGTTAATTTCACATATAGCCAGTTCATTTGTGTCAGAGGTAAAACACGTGACTCTTATTAGGCTCTATTAGGATTTGTTGACTTGCATTGCTCATGTTTATAAAGTGAACTTGTTTTCAAAGCGTAGACGTTATTTGAGAAAGTGACCAAAAACATGTTTAAAGGGAATTTAAACCACAAGAATGCATCAAAGTTCAAATATGGGTTGAAATACATAGAGTTTAGGTTAGACAAGTGCTTTCAGTTAGGATCAGTCTCCGGGAAAAGAATGGAAGTCAGTGTAGTGTCCCCAACAAGCAAGCAAACCCAGCATATGTGTGTGGGGGCGTGTGTGTGTTTTGGGGGGTAAACGTGCGTGTGTGTGCATATGGTGGTCCGATGGCGCGTGCTGTTGTTTTTACATGACTGCTGCATTATGCGGGCCCTATAGTGCGTCTCCACTCTGTGTGTGCTGCCAATGGGGCCCAATGTGAGGCTCTTCCTTTGTCCTGGGGCCGGTCCAAAACACACACACACACACACATATGCACATACTCACACACATACACACATGCACACACACACACCAGGCCCCTGCGTGCACTCCGGTGCTCTGTGCCAAATTGTTAAAACATTTGAGCTCCAAAGTCATCATAATGTTGACTTTTCATTTGAGGTGCTTTTATTTCATTGCTGTTTTTTCCTCTGCGCAGCGCCCCCTACAGTCCAACTTGGCCACTTCACTGCCTCTTTTAAAAGTATGTTTCTGTATTTTTAAACACATTTGTTACCATGTATATCTGGTGTCATGAATTAGCTTCACGGAGGTGATTTACGGTGTAGTGGAAGTGGAAAGAGGTGGAAAAACTAAACTGTAGTGAGCTGCCTGTGGATGGTTGGGGTCTGCAGAGGTCTGGGGTGTATAAAGGGGTCTGGATGAGTCTAGTGGAAGGGCATGATTATATCTGGTGGAGTCTGGAGGGGTTTGGTGGAGTCTGGAGGGGTCTGAAGGAGTCTGGTGGGGTCTTGAGTGACCTAGTTGGAGTCTGGTGAGTCTGGAGGGGTCTAATGAGATGTGGAGGAGTCTGGAGGGTTCTAGTTGGAGTCTGGTGGGGTCTGGAAAGGTCTAATGGAGTCTGGAGAAGGCTAGATGGTTCTAGTTGGAGTTTGGAGGAGTCTTGAGGGGTCTAGTTGGAGTTTGGAGGGTCCTGGAGGGGTCTGGGGGAGTTGGGATAGCTCTGGTTGCTTCTGGAGAGGCTCAGGTGTATGGCCAGGTCTGTTGCGGCTTCTGGAGAAGTGTGCTGGGGTCAGGGCAGGTCTACAGAAATCCTCGGATGTTTGGACACAGTTGTATCTGTAGTGTGGAGGAGATGAGTCATGTGCAGAGTCACATAGCTCCTGAGTCTATTTCAGGGCCTATTATGTGGTCTGGACACACACATACATACACACACACACACGCACACACACACACACACGCACACACACACACGCATGCACACACAAACACACACACACACACACGAATAAAAGTTATATCTTTAAATCTCCACATTATACAAGGTGTCCCAAATTTTTTTTTACGTCATTTCGCAGGTCAATAATTTTGGCAATTTTTGTTGAAATCACCTCAAATTTTCACAGAATGCATAAAAACTGATTCAGATATTTAATATTTAATGTTTTATTTTTTTCTGTTTTCAGGTCTTAGAATCTGCTCGTACAGTGTCACCCAAGACTGTGCAGCCTTCAATGCAAAATTTAGAAATTTAGATTATGCAGGGCTAAAGGATCTGGACCAACATCAACATCAGAAGAGAAGTGAACAGGAGTGAACGGCTCTGCCTGAAAACAGAACAAAAATAAAACATTAAATATAAAATCTTTACCTTTTTTGATACATCCTGTGAAAACTGGCATACACATAGTATCAGATGTACTGCAGTATTTCTGTGTTCTCAGTCCTGGTGTAATCAGAGCTGCTGTTCCCACACTCCTCCTCTTAGCAGCACGTCAAACATGGACACATCAATCTGCCCCAGCCCCGGCCCCGCCCCCGGCCTGTGTGGGGCCCTCGGGTGCTCGGGTGCTTCCTCTGACTGTGGGTTATCCTAACAGCTGTGGCTCCTGTCAGCAGGCCATACAGGCAGATTTACAGCAGCTCCAGGTCACACATGTGTCAGACATGTACTGGAGAGCTGCTCTCTGAGTGAACAGGAGAAGAAGAGGAGGAGAGGAGGAGGAGGAAGAGGAGGAGGAGAGGAGAGAGGAGGAGAGAGAACAGGAGGAGAGGAGAGGAGGAGAGAGGAAGAGAGAGGAGGGGAGGAGGAGGAGGAGAGGAGGAGAGGGAACAGGAGGAGAGGAGAGGAGGAGAGGAGGAGAGAGGAGGGGAGGAGAGGAGGAGAAGAGGAGAGGAGGAGAGAGGAGGAGAGAGAACAAGAGGAGAGAAGAGGAGGAGAGAGGAGAGGGGGGAAAGGAGAGAGGAGGAGAGGAAACAGGAGGAGAGGAGGAGAGAAGAGAGGAGGGGAGGAGAAGGGAGAGAGAAGGAGAGAAGCGAGGAAGAAAGGAGAATAGAGAGGAGAAGAAAGAAGAGGAGAGGAGAGAGGAGGAAAGAGAAGAGGAGGGGAGGAAAGAAGGGGAGGAGAGGAGGGGAGGAGAGGGGAAGAGAAGGAGAGAGGTGACGAGGGGAAGAGAGAGGAGGAGAGGGGAGGAGAGAGGAGGAGAAGAGAGAGAAGGAGAAGAGGAGACAAAAAGGAGAGGAAGAGAAAGGAGGAGGAGAGGAGACAGGAGAAGAAAGAAGAGGAGAGGAGTGCAGAGGAGAGAGAAGGTGGAGAGGACAGAGGAGGAGAGAGGAGGAAGAGAGGAAAGGAGAAGAGGATGGCGAACGAGTGGGAAGAGAGGGGGATGAGTGGGGAGCAAAGGGCAGAAAAGAGGAGGAGTATAGAGGGGAGGAGAGGAAAGAGGAGGAGAGGTGAGAAGAAAAGGAAAAGGTAGGAAAGGAGAGAAGATTCTGTACAGTCTTTCCAGGAGATTTAAGGCAGACACTGCAGGGGAATATAGGAATATAATATTACATTTAGAGACACTCATGTAAATGTAGGAACAAAATTAATACATTTAAGTTTTTAATTGTGTTTCAAAAATAAGGCACTTCATATTTAAATATACCATAACTGACCATATCTGGGACATTTGAAATCACAATGGTAAATCTAACGACATATTTATACAAACAAATCTGGTGGAAAATTGTCATTTTGATTTCACAGATTTTTTTTCATTTGTGCCAAAATGAAAATAAATCTATAGGATTAGGGTTAGGGTTAGAATTAAGAAAGTAAAAGTAGAGAAGGAAGTGCGCACGTCACACTGGGCTCAAACATGCACAAATCAGTCCAAATGATTATATATATTATATTATAATAGTAAAAAGCTCTGAAAAGTCCATTTTGCAGAATATGTCTCCTTGAACATCCCCCAGGTGTGATCTTGATCTAGATCCTGGCTCAAATCTGGAGAAGTGGCACTGGGATAAGTATGGGTCACGTTCATTTTCTTCATGAACCGTACTGTACCATGGTACGTGTTGCCTCATGAGTCCCACTAAACTTCAACACCGAGTCTGATCAAAGAGCTCCTAAAGAGAGTCCTACAGCCGTACCCTGTTCTCTTATCAGCCTGTGTCTCAGATCTGCTCCTCTATCTGCTCCTGGATCTTCTCTGTATCTGCTCCATCTTGCTGATGATAATTCGTCACTCCAGCTCTGGCACTGGCCTAGATCTTGTACCAGTGTATAAATATATACTTTTGTGGAGAAGTTAGTGTCTCCTTCAGAAGTTTGGAACACTTCACATCATTGAGAAACTTAAGTATGGGCGCATTCACTCTGGTTGCTGGTTTGGTGCTTGTTTGAGTCCTGATGTAGACTTGGTTTGGGTTTCAATTCAATTCAGTTCAATTCAATTTATTTTTGTAGCGCCCAAAATCGCAACAACAGTTGCCTCTAAGGGCGTTCCAAGATTTTGATGAGTAAACATACACACAGACATATCAAAACAGGAATAAACAACATTCATGTAAAGCAGCAAATGAAACATCGTCCAGTCATCCCCTGTCCTTAGACCCTCTTCAGCAAGGAAAAACTCCAAAAAACCCAGGGTCCTGGGAAAAAGAAGAAACCTCGGGGAGAACTGCAGTGAAGGAGAGATCCACTCTCATGGACGGACAGGCTATAGATGTCCAGGCCCATGGGCCAGTTTGGTATGGCCACATCTACCCAGGTGGGGAAGGAACCGGGGAGGAGCCAGGCGAGGAGGAGGAGCCAGGCGAGGAGGAGGAAGCCGGGCGAGGAGGAGGAGCCGAGCGAGGAGGAGGAGCCGGGCGAGGAGGAGGCGAGCCAGGGGAGGAGGAGGACGACCAGGCGAGGAGGAGGGCCAGGCAGCAGGTGGAGGAGGGCCAGGCGAGGAGGAGGAGAGTCAGGCGAGGAAGAGGAGAGGGGTCCAAGTGTCATCAGGAGTCTGAAAGAGTTACACTCCACAGGGGAGTGGGACAGGGGACAACATGTGAATAGCAATGAACGAGCTACAGATGAGAACATAGTAAGTGATGCTGATGAGAAAATAGGAGGAAACAGAGGATAGTGTTCAGGTTGCCACACTTCCCCAGCTTGTTATCTCCTGCGGCAGCTTATCTTAGTGACATCAACTAAGTAACCTGGTCATAAGCTATTCCGAAGAGGAAGTGTTAGAATAAAATGCTTATAATGATGAAGTTATTAAAAATGTACATAAAGCTAAGAGGCAGTCTCAATGATATAAACCAGGCTCCTTCTGCATGAAAGAGCCTTTATTAAGAGTCTGTGAGGTACCCAGCACTATATCTGCTAAAAACCAGATGTTTAAACTTTTGAACTCTATTGGAGAGGATGGGATGGTTCTCAGGCCATATTTCTGTGCTTATCTGATGAAATGTAAACCTAACCATGATATACTTTGACCATGCTGTCTATTGTAAACCTAACACATGATGTATACTGACATGATGTATTGTAATGACACAATAAAAAGTCGTGCCAGAAATGCGGGGCTTTGGGAGTGGCGTGGACGGGCTCAGAGAAGCGCACGTCTTGTCTCCCCCGTGTGCACGTAAAAGGAAACTGGCTCAGGTGATTTAATCCTCAATTGTGGTAGGAGACTGGCATTTATATAAAACTGTTGATATTTTGCTGCTTGTAATTTATTCCATAACAGGAAGGTTTTAATTAGGGCATACTTACTTACTTACTTAAGGTTTTAAGCCTGGTCTTAAATAAAGAGACTGTGGGTGCCTGTTTAACATCAACAGGGAGTTGATTCCATAACACAGGAGCTTGGTAACTGAAGGGTCTCCTCCCCACTGTACTTTTAGACACTCTAGGAACCACTAATAATCCTGCACTCTGAGAGCGAAGTGCTCTATTTGGCTGATAGGGGGCAATGGCATCCTGAAGATATGATGGGGCCATATTGTTTAAGGCTTTGTATGTCAGGAGGAGAACTTTGAATTTAATTCTAAGCTCGACAGGAAGCCAGTGAAGTGATTTTAACACAGGACTGATGTCATCACGTCTTTTAGTTCCTGTTAGGACTCTGGCCGCTGCATTTTGGACCAACTGGAAGCTTCTTAGCCAGTCTGGGAGAATTGTTCATGCAGGGTGGCAAATCCAGTCAGTAAAACCAATATCCCACATGAATCCTCTAACAGCATTAGACAAATTTACTCCTGTCGTTGAAGCGGAGATTACCTCAGTCATCATGTCGTCCAAACCATCAACTTGTTTGCTTGACCCTATTCCAGTCAAACTCCTCAAAGAAGCTCTCCACCTAATAATAGGTTCCATCCATAACATAATAAATATGTCATTAGAAAATGGCTATGTTCCTCAGTCCTTTAAATATGCTGTAATTAAACCGCTTTTGAAAAAACCTATCTTAAATCCTGATGAACTAGCCAACTACAGACCTATTTCAAATCTTCCATTTCTCTCAAAGATTCTGGAACGAGTTGTGGTGAAACAGCTTTGTCACCATCTGCAGGGCAATAATTTATATGAAAAATTTCAGTCTGATTTCAGAGCTCACCACAGCACAGAAACTGCTCTGCTTAAAGTGACAAATGATTTGCTACTAGCTGCTGATAATGGGCTGGCTTCAGTCCTGGTCCTACTGGACCTCAGTGCAGCGTTTGACACCATTGATCACAACATTCTACTGCAGAGGTTAGAATGTGACATAGGTGTCAGAGGGACCGCCCTCAAATGGTTTAAATCCTATCTATCAGATAGGTACCAGTTTGTTAGTGTAAACCAGTGCACCTCTCCCTGCTCTAAAGTAGCTTGTGGTGTTCCACAAGGATCTGTGGTCCAATCCTGTTTACTCTGTATATGTTGCCATTAGGTAACATTATCAGAAAACATGGCATTAATTTCCACTGCTATGCTGATGACACTCAGCTGTACTTATCAATGAAACCAAATCAGACCGATCAAATCAATAAGCTCAGTGCCTGTGTGAAGGACATCAAAACCTGGATGACCCTGAATTACCTCCTCTTAAACCCTGAAAAATAGAGGTCATTGTTGTCGGTCCTAAAGGTCAGAGAGATTCTCTGTCCGACCAGATAATCTCACTTGACAATGTGAGTATAGCCTCTAGCTCTACTGTAAAAAACCTTGGAGTCATATTTGACCAAAATCTCTCATTCACAGCTCATATAAACCAAGCTTGTAAAACTGCATATTTTCACCTGCGAAACATAACTAAAATCAGAAATATTTTGCCTAAAAATGATGCTGAAAAACTTATCCATGCATTTGTTACATCCAGACTAGATTACTGTAATTCTCTGCTCACCGTCTGCGCTAAAGGTACTTTAAGAAGCTTCCAGTTGGTCCAAAATGCAGCGGCCAGAGTCCTAACAGGAACTAAAAGAAGTGATCACATCAGTCCTGTGTTAAAATCACTTCACTGTCTTCCTGTCGTGTTTAGAATTAAATTCAAAGTTCTCCTCCTGACATACAAAGCCTTAAACAGTATGGCCCCATCATATCTTCAGGATGCCATTGTCCCCTATCAGCCAAATAGAGCACTTTGCTCTCAGAATCCAGGATTATTAGTGGTTCCTAGAGTGTCTAAAAGTACAGTGGGGGGGAGAGCCTTCAGTTACCAAGCTCCTGTGTTATGGAATCAACTCCCTGTTGATGTTAAACAGACACCCACAGTCTCTTTATTTAAGACCAGGCTTAAAACCTTCCTCTTCGGAATAGCTTATGACCAGGTTACTTAGTTGATGTCACTAAGATAAGCTGCCGCAGGAGATAACAAGCTGGGGAAAGTGTGGCAACCTGAGCACTGTCCTCTGTTTCCTCCTATTTTCTCATCAGCATCACTTACTATGTTCTCATCTGTAGTTTGTTCATTGCTATTCACATGTTGTCCCCTGTCCCACTCCCCCTGTGGAGTGTAACTCTTTCAGATGCCTGATGGCAGCTGGACCCCTCTACTCATCCTGGCCTGGCTCCTCCTCCTCGCCCGGCTCCTCCTCCTCGCCCGGCTCCTCCTCTTCGCCCGGCTCCTCCTCCTCGCCCGGCTCCTCCTCCTTGCCCGGCCTCCCCTCCTCGCCTGGCTCCTTCCCCACCTGGGTAGCTGTGGCCATACCGAACTGGCCCACGGGCCTGGACATCTATAGCCTGTCCGTCCATGGGAGTGGATCCCTCCTTCACTGTAGTTCTCCCCGAAGTTTCTTCTTTTTCCCAGGACCCTGGGTTTTGGAGTTTTTCCTTGCTAAGAAGGAGGGTCTAAGGACAGGGGATAACTGGACGATGTTTCATTTGCTGCTTTACATGAATGTTGTTTATTCCTGTTTTGATATGTCTGTGTGTATGCTTTGCTCATCCATATCTTGGAACGCCCTTAGAGGCAACTGTTGTTGCGATTTTGGGCGCTACAAAATAAATTGAATTGAATTGAATTTGCTGGATTTGCTCGGGGCTGATTTTTGGAGTGGCTTCGTTGATCATGTCTCTAATGGTTGTAATTTTGTAATCAAATTCAAGAAAGTCATCACAACTGAACTTCGAAGGGAGAAGAGACTCAGGGGCAGTGTGTGCGAGTTTGTCAGCCTGGCTACAGTGCTGAACAGAAATCTGGGGTTGCTTTTGTTTTCTTCTATTAGGTTTGAATAGTATCTGGTTTGCGCTTTTCACAGGGCGGCCTTATAAGAGAGCAGGCAGAGCTTCCATGCCTTCAGAAACTGCTCGGAGCGCGAGCGGCGCCAGAGCTTCTCTGTGCATCTCACGTGTTGTTTGAGTGATCGCAGTTCTGGAGTATACCATGGAGCCGGAGGTCTTGGTTTAATGCTTTTCTGTTTTAGCGGAGCTGCAACATCGAGAGCAGATTTTAAGGTGAGCATTGTCCTATCAACAAACTGATCCATGATAATTAGATTAAAGTTGTTCTCATTGTCACATGGCATATCATTTAATACTAACTCAATTATTTCTTTGAACTCGGCTACCGATTTTTCTGATATTGTTCTTTTCATTATAGTTTTCTCCTGCAGAACTGGATAGTCTTTTAGTATGAATTGAAAGGTAATTAAAAAATGGTCAGAGAGTATAGGGTTTTGAGGAATTACAATTAAATCATTAATCTCAATACCATAAGTTAGAACGAGATCAAGAGTGTGATTGTGACAGTGAGTCGGCTTGTTCACACTCTGGGTAAAACCGACCCCATCCAGGAGAGCACCAAAAGCACTGCTGAGGCACTCACTGCAGTTATCAACATGAATGTTGAAATCTCCAACTATAACAATCCTTTCCCATTCCAAAACTAAACTTGAAATAAAGTCAGAAAACTTTGTCAGAAACTCGGCATATGGACCAGGAGGTTGGTAGATTGTTATGAATATAACAGCTTTTTGGTTTTTCCAGTTGGCGCACGTAATAGATAGTGTGAGGCTTTCAAAGGAGCGGAATGTATAATTAGATTTGAGGCTGAGAATTAGGCTGGAGTGAGAAATGACGGCCACACCGCCACCTCGACCTGTGCTCCTGGCACTTTGAAAGTTCACGTGACTTGGAGGTGTAGATTCGTTTAATCTAACATTATCATTTTCCTGAAGCCATGTTTCAGTTAAAGCTAGAAGATCAATATTAAAGTCGTCAATTAATTCATTTATTAAAAGAGATTTGGCGGAGAGGGACCTGATGTTTAGCAGTCCACATTTTACACACTTATCATTTTGTTTATTTGCGGCACATGTATTTATTTTTATTAAGTTATAAGATCTGACGCCTTTCCTGTCAGAGTTTAGTTGAGTTTTATTTGTGCTTTTTACATGCTTAATTTGTTTATTTGTGACACATGTATTTATTTTTATTAAGTTAGGAGATCTGACGCCTTTCCTATCAGAGATTAGCTGTGTTTTATTTGTGCTTTTTGTGCATGGGACGTACACAGCCTCAACCAGTCTGGGAGAATTGTTCATGCAGGGTGGCTCAGAGGAGGCCCCTGTACGTGGGGCACACACAGTCTCAGCCTGTTTGGAGCTATTCTCGCTGACAGAGCAGTGTCTCACTAGTCTACTCTGCTCCCTAGCATCACTGAGACTCCCTGAGCTATTCTGTGTGCTAGTCTTACCTGATGGTCATCTAAGACTAGCAATCATATTCTGAGCTAAAAGGGAGGAACCAGCCTGTGTGGGATGGATGCCGTCACTACGTATAAGCCTGGGCTTCCCCTCAAATGCCTTCCAGTTATCTATGAAGATGACACCATTCTGCGGGCACCAATTGGTCAACCACTGGTTGACGGCTGAAAAGCGGCTGAACATTTCACAATTAGTATGATTTGGAAGGGGGCTAGAGAAGTACACGGACTCCAACACCAACTTAGCCAATTCACAGACTGCCGCTATCTGCAACTTAACCACCTCTGACTGACCGCGCCGAGTATCGTTACCCCCCGCGTGTATAACGATCCGGCGGTACCTGTTCTTACTTCTCTTTAAAAGCCTCAGATTCCCCTCGATGTCACCCAGTCTGGCTCCAGGGTAACACCGTGTGGAAGCTGCAGGCAGTTTCACGTCCCTGATTATGGAGCTCCCTATGACTAGAGTGTCCCGCGTCCAGCTCAGGGGGGCGAACCTGTTCTGGACGGGAAGCTCCCTACTCTCAGCCCTATGTCCCTATGTCCCTATGTCTCCTGCAGTTCTACACTCAGCTATGTGTCCCTGATCTGCAGTCCTAGTGTTAGCCCTGGGTCTGCTTCTAACTGTCACAAACCTGTCCTGGTCTCGTCCCGGCTGCACGGGATGCGCCGGGGGGCTACTCTCGCTAGCTGTGCTAATGCTAATGCGGTCCGGGGTCCCTGCTACTGCCTGACTATAACTCGGCTTCAGCGCCTCCAATGAGCGGATCCACGTTTCTAACTCTGTAACCCTGGCCTCGAGGACTTCCACTACGCTGCACTTAGCGCAACTATCCCTGTCATCATCAAATAAGCCAGGGTTCTCACTCCACATGTGGCAACTAGGGCAGGAAAGAGCGAGAGGTTCAGCCATGATGCTAGTCGGCTAGGTTAGATCAGGCTGAAACTACAGACTGAAACTACATAGAGAGAGGCTTAGTCCACGAATTACGGAGCAATAGATGCTGAATAAACTTTGGTGGTTTGACGAAGTATTAAGGCACTAGTTTAGATGTTGGATTTGTGGATTAACAGATTCAGCAGAGAGATGCTAGCTATACCGCTCGCAAAACAGAATTCACTCACCGGAAATGACATCGATCACAGGTTTGTTTTAGTCCTTCTTTAGTACTGGTTTACTTAAGGTTTAGTTCCAGATTTAAGTTAATGTGGAGTATGAGCACGTGTGACAAACTTAAATCTAAAACTCAAAACGACCTGAAGCTCTGTGCAACACTTTTGGACAGCCCTAAAATAATACATATTATATCAGGAGCATAAACGGTATATAGAAATGGACATAGCTAACCTCCAAGCCGATACAAACTGTTTCAAAACAGAAAGTGAGCATGGACTCACTTCTAATTGATTTTACATTGAGAAATTCCCTCTTTCTGTAACTGCTGCTTGTGAGCCTCATCATTTTGGTCTTAAAATGTTCATATTAATCTGCTGTACACAATTTTTTTATTTCGCCATTTTGTCTGTTAATAAATTCCTATTCCTAATATGAAACCTGACTCCAAATTTGCTCCTACAACTGCCGTCATCATGAGCTTCATTTGACTGGAACCGAACGCCGTGGGTGAAGTCCCTTAGTCCACTTCTTTATACATATATCTATGGTCAGGAGAGAGATTCAAACCACTGACCTTCAAATCAGAGGATAAGCTACACCAACTGAGCTACTGTTGCCCAGTGTCAGCAGTGACGTCCTGTGGAGTAAGTCTTTCACCTGCCCACAGTGAACAAGAGGCTCAGAATTAGAATTACCCACCCTGTCTGCTCGCACTCTGAGGCCTGTGATGTGCATGCGACTGTGTGTGAGAGTGTGAAACTGTGAGTATGAAACTGTGAGAGTATGAAGCTGTGAGTATGAAACTGTGAAAGTATGAAACTGTGAGTATGAAACTGTGAGAGTATGAAACTGTGAGTATGAAACTGTGAGAGTATGAAACTGTGAGAGTATGAAACTGTGAGTATGAAACTGTGAGAGTATGAAACTGTGAGTATGAAACTGTGAGAGTATGAAACTATAAGTATGAAACTATGAGAGTATGAAATTGTGAGAGCATGAAAGTGAGTATGAAACAGAGTATGAAACTGTGAGTATGAAACTGAGAGTATGAAACTGTGAGTATGACATTGAGAGTATGAAACTGTGAGTATGAAACTGATAGTATGAACAAGAGTACGAAACTGAGAGTAAGAAACTGAGTATGAAACTGTAAGAGTATTAACCTGTGAAAGTATGAGACTGTGAGAGTATGAAACTGTGAGTGTGAAACTGTGAGAGTATGAAACTGTGAGAGTATGAAACTATAAGTATGAAAATGTGGGAATGAAACTGTGAGAGTATGAAACTGTGAGTATGAAACTGTGAGAGTATGAAACTGAGCATGAAACTGTGAGAGTATGAAACTGTGAGTATGAAACTGTGAGAGTATGAAACTGTGAGTATGAAACTCTGAGAGTAACTGTGAGCATGAAACAGAGTATGAAACTGAGTATGAAACTGTGAGAGTATGAAACTGTGAGCATGAAACTGTGAGAGTATGAAACTGTGAGTATGAAACTGTGAGAGTATGAAGCTGTGAATATGAAACTGTGAGTGTGAAACTGTGAGTATGAAATTGTGAGAGTATGAAACTGTGTGAAACTGAGTACGAAACTGGCAGAGTGTGAAACTGTGAGAGTATGAAACTGAGAGAGTATTAAACTGTGAATATCAAACTGAGAGTATGAAACTGTGAGTATGAAACTGAGAGTATGAAACTGTGAGAGTATGAAACTGTGAGATTATGAAACTGAGAGTATGAAACTGAGTATGAAACTGTGAGAGTATGAAACTGAGAGTATGAAACTGAGTATGAAACTGTGAGAGTATGAAACTGTGAGATTATGAAACTGAGAGTATGAAAATGTGAGAGTATGAAACTGTGAGTATGAAACTGTGTGTGAAACTGTGAGAGTATGAAACTGAGGGTGAAACTGTGAGTATGAAACTGTCAGAGTGTGAAACTGTGAGAGTATTAAACTGTGACTATGAAGCTGTGAGAGTATGAAAATGTGAGTATGAAAGTGTCAGAGTATGAAACTGTGAGATTATGAAACTGAGAGTATGAAACTGAGAGTATGAAACTGTAAGAGTATGAAACTAAGAGTATGAAACTATGAGAGTATGAAATTGTGAGAGCATGAAAGTGAGTATGAAACTGAGAGTATGAAACTGTGAGTATGAAACTGAGAGTATGAAACTGTGAGTATGACATTGAGGGTATGAAACTGTGAGTATGAAACTGATAGTATGAACAAGAGTACGAAACTGAGAGTAAGAAACTGTGAGTATGAAACTGTGAAAGTATGAGACTGTGAGAGTATGAAACTGGGAGTGTGAAACTGAGAGTATGAAACTGTGAGAGTATGAAACTCTGAGTGTGAAACTGTGAGAGTATGAAACTGTGAGAGTATGAAACTGTGAGTGTGAGGGCTCTATTTTTATCTTTTATCTTATTGTATTTATCTTATTGTATTTATCTTATTGTATTTATCTTGTTTTTGGAATACACTTGATATTTTGATTCTAACTACATGTTCTTGGTCAATTGCATCTGTAACAAAGAAAATTTCCCCTCCGGATGAATAAAAGTAATTCTGATTCTGATTCCACCTTGTGAAGTGTTAGATTTAAAATTCACACCTCCTTTTACTTTTAGTTCAGTAAATATGGGAAATTCCAGGGTTGAAATCATCCAAATGATTCTAAACTTGATTTTAAACAGCTCTCTTTTACCTTTTATTTGGTAGAAATGGGGAGAAATGTTACATGGTACAGGATACATTAGAACAGAGATCAGAAAATAATGTAATGTGGGCCCTTTAAAAGCGTTCACTCCAAGCAAATAGATTATTTTTTAACAGAACTACTGTACAGGTCATAATTTAAAGCAACCGTGATATGATCTTTTCCAGCTCTTCTATGGTTTGTTTGGGACACACAAGAGAGTCTACCTGATCTCTGCACACACACACACACATGCACACACAAACACACACCTACGCACACACACACACACACACACACCCATGTGTATGTGTGTGTGTGTGTGTGTGTAGGTGTGTGTGCATGTGTGTGTGGGGTTATGTGTTCCCAGCATGCATCAGTCCTGACAGCGTGTGAACCAGATGGAGCTGCAGAACTCTCCCTCACCCCCACAGACAAGAGAAACAACCACAGCCAATCAGATCAAAGCATGTAACAACCGCAGCCAATCAGGCAAAGCATGAAAAAACAAAAAAACAAAAAACAAAACAGAACTAATCAGGTCAGAGCATGAAATGGTAACAGCCAATCAGGTCAAGCCTTGAAATAACCACACCCAATTAGGCCAATGCACTGAACGTAACGTAACGACTACAGTGAATCAGGTCAAAGTGAAAAACAACCACAGCCAACCATGTTAGAGCATGTAGCAACTACAGGCAATCAGGTGTAACAACAACAGCAAATGAGATCAAAGCATGTAAAGATCACAGCCAATCAGGTCAAAATATGAAACAACAACAGCCAATCAGGTCAAAGTATTAAACAATCTCAGCCAATCAGATCAAAGCTTGAAGTAACCGTACCCAATTAGGTCAAAGTATTGAACAGCCACAGCTAATCAGGTCAAAGAACGCAACGACTATAGCCAATCAGGTCAAAGCATTAGTCAACCACAGCCAATCAGATCAAAGCATTAGTCAACCACAGCCAATCCACCTGGTCCACTCCAGACCCGTCGAATGGGCCGCTGTAGTTCACTGTAGACAGTAGAAACACTTACGGACCATACTGTGCCATCCACGCCAAAGCTACAGTGGAAACACGGTTACACTTTTCACCATTAAACTGTTGCACACACACACACACACTTACAACCTCACACACACACACACACACACACACACACTTACACACACACACACACATGCACACTCATGGATATACAGCACCAACCACCTTGTTCAGTTCACGGACAACACAACTCTGGTGGGTCTCCTCACCAAGAGCGATGAGACTCACTACAGGAAAGAGGTCGAGCTTCTGACCATGTGGTGCAGAGACAACAACCGCCAGCTGAATGTCTAAGGAGATTATTGTCGACTTCCAGAGAGGCCACAGCCTGCACCTGCCACTGACCATCGACGGTGCTGCTGTGGAGGGAGTGAACAGCACCTGGAGTTGCACATCAGTGAGGACCTCTCCTGGACCAACCCTGCATCACTGGTGAAGAAAGTCCAGCAGCACCTCTACTTCCTGTAGAAACTCAACCACCCGCTTCACCGTTCACACCACCCGCCTCATCATATACACCACCCTCCTCACTGTATACACCACCCGCCTCACCATATAGACCACCCGCCTCATCATACACACCACCCGCCTCACCGTACACCACCCTCCTCACTGTATACACCACCCGCCTCACCATACACACCACCCGCCTCACCGTATACACCACCCACCTCACTGTATACACCACCCGCCTCACCATATATACCACCCGCCTCACCGTATACACCACCCACCTCACCCGCAAAGCTATCACAATTGTGAGTGATGCATGTCACCCCGCAGGAGGTACAGGAGCCTCTGTTCCCACACCATCAGACCCACTAACAGCTTCATCCACCAGGCTGTTAGGATGCTGAACTCTCTCCTCTCTCTAACCTCCAGGCTGTCTCTCTGAGAAAAACTGGACTTTCCTTCTTTTTATTATTATTATTTAATTTAACTTTGACTGAGAGCAAGAAACATGATTTCATTTTTTCATATGTTAATCTGATAATAAACGTTTGTAATCTTTGAATCTTATCGGATGGATTCTTTGTCCTGCTAATGAATGGAAGAGGGATTCCTTTTAGAACAGCTCTACTCAACTGCAACTTTTTTCACTTTCTTTCACTTCTTCAACTTTTCTTCAGTCTGCCGCTTGAACTGGTGTAAAACTAGGTGTAAACAAAGGTGTTATCCAATTTCAAGCTTTAACTAATTCTAGTGAGAAGAAGCATCAAACAATTGAATATCTTAAATGTCAGGGGAAACTAATAAATGATAATCAATCAATTGCAAATGTTTTAAATAACTTTTTTATTGAATCAGTACATGAACTAGCAAACAAGTTTAAAAATCAACAGATATTTCAGAATGAAATTAAATCCAGTAATACTGGCTTCTTTCAAATGTAAGAGATCTCACACGACAAATTGAAGAAACTAATTATAAACGTGAATAATTCCATGTCAAAGGACATACATAATCTTAATGCTGCCTTTATTAAAAAACATCTGAGTTACTTACTAAAACCTATCACGCACCTAGTAAATCTCTCAATTCAGACAAAGACATTCCCACAGAGCTGGAAAACTGCTGTTATTATACCGATCCACAACTCAGGCCATAAAGACCTTGCAAGTAACTACAGACCTATAGCCATCCTTCCTGTAGTCTCCGAAGTGTTGGAGAAAATTGCTGCAGAACAATTAATAGAACATCTGGAGTCAAAACAACTACTTCATCCTCAGCAGTTTGGATTCAAATAGATACTCCACAGAAGTACTCCACAGAAACTGCTACCTGCTACCTGCTGGACAAGATGAAAGCCTCACTTGACAAAGGTCATGTTGTCGGTGCAGTGTTCTTAGACCTAAAAAAGGACTTTGATACTGTGGATCACAGCATATTAATGCAGAAGTTAAAACAATTCCAAATATCATCTTCAGCTCTTTTCTGGTTTCAGTCTTACCTGGAGGGAAGGCAGCAATGTGTTAAAATGGGAGGAGTAAATCTAATCTCTGTCCTAATGATATGGGAGGACCACAAGGGGCTGTATTAGGACCACTATTGTTCACAATGTACATTAATGACCTGCCGGACTGTTGTGAGCGTGTCAACTGCCAGCTATATGCTGATGACACAGTTATACATGCATCTGCCAAATCCTCCACTCTTGAAGGGCAGCACTTGACACAGGCCTTACTCAGTGTCTCAAAGTGGCTTGAATTATCCCACCTAACTTTAAATGTACAACAAACGGTTTCAATCTGTTTTTCCATAACTACACAACCCTCTCACAGTAACTTTGAGGTACATTTAAACAATGAAACAATCACAGAAGTCAATGAAACAAAAATACTTAGGCATTGTTCTCGATACAACCCTCAAATTTCAAAGTCAAGTAAAAAACATATGTAAGAAAGTTAATTCAAATGTGAACTGCTTTTGTTTTATTAGAAAGGAATTACCTTATCAAGCAGCCCTACTGTACATCCATGCAATGATATTTTCACATATCTCATATTGCATCACAACATGGTCTCAAGTCTGTCTCTCCACTCTAAAGCCAATTATTTCATTGTACAATCAATCAATTAATCAATCAATCAATCAGTCAATCAAAGTATTGGACAAGAAACCTATGAGATGGGTTTGGTTATGTCACTGTGACATAATAAAGAAGCACAAGCTTTTTACTTTTGAAAACTTTGTTAATTTTAGTTCAGTGAAATTAGTTTTTAAACACCAACCATGTGAACAACCATGTGTCACCACTGTTTTCATCTCTTACTGTCAGGCCCAGGGCTCACTTAGACCATCCACTCAAGCCTCAGTCAGTGGGGACTGTGTAGTGCCCATGTTCAAAACATCTTTTGGGCAATCCACTTACTCCTCTAAAGGACCCAGACTGTGGAACTCTCTCCTTGCTGATCTTAAACTCCAGACTGATTTTAACATCTTCGACAGAGGATTAAAACAGTGGTTGAAGTCAGGACACAATTGTTCACACAATCTTAATATATGAAATGTTCCTCATTGCTTGCAATGGGACTAATGTTTAATGTATAGTAAATTAACTATTTGTCTTTTAATTGTAACTTGAACTGTGCAATTCATCTTTTCTAAAAAGCCCCTTATGGACTGGTGTTGAAAATGAGCACATGTGCTAACACACTTAAGCAATTCATCTGGTTTGTCCAATGTATATGTGATGTCCATATTAAATAAATAAATAAACTAAAAAAGAAGCCTATTAATTTAGAAAACAAATCAAAGTTGCTGTGTGTGTTAAATGCCAAGAATAAAGATGTGTTTGCAAATGCTGAAAGAGCACAGTATGGACCGTTATCACTGCCCTTTGAGAACACAATATAGAAGTTCACAATGACAAAGTTAGATTGTAATGTTGTATGGGTTTAACAAATGTACCCCAGGGGCCCTGAGTGTGCTCCTATCACATTCACAGTAATAAGACACTGTGATAATTGGCCCCCACTGGCCCCTGCTCCTGGGAATACAGAGCTAATGACTGTCTGCTCAAAGAAGGGAGAAAGTTTAGACCTGGTTTGGTCCTGGTTTAGTCCTGGTTTAGACCCAGTTTAAAACTGCTTAAAACTATTTACACCTGGTTTCATTCTGGGTTCATCCTGAATAGCTGGAGATGACTTTTGGCAGTATTGTTTTTGAACTGGTTGAGCCCTTCTAAAATTCTGGTTCAGTCCTGGTTTAGACTTGGTTTAGACTTAGAGGTACTACTAACTAACTAAGGTAACTAAGAGGAGCTACACATACTGAAGAGAGAAAAACACACACATAAACATACAATCTCTCACCAAACCCAATGCATCACACACAGAGAGGTTCAAACACAAACAACTAATACAATTTTGGATTGTATTGCCCTCGCTTGCACTTTTCCTTCCTTCATTTCTGTTTGTCCACCTTCTGATAAAAGGGAACTCTCATCTCATATGTGAACTCATCTGTAACCCATTAGTATGTTATTTTCAGTCAAATCAACCTTTCTGAGAAGAACCTGGACCAGTTTGTATGCCAAACCAAATAAAAAAAATAACCCACAAATTCACAAAGATTTAATAGGACTTTTATATTAATTGGCATTAACACTGAGCACACTGTGCCCAAGCTCTCCGAGGCCGCCCTGGTGTTCAACCAGGGCCAGTGCAGATGTAGCTTCTGCACAGCACACAGCAGGACCATCAATCATCTGGATGAGATTTAGGCCTACTTTGGTCTTGGTTTAGGAGACCTGCTTTAGAACTGGTTTGGATTTGACTTGTTGGGTTTTCTGTTAGTCCTGTTTTTAGACCTGGTTTATTCCTGTTTTAAACCTCTTTTACACCTGATTTATTCCTCTTTTCTACCTATTTTCAACCAGGTTTCGACCTGTTATAGACCTAGGTTATTCTTGGTTTAGACCTGTTTTAGGCCTGGTTTATTCTTGGTTTAGACCTGTTTTAGATCTGGTTTATTCTTGGTTTACACCTGGTTTAGACCTGTTTTAGACCTGTTTTAGACCTGGTTTATTCTTGGTTTAGACCTGTTTTAGACCTGGTTTATTCTTGGTTTAGACCTGTTTTAGATCTGGTTTATTCTTGGTTTAGACTTGTTTTAGACCTGGTTTATTCTTGGTTTAGACCTGGTTTATTCTTGGTTTAGACCTGTTTTAGACCTGGTTTATTCTTGGTTTAGACTTGTTTTAAACCTGGTTTATTCTTGGTTTAGACCTGTTTTAGATCTGGTTTATTCTTGGTTTAGACCTGTTTTAGACCTGGTTTATTCTTGGTTTAGACCTGGTTTATTCTTGGTTTAGACCTGTTTTAGACCTGGTTTCTTCTTGGTTTAGGCCTGGTTTAGGCCTAGTTTCTCCAGATGATTGCTGCCTAATGGATGAAGCTCTTCCTGATGAGAAGACAGTGAGCACCACTCTGCTTCTCTGCCACTAAACACCTCCAGTCCCCGCCAATCGGCCCCGCTATCAGCTGCTAATTTGGGCCCCTGGGAGCCGCGCACACGGAGATGATCTGTTAGGCCGGGTAAATGTTTGGAACAGGGACCAACCCCCCTTCCCACACACACACTCACACACACTGTCTCTCTCCAGGGGCCGTCCGGGCTGTGAAAAGTGTTATTGGACAGGTCAGTGAAGTGGAACTGTCAGGTAATAGGCTTGTTACTGTGGAAGTGGAGGGAGTGTGTGGGTGGGTGTCCATGAGTGTGGGTGTGTGTGTGTGTGTGTGTGTGTGTGCATGGGTGTGTGTGAGTGTGCGTGTGTGAGGGTGCTTGTGTGTGTCTCCATTAGGTCTGTTTCATTGGTTGGTGTGGGTCTTGACTCGGTTCGGCTCAGAGGTTCTAGTCTTCCTGGTCTTGATGGGTGAGTCCAGGGCCCGTCCACACTGAGTGGACTGTCACCTGGTCCAGTTCAACCCCTTCTTCTGAGTGAACCCTGTTTGTGTCTGATCTGTGTCCAGTTTAGTCCTAGTTTAAACCCAGTTTAGTCTTGTACTCTGGACCGGACAGGCTGTGCAGTTTGACAGCCTCACTTCCATCAGTCTGTCCCAGGGCAGCTGTGGCTACAGCAGTGTGTGGAGTGAAGAATGCTGTAAAGCTCTACATGATTATGTCCACAGTCCTTGAGAGGACAGTCCTGGTCCTCCATACTCCATCAGAGGCTAAAGTGGAGACAGGAACTGGCTCATCAACAAGATGACTCGTTTATTTTTCTATTTGCAAAAGCCGCCTTCATTACCCAGGATGCAACAGGAGCAAGCAGCTCCAAGGTCAGGCTAATGAGACACCACCACAGCACACGAGGACATACTGTCATGGACCCATGGACTGTCCCCACCTGCGTGTCCTCTGCACCCGTCTACATGTCCACACGTTTGTGTGTCCACACGTTCATGCGTCCACATGTCCATGTGTCCATGTCTGTGTGTCCACATGTCCGTGTGTCCACATATCAGTCTGTCCACATGTCCATGTGTCCACGTCTGTGTGTCCACATGTCAGTGTGTCCACATGTCAGTGTGTCCACGTCCATGAGTCCACATGTCCATGTGTCCACATGTCCATGTGTCCACGTCTGTCTGTTCATATGTCTGTCTGTCCACATGTCTGTGCGTCCACATGTCCGTGTGTTTATTACACCTGTGTCATATTTACACGAGTCTGAGCAGGGCGTCTGATGGAGCCTGTCAAACACACTGCTCTGTGGAAGCTTGTCTGTCACAAGAGACACACAAACACGGACACATGATCATTGAAATACACACACACTGAAACACACACACCTACACACACACAGAAACATACGCACACACTGAAACACATGCACACCTATACACACACATGCACACCAACACACGCACACACTGAAACACACACGTTTATTGAAACATGCACATACATAGAAACGCATGCACACACTTAAACACACGCATGCACACACACACGCACACACTGCAGGCGGCTCTCACTGGGCTCTCAGGGGCCCTGTGGTGCACTGGAGTGGATAAAAATAATTAAGCAGGTTCTGTTTTAATTAAGACAATAAAGCAGAGTGTGAGGTACAGAGGATGCTCAGACTGTGAGCAGATACTCATCACAGTGTGGGGACTCACACTCACTTCAGGAGGACTCTGTGAGGACAAAGGCATTTGATCTTAATATTGTGATTTTCATACAGTTTGGGACGAGCCATCTGTCTCTCATGTTAGCACAAAGCAGAGGTGGTGCTGAGCTGTGTGGAGAGAGTGGACACTCTCAGCCAATCACAGCACAGCATGGTCAAGTGTCCCAGGACCCTGCATGTGGACATGTCCCGCCCCCACACGCTGGCAAAAGTGTAGGGCTCTCAGGCTCACAAAGACACCAAGCATTTAGGCTCTCATCACTTGTGTGAAGGGGACCAGGGGAGGGGGATGCCCAAACAAAGCTAGCCCCAAACAGAGGCAGGTGAGGGGGCCTGAGCGGGCCCCGTGCCTGCCGAGTTTACCTGGAGCTCCAGTCTGCAAATGTCAGGAGCCACTCGGGAGTAAGAGGACTGGTGCCCATAATCCTACTCATTCTCTTCAATGATTTCAGATGATGTAATGTTCTCTAAGCTTATGTCTAACTGACTGTGTACAGACATGTGGCCTCAGCTCCAGCCAAATGAAGCTCATCAAGCTGGCAGCTACAGGGCAAGAGTGGAGCAGAGTTCCATGTTAGGAATAGAAATTCATTTACAGACAAAATAATGAAAGAAAAACTCCAGGATCATGTAGAGCGGGTTAATACGAACATTTTTAGACCAAATGAGGAGACTGACAGCAGCAGTTACAGAGAAAGGAGCCACATGTTTCAATACATAGTGAATTGGAGGTGAATCTCATCCTCACTTCCCGTTTAGAACACAATAGCGGGTTAGTTAAGTTAATTTATATAAAGTCTATGGGATAGGCTGATGACAACAAGAGAAGTACAGT